>VZTA01019333.1:294827-417599 GCA_013398855.1 Mohoua ochrocephala | reverse complement strand
CTGATGTCAAACAACAGTATCTGTAGAAAGCTCAGCCTTTTGGGTGAGAATATCGTTATTTCAAAGTGCATTGCTGTTAAGACCCACCACAGAAGGTGAGGGTAACCCAGGTTCTTGTTAATAGATCTCTTGGGGCAGATTAGAGTGAAACGACACTGAATGATAGGGGTGTGTGTGTGTATATGTGTAGGGTTTATTTTAGGACAATGTGGTTGAAATGGAAAGCAGGTATGTACCTGTCTTGGTTATTATCCATAGTAATATAAAAGCATAAAAATAATACTTAAGAAAATGTATAAGGGAAAAGAAAGAAAGGATAAGAGTAGAAAGATATCACCACCCGTGGATCCTGAAACAAGACTTGGTTGTTGCAATTTCGTTGTATTTGATGCCGGTTGGTCAAAGTGATGCTCACAGTCTTGATCCATTGGGGATAGGGGAAACCCAAAAACCACAAAGTTCAATGGATTAATATATGCTCAGGCTCAGTGGGAACGCCGAGATACCTCCTATGGGTCAGGGAGTCTTACGCTGTCTGATGCAAGACTGTGGATCACGGGGCAGTGAGGGGTCTTTGATGGTTTATGACACATTCTAAGACATTGCAGCTGCCTCTCACTTCACCATAATTGAGCCAATTATGGCCCACCAGATGGGGTGAATATCTTCAGGCCACATCTGAACTCCCCAGTTCTTCCCTGGAAGGGAGTTTTCACTCCTAAGTCATTTGTGTAAGGGAGGACACATAACATGTTAAAAGCACTATCCCACCTCACATGATCTGCTTCTCATAGACCTCTTCCCTTATCTGGCTCAAACCCCAGCTTGTGGCCTCTGGTGGTGGGTGTGCACCCCCTCTGCACCTGGACCATTACTTTGAGCATGGTCAGTAAAGCACCTGCAGCTCTCGCAAATGGGCCATTGTTTTGAGTCATTAACCATTTTAAAATTCCAGTCTCTCACAACTGCCTTTCCGTGGGCTTTCTTAGTGTATTGACCCTGAGCAGAGGCTGACAGACCACAAGACCTCAATGGAAGAATTTGTATTAATGAGCTCCAGGCTAGTAATAAGAAAACAGAAGTTTGAACAAACACAATTATCAATGTTGAACAATAATTGAGACTGATGAATAGAGTGCCTAGAAATGTATCTTCCTCTAGTACAAAATGAATTTCTGAATATCTCACTGGGTGAAGTGACCAAGAGGAATTATTTTCTTAGATGGCTCAGCTGTAAAGAAGCTGACACGTTTTGAAACTGGGAGTAAAAGCTGTTCCACAAACAAGTAGTTTACTTTCACTTGGCAGATGGATGGACATTTTCCCTCTGCCTGTCTCTAATGAATTTTATATCACCTGACTGTTTGGCTGAGAGTCAGTTTTCTTTCAACTGAGTGTTAAATGCTGCTCCTCACTACTGTGCTCTTGGGCAGATAGAGTTTGGTAGGGAGGAGCATCACAAGGGTGAGAAAATTTTCCCTAAAATGGTGGCTATAGCAGGTGGATAGACTTTTCCTCTCCATATTTGGTTCTGAAATGAACACTGATATACTTGTTTCCAATGAGAATGTCATCTGCATATATACTGTCATACTTGGTTAGGCCACAAGCACCGCGCAGTAGCACTAGAAGACTCCTCATTTAATATCAGAAATCTAGACAGGAAGCAGATTTTTAATATCTATTTGTAAATAAATAGAAGCTTTTTCAGAGCCAGTTCTAGTTCATGATGGTGGGATTATGAAAATCAGGACCTGAAGTTTAAAAATGTTATAGGGATTGGTTTTGAGCACCTGAAATGTTTTCTGCATACCAACAGGGAAGGAAAATAGAATGAACCATTCTGAAGGATATTCTTATATGAATTGTATAGAAGCAGCATGGAGGTAATTTAACAATGCTCCATGATAGGAGTAGAGTGGAGAAAATGTTTCTTATTTAGAGTCGCTTGTTTTTTTAAACCTGCTTGGTTTTAAAGGTTTTATCCTAACAGAGGGAGAGCAGACATTGCATTTCTAACTATTTTAGGGGTCTGAAATTGATTTTTTTGAGCAGAGATTTAATTAAAGTAGTTTACAGTGTGATTTATCAGATCTCTTATATGGGTCTACCTGAAGGTGGGGTGAGTCTCCCCTCTCCCTTTCTGCCTTCTCTCTCTTTTTAGTTGACTCATTACTTCAGCTGGATCTCCATTAGCTGTAACGGGAACCTGCACAAGTATCTCCCAGTACATGTTGGTTTTCGGTCAGAATCCCAGTCCTAGATTGCAGAAATCCAAATGGAGGATTAATCCCATTCCCAGACTTGTGACTGAGAAAAAAAAAGCCTGAGCCATGTGTCTTGAGTCTTTCCCAGCTGTCCAGTCCTCCCAGCAGGGTCTGTTTCTTGTTCGTTCTCTGACCATACTCAATGTGCTCCAGGCAGTGAAAGTGCTGGGAGTACAGGTCTAGTGGGAAGATGCTCTATAGACTGATATGGTGGCTTAATGGCTCAGTTTAACTCTGGTAACTTAGAAAGCTGAGTTATAAACAGAATTAAAGAGGAAGCATTGAGGTCTCTGCCTCTTTAAGATATGCATCTTTTAGTAGTACTCATATAGAAACAGGCACATCACACACATCTGACCATGCAGAGTTGCTGTTTGCAGCACAACAGCCATCAAGTGATTCAAACTGACTCCCAGAGCTAAGCATAAATAAAGGTGAGCAGTACATGCTTTGCTAGCCTCTTATTTGATTCCACAAGTTTGTGGCTGATAAAGTATATACATTAATTATTCTGCTGTCAGCGCTTGAATATCTGATCAGGAATAGTTGCACAAATTAATAATCAGGTGACGAAATATCTGCTCTGAAGTGCCTAGGAATTTTCTCTGTGTTAGGCTGTGTTTCACCAGTTCCCTTAAAATAATACAGAAGGGTCTCTTCCTAGAAATATTCAGGATACATAACTATTGTTTTAATGATAAAAGATAAATCACTCTTTCAAGCCTTAGTCTCTCAGGCTGCTTGTAGTCACAATTATTGTGATGCATCAGTAGTCTGACCATCACCCCAGAGGGAATTTGTGTGCATAATGAGACATCAGCTTCTGACCAGTGTTAGGAGGTTTTTTCATGTAGTTCACTAAATTTAAAATGGAAATGACAGAATAGTAGCAATTAGCTATTTCAGCTATATCTGATGTGATTTGAAAAACTTTTATAATCTCTCTGTGCCTCAGTTCCTCACTCAGGAAAGATTAGGCATCTGGTTTTATGTATTCATTCCCTCCTCCAATCTCTCCCATTAAATGCAGTGCATATCCTAAGGCAGGTGTTAAATGGGTCTGATTTAGTCTAATGGTTTTGTAATCACAACACTAACAGCATTATGTTTATAATTGAAATCTCTCACTGATTCCTCTTGATTAGCCGAGGCCAAGCATGCCTATACGGTATTGCACTCCTTTATAGCACTCTTTCTCACCCCTGATGCAAAGTCACCATCCCCTACAGTGTACCCCAAATCTGCACATTGCTATCTCATAAATCTCTGCCTGTAGGATTTGAGAGAAACTGGAACGGAGGCATCGTATCTGAAGTTGACTTTCACTGTCAACAGCTGGCTATTTGTTGCAGCTGATAATTTTCAGAAAACAAAGAGATATCTCCTTCGGGAAATCACTTTTTCAGGCCTTGCATTGGTGTATGTACGTACACATAGTTTGAAAAGTGTTACAAAAGTAATCCATGACAAAAGAAATGTTACATTTTGATATTGCGGATGCAGAGTAGAAAGCTGCACATACAACTGCCATCCATATTATATGGAACAGAAACATGAGATCAGCTTTAAAACAGAACTAAGAGACCCAGATGGTGGCAATTTAGTCACTGCAAGTAGAAAGCTGTGATTTCAAAATTCCTTTCTGGTATCAAGCACGTATCGCTTTCAGGACACTCCCTTGATCTTACTGCTATCCTTCAAGCCTGCCTCAATACTCCTTTGCAGTGAAACATTTAATTAACAGCCCAAATTCCTGAAAGTTCCTTTTCACTTCAGTACAAAGCAAAAGATAAGATTTTCTCGTCTTCTTCTCTTGATGTAAACAGAGGTGGAGCTAAAGAGGACCCCAGATATCCCCAGCACGTGATAGCAAACACTAGCTGTGTTGACACCACAAACTAGACTGCAGGGACTGTGACAAGGGAAAGACCTTGTCCTTTAGTCATAGGCATGGGACTTCACTGGAATTGGCTTCACACAGGATTCAGAGGACTGAGAAAGAAATGGCTGTCAACACTAAATATTGATTAGGGCACGGGCTTTACGGAGTGTGAGCAGTCACTCCCTTCCACAGGCACCGAAACCCTGGTGAAGTAACTGCAGAGTGCACTGGCTTTAGGGATATTTTTAATTCTATATTCTATTTGTGTGGATTTGGGCTGTTTTGATCAGCCCAAATCCACACGTGGTTCCAATGCATCACTTTGATGGACTGAAACTATTACGCAACTCATTATGAGTCTATTAAGGACGAAAAAAGTGTTGAATTCCTACCATTCTTGCTTTTCTGAATAAATTAGCAACATATGAACATTTTTTTAAAACTTAAAATCTTTATTTATTTAAAATTTTCAGAGAACTCTAGAAAATGTATGTAAAGTAATTAATTTCCTTTCTCAGAAGTCAGGAAAGGCAGTGAATTATGGTGTAAGAAAAGAGGAAGAAACATACTGCAGTTGTTGAGGTGCTACCATAAATTCAATGTACAAACCACACTTAACCAGACAAAATTTATGTGTTTTTTCTAATAAACAGAAGACACAATACGAAATGAAGTTTTCTACATTTTAAAAATTAAATACTGGGCTTGTGGTCAGGTTTGTCACTATTACCATTTGATTTGAGATTCCAAGTCACACTCTTCTCTCTTAAATACAACATACTTCTAAATATAGTCAAAGTTCCCCAGAAGCATTTACCTTCCTTTCTCTTAGATCATCATTAGAAAAGTGTGGGTTTTGTACATTCCCACCACAAGATCATGCCTGATTAGCACTAGAACAAGGAAGCAATAGGATTCAAGCGCTTGAGGTAAAGTCTGTTGGTTTAGCCTTACCTTGAACAATTATATTATCTAGCTTTAATAAAAAAATCAAAAAACATATAGACCTAAATATATCCTTTTCTAATCTAAGACCAAGATTAGTTTATTGAATCTGTGTATCAGGAAAATCTAAATATAAGTCAGTCAGAGTAATCACCATCAAAAATATTTTATTGAGAGAAAGAGACACCCAAAAGACAAAGCAGCAGTTATTAAGTTTTTACTAATTAACAAGCCAAAACATTCCAACTGATCTTCTCTATGATGTTTCTATAGTTGGATTTCTTTTGTTTGCTTGTTCATTTGTTTGTGTTCTCTTTGAAACATGTATTTTTTAACATATATACTGAAATAATAAATATTTTTCCACATGTAACTGTAACAGCCTCTGCCTGGGATATGAGTGAAGATCTTTAATTTCTACCTCTTCACTGAATAAGCCATCAAAGCAAGGGGGTTTTATGGGATCCTTCCTTTTTCAGCATTTCTCTGCTGTGTGTCCAGTATCTAAAGACAGGGAAAAGCAAAGCAGAAGAGCCAGTTTCTATGCTCTGAAAAAGATCATATCAGTTAGCAAATGATAAAAAACTGTATTCCTTGATCTCTTCATCTCTTTATAGAAGGGATTGTGAAATATTTTGTCCAAATTTGGTAATTTTTGAAAAGGCAATATATAATGCATTCTTGACACCTTAAGTTCACTTTTGCACCAAAACCCGGGGTCAGATTCTTAGTGAATAAACTTTTTAATGTGAACAATGAGGCAGATCTTTTCCAAGCCACTTTACTAGGAAAAAAAAAAAAGAAAAAAAAAGAACAATTTTTATCCATGATTGCCCCTCCAAATCCAGTTGAAAGCTGGAATGCAAAATAACAGTGTGTATGAATAAAGTGGTTGGTTTCAAACCCACTTAGTAATAAGTCAGTCAACTCCCCCCAGAATGACATTCATAAGTTGTCAGTATGTCTTGCAATTGCATTTGCGATAACTGCAAATTAACTTAATTTACAAAGGAAGCCAGTTAAAAGGACAATTTCACAGACTAGGCCGGGCAAACCTTCAGATATGAGGAGTTAAACAGACAGTCCTACGTGTTCAAAATGCAAGATTTATTTATTCTTTTTCCTTATTAGTTCTATGACTTTTTTTTTTTAATTTGGTGCACACTGAAAGATGCATATTAGCCATTAAAAACCAGGAGAACAATGGCGAGTAGGGCAGGATCTTTCTGGGATTTTAATTTCATAGTCACACTTGAACTGTGTCATTTAATTTCTTCTTTCATCTGACTTCTTCTTAAAAGATAAAAGCTTATTAAAATACATAAAAAGTTTCGAAACCTTTCTCTTCCGTATGCAAAAAGGAAAAATAGTAACAGCTCTGACTTCTGAGTTAGTCATGCAGAGATGTCTCCTCAGAGGTATCTCAAAGACCTCGGGTAAGGTTCCAGTCAGGGTTTGCTCACTCAGAGGTGTGCTTCAGCCCCTCAGTGGGAAGTGGCCCTGGCCATGGGCTTTTCTGAGGGAGTGCCTTGTGAAAAGGGAAGTCTCTTGAATCAATTTCTCATTGTAGTCCTAAACCAAGACATTCTCCTGTGCTGATCTGTCCTGCTTCTCAGTCCAAACAATGCATAGGTACCCAGGGTTCGACAAGCATTAAAATTAAGGTAAGTTTTGAAAAAAAGAATGTAAATGGTACTCCTCCTTTGACTCTTCAGCTACCAAGAGATTTAAAATTTATTTGACCTATATTGTTTATTTCATCTTTCACTGATCAATTTCTACATTGTCTACTATCAAATATGGGACGGGGGTTGAGGAGTGTTGAAAAGTATGACTCAACAACTTTAAATGAAGTGTAAGTTTTAGGCAGTCCTAATCAGACAAACAGTCCCAGTGATTCCCTTTATCTAAGAGTGTGCATTGGAACAACGAATAAAAGATTTCATTGTTTAACAGTTGAATTTACTTTCCAAATTAGGCACAATATAATTTTCAAGGCCACTCAGAATTTTCTTTTTTGACAATTGTACCACTTTTTTTCAAAGAAAATCTCTATCTATAAAAACTATTTCTTAAAAAATTAACTTTTGCATTTAGGAGGATATAATAATCAGCCCCAGAAACTTTTCAACAATATCTTTATTCAAACACATGTATAGTGTGGATTTAAAATTAAACAGTGTATTTTCCTGCCACTTGAACTAACAGCTCTTACGTTTTGTGAAACTTGTTTTAGCTATTTTAATTTTTCTTTTTCTGACTATCTACTTCCCAAATTCACCAGGTGGGCTTTGTACAAACAACCTCTGCAGCTGCAGTGGTGGATGGACTGGAAGCTCCCCTCAGTTCTCTTCCCTTTCTCTTTCTCCAACAACCCACTACTGTAAACCAGACATTGCTGGGCACCAACCAACAGGTATTGGCTGCAGTTGAAGCTCAGAAATGAAAGAAAGGGGATAAATAAAAGGAAAAAAAAGTCGTAAAATATGTATAGTATTTTTTTTAAATAATTTTTTTTTTAAAACCCCATTTTTGACAGGACACTACCTGGAAAGAATATGGGGGTTTTGTTGTTTTTTTTTTTTTTTTTCTTTATGGTTATTTTTCAGATGATTTAGATTTTTGAGATAATTTCTATCCCACTAGATTAACTGGACTGTCTGCAACTATATTTGGCTAGTGTGCATTTTTTCAGAGACAAAAGCACCAGAGAGTCTTATTAGAAAAAATTGTCAGGCAATGAATTTTATTTTGCACATCATTGACTGAATTTCAGCACCATACTCAAAGCTCTTTGTAGCACGGGATGAGGAACACAAAGTCCTGTCTGCATACATCTGAGAAGAAATGGTCTGTCTTTCAGCTCATCTATGCTGGCATAAATGAAAATACACATTTGTTGACAAGTTGTGAATCAAAAGCTTTTTATGTATGGACAGCTTTTTTGTTCCCTCCTGGTCAGTTTGGGTGTAATTATGCTGCAGTGCTTTCACTTTACTGTTTTCTGTGGACTAATTAATTGTGTATAAACATAAGAAATACCCTTTGGGGTCAGCCCAGCTGTCCTTCTGCTGTTCTGCCTGCAGCAGTGACAATAGGAGATGTTACTCAGAAACAATCCACAACTCTGGCCACCTCCTGCAGCCCATTCTCTAAGTATTCCCCCAGCACCTACAGCTGCTGAATTAGGGATCTGAGCTTGTGCATCCATCTCTAATACTTTTTGGTAGCTTTCCATGTACCTGTTTTCCATGAATTTTCCTGGTCCTACTTGCAGCCTGCTCACGCTGGCCACCATCGCAGCATCGGTGGGAGAAGGTGCAGGCGTTCATCGCACACTGAGTGGAGAAGTGCCTCTCAGTCCTGTGCAAAAGGTGCCCCTAGGAGAAACTCACCTCGGGGAAACAGCATTGGTCTCACCTGAAATGTCTTTCTCTGACTCCGGTTGGTTGGCTTTTTTCTAAGTTTGTTCAGACTTACTTTAAAAAAATCTTCCTTGTCTGCCCCCGTGTGTCCTCTCTCCAACTAAATGCATTTATATTGCCACAGAGATTATGTCCATTTTTGTTTCTAACATCAAAAGTTGTTGCTAATGTAAGATTTATTTTGTTCCTTTTCCTGTTGCACATCCTCTTTTGACTTGCGTTTTCAAAAAAAGGCATGTTAATATTAGCCACAAATATTTTAACCTGCTTAGTGTTTTCCATCCTCATTTTTCCCTTTCTGCTCATTTAAATAAAGTACTTACGTATTCCTAGGACTGTTTTTGATTGCTCCATTCCATGGAGAGGGATGAGCCACTACATGTTGAATAGTAAACCATCAAAATCTCCTTGTTTGTATTTTATATTTTCCCTGACCTTATCTCTTGCCACACACCATACTGCTCTAGGAGCACAGTTAATGGCATAGCTCACTCCTTCCCTCTCCAGACAATTAGAATTGGCTTCTTACCTGGGCACACCAAGCAGGAGAATTTACTCTTTTTTTCACTGGCCATGTGCATGGGGTGACTTGAATACTACAGCTGCTGCTGGAGCTACAACTGAGATCAATCCAGAATGACCCAGATGGGGAAACCTCTGCCTTACAGTTTTTGTTGTGATTTTTTTCACAGCACTTCATAAACAAGGGCAGCATTCATTAAGTGGTCTCTTTTTCACTGCATTGTGACAAAATAGCATTATAAAATCTGTATGTGTATGTATTTTTAAGACTGTTTCTTTTTTCCAGGAAACCTCATTGCAGACTTTTTTTATGTGCTGAACACTCACACTTTTTCCTCTACATGACCAGTGCCACTTGTTAGCCAATGTATTGTGAACATTTTGATATGGTTCCAAGCGCTGATCCCTGGAATCAATACGCCTGAGAATTTAAAAGTGAAGACAATCAGAGCCAAGATAAATCAGTTAGTGAGTGAAAGTCTCTGAACACAGGGGCATATAAACACAGAAGGTCTCAAAAGTTGTTTTACATTAAAGCAACCTTTGAATGAATACTCACCCTTCAGGGAAACAGCAATGTTGTCTTGCTAAAACCAGCTTTGATCAGTCTGAATCTGTTTGTTCACTGTATTCCAAATTTAGCAAACACCTGAAATACTCTTGCTGATACTCACTTTTTCAAATGGCAGGATTCATCTCTTTTTACGGCTCATATGCTCCTAAAGCAGGTAGCACAAATCACAGTCTAGAAATGACAGTTCTTTACAGTCACAAGAGGCCAGATAACACATACAAGTAGAACTACTGGGCTTGTATCTAGTCATGGTTATTTCAGGTGGGCCCCACCTAAACTTCTTGCAGTGTCAGTGGTGTCATATCTGTGGTCTTGGCTTGCAATCAAAGCTGTGCTGTCACTCAAAAGCAGTGCACTATGGCACATGTCCTCTCTGGCCCTGGCACCAAGTTAAAGAGTGGCCTTGAATACAAACATCCTGGGAACAGAAGGCACTAATCAACAAGGCCCGTCAAACATATGTCATTTCATATTTACTTTTTGTACTTTGTGCATTTTAAGCATCCAGGTGACCCTTTCCTAATATTTCACAGATGCAAAATGAAAACGTCATGTTCTAACTGCTTTTTCAACCAAACTTGGAACTAAAGAGTCTCAGTTTCTTCAGACCTGCAGCCCAAAGCATTTGCTATGGCACTTATTACAGTCCTTCCTGTCCTGCTGATATTAAGCTTTTTTCAGCGTAAGACAGTGTTTTCCACTATCCTGGCAAGTAGACAACAAGACATCAAGGGTAAGTAAAGTATTAAGTAACAGTTCATCCCATGCTAACCATCCCAGATGTCCAGTCTGAACTTGCCAAGGCATTTTCTACAGCCCATAGAGAGAAACAGAGACCTGCAGTAGGAGAGGTGTCCAAGACAGGTAAAAGTGAATCAATTAATTTTGAGAGCTGCAAAGAGCAGCAAGATTCTCACTGTTGAAAGTCATATTCCACAAAGCTCAGAAACTCCTGCTCCATGCAAGAACAGAGGTCATGGTGGAGTTACTGGGTGTGCAAGCCTTGCTGATAGACAATTCCTTTGTGTACACAGTGGAGGATCCCCCATTTCTCTATGTAATACCATTGTATTTGTAGATGCACTTAGGCTACATAATGTTCTGTGGATCACCAAGGAGGATTCAAGAGTTATTTTGTCCTGGAACAATAACCTGACGGAAGAAGAAACCAAGAAACACACTGTGAAGTATATTTTGATTTATAAGTTCTTCAATACCACAAAGGAAAGGAAAGTAAGTTCTCCAGAGGTTGCATATAGTTTAAAGTGAAATAATATATTGTATCATTCAGTAGGTGAATTTGCATAATTTCCCTTTCAATACTTAAAACTGCCTACCTTCGTGGAATTTCTTCTTTCTCCTCTTAGGAAAGACTGCGGGAGAAGGAAAAGATAATACATCTTAAATTACACTCTGGTTTCAATGCTAAAGTTAAGACACAGCTTTTTGCAAAAGAAACAGAAGACATAATTCAGGAGAGTGACTGGACAGAATTTACTTACAAGGCACCTCCAGGTCAGCTATGTCCTACTTGTTGTCTAGATGTCCAAGCATTTATGATAATGTCCAGCCTCACTTGGAGAATTTCTGAAATCTCGTTATTATCTTCTGCAACTTTTTTTTTTTTTTAACAGATATGTTAAGAATATGGTTCATAATAGCTTGAGATATTGCAGAATTATTTCCTTTATTAGATGTGTTCAGATTCAGACAACTCCAGCTCTGCTGAGTAAGATGTCAGTATGACTCAAACACTCTTCCCATTTTCCCTAGCAACTCATGTCTCATGAAGATTGCCTTCTGTATCACATGATTCAGCAAATCTTAAAAGAGCAGAGCTTTTAATTTATCTTTAAGTGGGTCAGTAAGGCTTTGGTGGTAGTAGCAGATGTGCTTCCCAGTTTTCACCATCCGAAAAGCAAAAAGACCTATTTTTTTTCACATAGGACTTTTTCATGCTTCTAGAAATAAGCCTACATAATAGGTTTGTAAAGGCAACCATCATGTTGTTATTAGGAAATCAATGCAAAATAAACATGACTCTTTCTTTTTACCATTTCTTTGTTGCAGTCTACATTCAGAATATTTCGTGCATCATATATAACATTTCTTTTTTCAATTGCACCTGGCACATCAAAGCAGAAGCTCCTGAAGATATCCAGATCTTTACCTCATACAGGTAAGGATGTTTAGCAAAATAACTATGAAGCCATGATTTTGGACCTAAGTCTTTGATTTAAAAAAGTTATAATTCCTTCTCACAGACACGTAGGAAAAGTTTTTGCATGCCAGCAATATATAAAAAATGCAAGGAAGAAAAATATTGGATGCTATATGAAAAAAATACATTTCCAACCATCAAGGAAAATAAATTTAAATATAACTGTAAGAAATTTGAGAAATAGTTCAAGAGGACTGTCTTATTACAAAGCTTTCACACCTCAGACAATAGGTAAGTATTGTCTATCATCATCTATTATGAAAAGCTTATTTATTGGTTACTTCATGGAAAGCAATAAAGGAAATAGGTGTGACCAGTCATAATATTAATTCTAACTACTTAGGCATTCATCTCAGTGTGAATGTTACACAAAGATTAAACAAAATGGATTATGGCTGAAGGTTTTTTAATTTTTTTCTCTGATTTAATAACATTGTTTATCTATAATTTTAATTAAAAGAAAAGATAGGCTAATGTGAGGAAACAATATTTAAAAGCATTATACTCATTTCTCCTTTTTTTTCTTTTCTATCCTTTTTTTCTTTATAGTGATGAGCAAGTGTGATTAAGAAAAAGAGCATAAATAGTCATAAGTCTCATTTATAACCTGAATTTAAGAATATGATTTTCTCTACCATTAGTAGCATTTTTATTTATTTTTTAAGTTAAAAATATCTTGGCAGTTATTTTTAATTATCAACAGTTTTGAATGATCATAAAAAATTACTTTTCCTAACTTCTCCGGGAAGTTTGAATTAATCTCATGGGTGAGAAATTCAATTGAATTTTAGCAAAGATTGCAGATTCAAATGCCTTTTAAGTCATTAACATGTTGATTGTATTCCAGACCTGTAACCTGGGAATCAGTCATAGCTCAAGGGATAGCAAAAATATAATTCAAAACTCTAAAAATTTATTCTGAGTTAGATCTCATTTAATCTTTCCTAAGACATTAGAATTGTTTGCTTTACCTAAAGCTTGACGCTGCAATCAGAGCCAGCTATAAGCTGACACGTGACAAAAGGGTGAAAAGCTGCCCATTCTTGATATCCTTACAGAAGGGAGACATGGTCTAGGAACAGCATTTCAGAGACAAAACAAAAAAACCCCTGCTTCTTACTCTTCTCATGGCTCATGACTCTTCATGGCTCATGGTGTGCCCCCACCCTCGAAGGCTGCTAGAGCAAGCACAGCAGCTGCATGGACCAGTCGTGCTGCCACTCACCCTCTCTGCCTCTCTGGTTTTTCCCACTGGTGCCACATTGCAGCCGTGTCTTCCCCAGACCTCGCTGACCCTGTCTGCAGAAATTTGCCACGAACTTCGGTCTCTGCCTTGAGGGCTTTTTCAGAAAACTCCAGCTGGAGTTCTTCCTTTCACAGCAATGCAGCAGCAGCTGGGAAGGACTGAGGATGCCCGAGTACTGAGCACACGCTGAGGATCAGTGCCCTAACATGCTAAAAAACAACTGTAGACTTGCTGTTATAAATCCCAGGCTAAAATCCTGGAGACCCAAATGTCCCTTGCTTCCAATCCTGTACTTCCTCCATAGCAAGTGCCTGCTTGCTCCTTTACAGAAGAGAGAAAGAGAGATATTTCTTAAGCATCTGCAGAAATCTTCATGCATTGAATCAGACAGGTTCTCTGGGCAACAGGTTGTTCAGAGAAGCTGTGGATGCCCCACTCCTGGAAGTGTTCAAGAACAGGTTGGATGGATCTTTGAGCAACCTGGCCTAGTGGGAGGTGGCCCTGCCCATGGCAGGGGATTTGGAGCTAGATAGTCCTTAAGGTCCTTTCCAACCCAAGCCCTTCTAAGATTCTGTGAAGGCTTTCCAAGTGGCCCTTCTGTAACCCCTCTGTGAGAGATGAAATTTCATTTTTTTCAAAGTAACAATAGCAGGCCTGTGAGTAGACAAAACACATGTATCCTACATGACATGGAGCCGGTAGCAGACTCAAGGCCTCCTCAAGGCCTCCCAACATGTACTTGGGAGAGGGCCAGCTCCTCCCGCCCACGCTTGCTGCCTTTTCTAGAAAGAGATATGAAAAACCTCAAGTCCGTTCTTTATTTTGAAACACTTAGTGAACAGCAACTTCAGAGAAAATGTGTCACTCACCGACTGTCTCCTCTGGGTGTGGCAAACTCCAAAATGCTCAGCTGTGTATTTTAAGGATCAATGTACTTTCATTTGTTTTATATCAGCTTAAATGTGAGAAAGAGCATGAGGTACAGCAGGTCTCTCTGGGCTCTTTATTTTTCAGAGAAGCTGAACCCACCAACCAACGTCTCAATTTCCCTTGAAAATAGAAGTATTAAAATTCACTGGAAACCTCCACCTACTATTGGTTCGGCAAGGAAAAAGTGTTTTTTGTACCAAGTGAAAATAACAGATCATAAGGTAATCAGTTTTTTGGTAGTACACTTAGTCTGTGTAATATAACTTCCAGGAAAACAGTGCATCCCTCAAACTTAACAGAATTTGATCTCAAACAAACTTTAAAGAAATCCCATTGTCTTTAATGAATAATCCAATTTGTCTTTCTGGTAAAAAAATGAAAAATCAATACATTTTATGAAATCTTTTAGAGTCAGGCTTGCATTGAAGCAAATTGGAGGTTTTTTTCTTCTATATTAAATTTGAATTGTACATTAGTATCACATAGACTGTATCGACTTTTTCATTACAGAAAAAGAAATATAGTCTGAATGCTAGGAAAGGTTGTCAAGTACCATGGGAAACAAGATTAGAATTTGAAATGTTGGTTAAGTCTGAAATCAACAAGGCAAAATTCAGTAATAAGGAAAATCCTATGATTAGGAAATACAGGTCAAATATGTCAACACGAAATAAGGAATTAAAATATAGGCGTCAACACAGAAGAAAAATGTCCGTGGATTACACCGAACCACAAACTGAGTCAATCCTTCTGTGTTCTTAGAAAAAGGTCAAATATTATTCAATTATATATGACCAGCATGTCACATGTAAGTTGTGACTAATTTGCCGGTCTAGATGCTGAGTTTCACCCAAAGTTTCATGTTGTGCTTTGGGCACCACAAAATATTAATAGACACCAGAACTGGAAAAGTCTCAAAGGGAAGGAAAAGAAGGGCCGTGGTATACAGGGTCAAATCCACACCACACCAGTCAGGATGAGGAGAACAGTAACCAAGGAAGCAAAGATTCCACGCCTCTCTGTCTATGAGATTCATACTTTCTACTTCTTTGCAACCTTCTAACATCACTTTTAAGTTTTACAAGCAAGAGTTTTCTCTCTTTTTTTTTTTATTCCTTCTTAAATTCTTAACATTGTTTATTTACAGAAGCTTTCGCCAGTTTTCAAAAGTGGTGGATGATTTAGAGATCCCTCTGCTTTAAACTCCACCACTCCATGTTTGGGCTTGATCCTTTGAAGTGATATGCTTCCTTTCATAGGCACAATTAAAGATGTTTCAGGATAGTCACAAAAATAGCGGACATCCTTCAGCTAAAAAACGCAAGATTATATTCTGGGAGAGAAGCAAGTATAGCACACTACCCACACCAAAACCTCGAAACTTGCAGTTCCATAGTTACTGTGTTCATCCTATATGTGGTGTGACAAAAAATGAAAGGGGAATCAGTGTTTTCAAATTCTTAATATCCTGCCATAAATGATACCTCCTTCCACCTTATCAGTTCCAGTCTCTCTTCATGTTCAGTTCTGAGTTTTAATACACATCACATAAGAGTCAAATTGTGTCTGGGCATAAGAACTTTTTCTGATAATCTCTTCCTACTAGTTAAAGATGTAAATAGTAGTATTTGACATCCCTAGTTTATATCTGTTTGCAGTGCCGTGCAAAATAATTTAAAATAATCCCCATAACCTCTCTTGATAGATTGTAAATGTCACTGCAGAGAACTATAAGTATCCATTTCATAAGCCACCAAAAAAATTTGCAGCACAAGTGAGGGTAAAGAAAGAGATTTGCATAGCGAACAAGCTCTGGAGTGAATGGAGTGAACCAGTATTTATTCACGACGGTAAGTTATCATGTACTTACTATTCAGAACTGTTATCAAGAGTTATGTTATTACCATTCAATATATTTGCTTCATTATTGCCTCTGTTCTTCTCCAGGCTGTGTTATTGGGCTATAACACTACCTAGGGATCCGGGGCACACACCAGGCTCACACGGCTCTGCTGCAGGGAAGGAGAGTCCTTAGTCTGAGTTTTACTTCCCTGGTCTTTACAGAGCTGTTCTCCTGAGTTAAATTACACCTGACTCTTCACAGCCTTTAGGAAGTAATAATGGTCAGCAGCTGACAAGGTCCCAACACCACCATCCCCCCACCCTGCTGCATTGCCCTGCAAAGGACAGTCCAAGCATCTCTAAAAATGCTTTCAGCTGGAGTTAGTAAGCCAAGAAATCCACAAAAGTCATAACATTCATCAAACCACATAGTATTTATGGACTAAGACTAAGATTTCTTTTGTTACATTGGTGGAATAATTTCTTATCTGACAGAGGTAGGAAATGGTTTAGCTCTCATTTAAATATTTGTGCTCTGGCCCCAACAGCTCGCTTGAGCACAAAGTAAACAAGAGCCTTGCAATACTTTCCCTTCACCCCCTACGAAGGCATTTTAACATTGGTGTGCTTACAAGGGAAACTTGTGCTTTCCATGATGAGAAAAATGCCTCCACATGCAGAAGCTTCCTGACATCAGGTTAGGCAGAGGGGAAGTAGTACAATGGTGTGATGCTGTCTTTATAGAGAGAAACTTGTGTCTGTGTGTTGAAATACCAAAAAAAAGCACAGTACTATGGGTAGTAAAAAAAAACAAGATAAGTATCATTATTTAATGCAACAGACTGTGTGTTTTGGAATATGTCTTTTTGATCTTTGAGCTTCAAATACATATTTATCTGACGACAGGAAATGCCAGACCAGACATTATTATTTTTGAAATGGATTGAATGTAAATTCAGTTATAGAGTTTACTGGATATTGGTTGCCTACTCTATCAGACGCCTCACTATATCCCACTGGTCTGCTGAAACCTTTTTTGGCCCAAATTCATTCATTTAATTTCAAAAGCACTCCATTTGTGAAATAGCTGGAGAGAGAAACCTAATTCCCCTTCATGCTCACTGTGGTGAAGGAGACAACTTTTCAGGCCATAGAATTGCTCTTTAGAGATTCCCCTTTCTTCTCAGTGAAGACAGAGAGAGTCTAGGACCACTGCGAGGCCCAGGAGGAGTCTGCCTGGTCTGTCTGCCTGGCATCACACTGGACACATCTGCTGTGTAGACAGGGGAAATCAGAAGAGGTCCTCTGGGTGGAGGCATGTAGATTTACTTGCTCCCTGCCAGCCTTTCACCAGAAGAAGGAAATGGAGTTGAGCAGTCATTCATTCTGGTTCCAGCCTACCAAACCTTGGTCTCGGCATCTGCCAGTCTCCTTTAGCTGTTTTCAACACTGCTACTTTCCCAGCTTCCTCTACAGCTGCTGCTGAGGTTCAATAATCACAGCATGTTTCCTCCAATTCAGAAAAGTTTATGACGGACGAGACCACCATGGCACATAAGCTGTAATGTCTGCATGTGTTCAGTGCAGCATGGGGATTTACCCTGGAGTGTACTGCACATGTGGTGCAGCAATTTCCCTCCTTCCCACTCAGGAAGGATCAGTGGCTTTTATAAAATGAATCTATGGAGATATTCCACTGGAGGGTCAGGTGCTCAGCCAAATGTCTTTAAATACCTCCTTCGATGCCCAGACAAATTTTTCTGTCCATTTTACTCTGTATTCTGTGGAAATTATTCCATCTATTTCTAATTGGGAACATGTATCAATGGGCGTTATGCAAGTAACTTGAAAAGAAGAACATCCATTCAATATTTTTGTTTTGAAATGTGTTGATTTTTCTGGTGTTGCAGGATCTCTTTCTACTGAAAGCCTTGGAGAAGCATGGCATGACCTGCTTTTTGTTTGCTTCTCCATGACATTCCAGTGTTTCATCTAGGAAATGTGCAACATTTCTTTAAGAATGCATTTTAAAAAGGCATTTTAGCCTTCATTTAAAAAAAGCTGAAACATCAAAATGAAATAACATAATTCAAAACATAACTAAAATATTTGTTCCGAAATGCTCCTTTGACATGAAAAGAATTTGCTAATTTTCTCATGGGAAAACATTCATTCTCCATTGGAATTAGCATATGCCCTTGAAAAAAACCCTCACAATTTAACCTGAACTGAGCTGTTTACTAGAGAAACTTTCTGCTAAAAAAAGAAATGTTCAATCAGCTTTATTCATGTGTAGGAACTCGAAATAATTGGTCTAATTTTTAGAGCTGATGAGCATTCATAGATCACTTTGAAGTTAGTAATAATTCAGAAGTGTTCTGCATTTTTGCAAACCAAGCCACTTGTTTTGGTTTCAAAGTTTTGTTATTTCTGTCAAACTTCAGGCGTTTGCATCTGAAAAAAAACCCCGCCATGAAATGGTCTACCCAAAAGAATATACGTGCTTCTTTTTCTTGCTGCTTTCCAAAATACAAGAAGTAAGAAAGCAGGAGAAGCAAACTTCTTTGTGGTTCAGATGATGATAAGAACAGAGCTTCCTCTTCTCCTGGGTGTGTGCGTGATACAGGCTTAGCAGAATGATGCAGAGCAATTGCCACAAACAAAAAAAAAAATCTACTACGCAGTCCAGAGGTTGTTCAGAATAAGTTTTCTGAGCCCTCATCTCAGAAAGCAAGAAGAGAATAACTTCCTTTTCATCTTAGAGTGAATAAAGAGTAGTTTTGTACTTTACAGAAGATAAAGCATATTCTTACAAGTTCTGCCCAAAAGTTTTTGAGTTTTTTCTCGGTTTCATATCAAATTTGTGGAAATAGATGGGTTCAAACTCAGAACTTTTGTTCCATTTTTTATTCTTTGATTTTTATCTAGATTGATCCTAAAACCACTGTTTAACTGGCCTCAGAGTATTAACATTTTAAGAGCTGTCCTTGCCTGTTTTTCTTCAAAGTACTTAGTTAAAACCAATCCAAAGTAGTTGTGGTTCTAAAGCTAGATATTAAACAAAAAATAAAATTTGCCAGAAAAACATTTCTGAGTCAAACAAATATGTTGTTATTTTGGTATTTTGGGTATTTTGGAGGAAGAAATGCAAGGTACGGAGCAGTAGTATTTCTTGCACAGTGTAACTATGTATTGATGCCATTTCTTTAGGACTATGCCAAGCAGGGTTAAAAAGGTAAGTATAACAGAAACCAAATGCTGCTTCTTGAATCAAAGAGAACATTTCGTTTGACAAAATGCTTTTATTTTCGTTTTGTCTTAAATCAGTCGCAGCTGTGAAGTGGTGGGGAGGCAGGAGCAGGGGACTCACGGTGTGTGGAGATGGGAGGTAGCAACAGTAGGAACTGAGGAGCAGCTGGAGCAGCAGCAGAAGTACCAATAGCAGATGGACAGAGGGTTTGATATCCAGAGGAATCAAGGCTGTGTGGAGGTATCCAATGGCAGGACAGGCCTTGACCAGCATATGAGAGCAGAATTCCAGGAAAAGGAGGGAATGGAGTGTACTGGAGAGGAATGAAGCAAGAGGAAGCACTGGACAAAGGCAGCAGCAAGGCTGAGGACTAAAAGGAGGAAGGAACAGTGCTGACGTTAGAAGCCCCTTTCCACTAAAAAAATCTCCAGGAAATGTTTCTTTAAATGTGTGAGAGTTCAGGAATAGTGCAATATTTATGAGTCCATATGTAATTAATCCATTTAAGAACTACCCTAGCCCCTCCCATATAATTAACATTACTTTTCCCTCTTTCTTTTTTTTTTTTTTTTTTTTTTAAAGAAAAGACAGTGGATCTCCTGCTGCTAGGCCTCGCATTATTTTGTCCTCTGATTTTCCTTGGAGGTTTGCTGATATATGCATGTAGAAGGTAGTGTACATTTCTGGATGGTTGTATAAATTTCTGGATGGTTGTATAAGTTTCTGGCGGAAGAGGGGTCAGGGTGAGAGTAAACCATACAATGGATAAAAGTCAAACACACATCTTCTCAGATAAATTATATTTATAAGAAGCAGTCAATTGTGCATTTCCAACTATTGTTCTAACAAAGCAGTGCTTGGCGTTATGACCTAGTGTAAGACAATGAGACTTAGAACTCTTCTCTCGCAGCTCCTACCACAGCTCCCTGCACATCCAGTCTCATACCTTACCCTCAGATGTCTTTCTGCCACTCTAAATGACATTTTTTAACCTTACTCTGACAGCTGCCCCTCTCTCCTCAGTGTGGCTTTACCCCATGTCTTCACAGGTTCTGCATTCAAGGCCGCTGATATTAATCAGGCCAGAGGTGAACTGCATGTCAGGCTGCCCCATTTCATTTCATAATCCATGGGTGTTATGAAAGCAGTCTTTCACTCTAAGCTGGAGAGTTTACAAGAAATAAATAAAAAAGGGAAGTCAGGCTGATGGAAGGAATTTCCTTTGCTGTGCTATTAATACTATTAGTAGAGCAATGTAATAGTAGGCCCTACACCCACCAACAGTTAATTCTGCCACCTGTCTCTAGGCCTCTACTTTTCTGCCTGCCTATATAGTTTTCCTATTGACATGGCAGCAAAGGCTTTCTTGAACTGAGAAATAAACTACAGGATGGTAACTCAAGATACCTTAATATTTGAAGGATGTAGGACGTAAATGGAACCTCTATAGAAATTAAATTTATTATTTAATTAATGACCACTTGTTATTCCTGATTTGTACAAAAGAAGTTATCAATTTTTAATTATGGAAAGAACACATAGGACTAATTTTTTAAGCTATAAACACAGTAGCATGCCACAAGTTCTCACTTTCCTTGGAAATAAATATTTGTATAGAAATCGTAGGTTTTTGTATATCCATCCAGTCCTTTTAAAACTCTTGCAGGTTGGAGACCAGTCAGGCTGAAAAAGAGCTAGGGAAAATGTTGAGAAAAGTTTCTACAGTGAAAAAAAAAAGAAAAAAAGTTTAAATGGCTTTAGAAATAGTAGCTGCCTGTCTTGGAATTGGAATATATATTACAAAGCATTAATGCCTGATCTGTTCCAGCAGACAAGAATAGTTGCGTGCCTGTATCGCTGTCTTGCAGGTATAGATGCCTGGAAGTTATAACCACGCCTGTTCCACATCCTTCAGATAACATCAAAACATGGTTAGCAGATGAGACTCACCACGAGGTAGTGTGGCTGTCTTTTTTCTCTCACTACATTGACACGCATGGTATTACTTGCAATCAGAATGGTACAACATTGCATTTGGAGCAGCAAGTAATTAAAAAAAAAAAAAAAGGGGGAAAGGTATGTACAGCATTTGTAGTGAAGCCAGAAGAAAACAGAAAACTTGTGGAGGTTACATGACAATGATCTCAGCAGGCAGGATGGAGAAAATCCTCAGGGGACTAAAATGTCCAGTGTGCCTCAAGGTGTTTCAGCATATCCACACTCAGTGGGCCACCATTTTAAGGAGTGATCACCCTGAGTCCCTAAAGAATAGTCACTTATGGGATATTATGCCTGTAAACATGCAGGCAAGTTATCAAGGGGAATTTTTTGTGGAGATCTGCAAGTCATTGCATATGCTGTAGTAAATGTGCACATTCTTATAGCAAGAAGGAGGAGGCTGCAAAATGCATGCAATATAACCTACTCCAGCTGTGTCCTTGCTGCAGGACAGAGCCCTGTGCAGGGGTGTATACTTTGGAAGTGCTGATGGGCTGTAAGTTCAGATGCTTGCTTATCTCATGCCAGATTGCAAGCCTTTAGTCAACCTGGCAAAACAAAGATTAAATATTTACAATATTTTTGTGACTGTCGTTAATGGAGCTCCTTGGCTTGCACATTGAATGTTTCTTATTGCTGTCTGCCATGGTGTGAGTTGCAGGAAAAAAATGTGCTAGTCAGGCAGTAGTTTAGATCTGTGTAACTCCAGAGAAGCTACACAGAGAACTGTGTGCTAGAAGGCACAGTAAGATTGCTTCTTACCTGGTTCTGCAACACATGAGGAGAAGGCACGGGTGTGCCAAAACTGTGGTTTTTTTGGTGGAAAACACCATTGAAATAGAAAATTGTAATGAGGATTTTCTCTGCTCTATGTGCTCAAAATATTTGTTCAGAGCCTCTGCAGGATTTCTCTTAATTTTACTCTATCCTGCCATATTATTGTACTTACACTGCAATATCAAAATATCTTCCAGTAGCACATTCAGCAACTTAACTAGCAATTCCCAGTGCATTCCCTTATGCTGTTTTCTTTCCCAAAGGAAAGACGTACGTACGCCTTCCAATATTGTGTTTTCGGGGGTTTTTTTATAATATATCTCTGTGATTGCAAACTGTGACAGAAACCACAGATCATCTCAATCCAGGAATCATAATTTGAGTTGTGAGGCAAGAGAAATGGGTTGCTTTGTTTCATTTTATCTTCTCAAAACAAATTTATGGGGAAAATGATGTGCGTATTCCATATGATCAAATGTCAAATTACAAGACTGAAGTGTTTTGAACTTGCACCTGGAGTTCACTCCACAAGCCTTGGGCTGGCTGCCCAGAGCAGGCTGTGATCCTCTTCTTCGATACAATCATCTTCTCAGAAAAGTTCAAGAGCTCCAGAACTGGCCTGAAGCCAAGTCTCTTATTCTCAAAATTCAGAATAATTTCTATGACACTTCTGGCCAATATAATTTGACCAAATTTGATGCTAAAGGTGCCATATTGACCCTGAGCTCAGCTGGCTAAAGACTATATTTATCACCTCTTCTGTGCAAAAGTCCTTCTCACCCATTTGTACCTGTAATTGTGAGCAAATTAACTGATAATACCCATTGTGGCTATGAATATGGGCTGGCAGAATAGAAAGACAGAATCATCACCATCAAGTTTATATTCTGCATTTCCCTTCACGTTAGAACTGGATAAGCTTCTATGTAGGGGTCTTTGGATTCCATATACAAACAAAGTCCCACCACAATCAATAATCACCACAAAAACTGTATTTAATGTTACTGACAGAGAAAGAAGCAATTTCTGCCCCCAAACTGTTACAAACACTGAATAAACCTTTGACAGGAAGACTTCAGCAAATCTGGGTAATTACTGTCTGCATGCTAGCAACAAATGACTGAGACGACACTGTGATCTTGTGATTCAAGTGACTGTTGATGGCATTTCTAGGAGAGATAAGTTAAATAAAACATATGGAACATATCAGTATCTTATATATTGCTGATATGTGAAGTAGCAAAGACATTGGCTTTGGACATTCTGAAAGATTCAAGACAACTGTGGAAAATAGTGCTGACATAATCCAGTGTATCCAACAAATAAATACAGCCCCTGAAAGTGAGACTGTGACTCAGACATAAACCCTAGGTACAGAGTCATATCATCCTGGAGAGTAACAAGCAATAAAATGAAGGCTCAGAGCAACTAATCAAATTTGCCTGCGAACAACTTGTAGATTGAGAGAGTAATTAATATAATCTTTGTATTCCAGTTGCAACAGAGTAAGTAATCTGTACTAATCCCAGACATGTGCCAAATAAGTAGAGTGCTTGTAACAATACACAGAATTTTTAACACCATCGAATGCAGATGTTGTGCATAATGTAATTTTTTATCCAACAGCAACATATGTCAATGCAAATGGAGATGCACTCAGAGGTTACGCTGGGAACGCCAGAAGAGAACAGAGATGAGAACAGATTCAACTACGGAAATGTTTGAAGGAATTTGTGTTAGAAGAGATGATATAATATAGAGATGATATGCCTTTTTTATCTGTATGCAAGAGTACCTGTCCATGAGGTGGACAATATTCTAACAGATCAAAGAACAGCTGATATGGGACTGTCTGAGCCAAATAACTTGAAGTTATTTTGTGCTCTGACAACATGCAACTCTTGAAAGTAGCTTTGGATCACAAACACAAACCAGTATCTTTGTCTCCAAAAAACCTGATCTTCAGCCCAGTAAAATTACAGCATCTCAGAATATGTGAGCTAATATTGAGGTCCACTTGGGTTAAAATGAAATTAGTGTTTCATAATGCTACAATAGCTTCCAAGTACTGCCTGATAGATCAAGACCTTTTGAAGACTGGCTGTTCATACAAATCTCATACCAGCAATTCAACATCTGATTGAAGTGATCATGAGATGGAAAATGGTGGAAGCAGTGAATGTTTCTGGAAGCAGCAAGAGAATCTCACAAGTGTTCTCTAAAACTCAAAAAAAGATCCCTGAGTCACGGCATTGTGTAAGCACACATCAACCACAAAGAAGAGGTATGTGTGAACACGTAACATCTTTTAATGTTGTGGACTTTGCAGCTGGTAAAATAAGTAAAACGAGAAAATTTTAGACGAGGTAAAGAAAATGAAGTTTTCCGCTGTACTGTGACTGTTTAAATAAGTTTAACTCATAGAAGTTAAAGTTCAGAACTGACCAAATTTTGCTACTTATTTTTCCCTGTCCTTTTAAAGAATCCTTCCTACAGATTCCCTGAGGTGATGAGCTATGCTACTCCATTTTCAGGGACACAATCAGGGCAGATTATTCTAAGTCTTAGTTGGGACAGTGTTAATTTGACTAGAAGAGAAGGAATTGATTTTGCAAGGAAGACATTTCTTTTTTGTAGGTGGGAATTACAAATCAATGATCGACATAATTTTCTAGAAGGTTTGGAAGATACCTAAAAATTGCTTGATTTCATTGCTGGCAATATTTTTCTGTGTCAGAAAATACTGATTGGAAGAAATAACAATATAAAAATTTTGTTTATGCTTTTGAAAAATAAAGTTTCTAAGATATATTTCTGTGCAGAGCCTTGATTCACCTAAATGTGCTTTTCGTTTTGCTAAAAGGTCTACAATGGAGAAGATCACACTATTTCTTCTTTGTTATTAAAAATGACTGGTGACAAGGGGAAAGCTCAAGCTAGAAATGTCAAACAACAAAAGGACTATAAATTACTTTGCTGTAAGATCAGGTTAATGAGCTCAAAAGAACAATCAGCTTTAGTAGGTAATATTACATTTCCTCTTGCATTGTACTTTTTGCAGAAGGTCAGGGTGGCCTTACCTTTGAACATCAGTGCTCTTCCCTCCATACCTGTCAGTCTGATGCCCACACAAATCATCAGGGAGAAGGTAAATTAGGTATCAGGTACTGAGTCAAGTTTTGGTGAGACAACTCCTGTAATATCTCCTCTGTCTTGAGTGCTGAGGGGAAAACCCTCAGTCAACGTAATAATTTTTCTTTTGGATGATCAGATGCCATCTCTGTAGGCAGACAGTACAATTTGTCCCATCGTCCAATGTTCAGACATGTTTTCTCAAGAAGGGGGGAAAGAATTCCTACTTTCTGATAAGAATCATTAGAGGGGGCATTTAGAAAGCATCGTGAACTTATAGATTCCTATCTTGGTGAGGATATAGAATGGATAAAATGAAAAAATCACAATATAAGCGAGGCAAGAGGGGTAGAGGAGAGCTACACTAGCCACTCAACATCTGGAACACAGACTTCACAGAGTGAAATCAGGCCACAGTGAATATTATAGTGTTCCTTAAAATATATATTATTATACATATATTTTATATAGTTTTGACATGGAGTGCTTGAAGCTCTAAAGCAGCGCCAGGATTTAAAATAAGACAGAGAACATACGGATTAAAGGAATTTTATTATTTTATCTGAAAATAGAAGAATTAAATAGAATTCTTTCAGATTAAAATTGCTTTTCTTACAAGAGGCCTTGGTCAATACACAGAGCTTGCCTGCATGAACATGACAGCCTCCAGAGACACACCACATGAAACATCATGATAATATCAGTTGTATTGAAAATTAATCCTACAGTGCAAATTTGATAATACAAAATCCAGTATCTGGAACCTTCTAACAAATATTTGACCAACGCGTTCACAAAATGGTATCACTTTTCCTTAAAATAAACCTATCCAAGACCTCTTCTCCAACAGTGGATCAATGTGCAATACATACATAAAGAAACGTAATGATCCAAGAGCAAAATTAAACCACACTCAGTATAACATTAAACACCTCAGTATATACAAAATACTCAGCAAGTTAACTGATGACACTAAGAGAAGGGGTGTGGTTGACACATCTGAGGGACAGGATGCCATCCAGAAGGACTTGGACAAGCTGTAGCATCTGGCCCATGGGAACGTCATGAAGCTTCAGAAAGCCAACTACAACGTGCTACACCTGGGTTAGGGCAATCCCTGTATCAACAGAGACTGAGGAATGAACAGACAGAGAGCAGCCCTGCTGAGAAGGGTTTGGGGGTGCTGCTGGATGAGAGGCTGGACATGATCCATCAATCGGCACTTGCAGCCCAGAAAGGCAATTGTGTCCTGGGCTGCATCAAAACCATCATGGCCAGCAGAGCAAGGGATGTGATTTTCCCCCTCTACTCCACTCCTGCGAGACCCTGCCTGAACTCCTGTGTTCACTTCTGGAGTCCTCAGCACAGGAAAGACATGGACCTGTTAGAGCAGGCCCAGAGGAAAGCCACAAAAATTATCAGGAAGCTGAAGCACCTCTCCTAAGAAGACAGGCTGAGAGAGTTTGAGTCGTTTAGCCCGAAGAAGAGATGGTTTCAGGGAGACCTAATAGCACCTTCTGATACGTAAAAGAGGCTGACCAGAGAGCTGAGGAGGGACTCTTTACAAGAACATACAGTGGTGGGACAAGGGGGAATGGGGGTAGATTTAGATTAGCTAATTAGGAAGAAATTCTTTACTGTGAGCGTGGTGGGGCAGTGGAACAGGTTGCCCAGAGATGTTATGGATGCCCCATCCCTGGTGGTGTTCAATTCCAGGTTGGATGGGGCTTTGAGCAACCTAGTTTAGTGGAATGTGTCCTCATCCATGGCAGGGAGGTTGGAAGTAGATGGCCTTTAAGGATGCCTTCCAATCCAAATGATTCTTTGATTCTCTGAAAATCCTACTCAGCTCAGCTTGCTTGCTCCTGTCAATGAAGCTCTTGCCTTTACCTTACTGGTGAATGACTCTCCTGTGTCTAAGATTTCACCTTCTGGTACTGAAGTGGTAACGGCGATTGAAACACACGGACCAAGCATCGATGATGCAAGGATGTTTATTGAAAAAAGGCACAGATATTGATACTGTTTGGGCTTCTGCATAACAATTCTCACTTGTTCTGTCTACGTGCTAGCTAATGCATAGCAAGCTATAATGTTGCTTTTTCTCTCACACACTTGCTTATCTTGCTGCAGGATGTTCTGCAATCTACAGCAGGGTGTTCTTGTTCTGTGCAGAAGGATGTGATTTCTATAGTTTTGCTCATGTATCTCTCTCATGGTTTTTCTCATCGCTCTTGCTGGACCAGCTTTAGCAAGTCAGCCGAGCCGTTCATGTCGCTTAACTCATTCTGTTCCGCAACAAAGTGGGACCTTATGAGACACTGGGCAATGTATTGCACATAGATTGCTTTTCCTCTCCACTTATGCAGGCAGAGTTAAAATCTCTGGTCATAAAATCCAGTGATATGTCACGGTTATTTGGTTTTATGCTTTCAACTCCAAGTCCTCACTTCAGTCAAGTACACACAGCACACAGGAACTCGGGGCTAGGAGCATTATTTAGTGTTTGTGTTTCTTCCCAAATATCAGTAACTATGTAGATATCAGACATACCTTACTGAAGCTTCTGAAGGAAAAATAGCCCTTTCTCTTTGCTTTTAAAGGAGAATAACTGCAAGAGGATGATAGGAGTCAGCAAAGCAACCTTCAGCCCTGGGGCTCAGCACGAAGGCCGGTCTGGTTGCCCAACGCTGCCACCTACCGTGCAAACATCCCACTTCCAGTCAGAAATGTTCCTCAAGTTTTCAAACTGCTTTAGTTTTGTCGTGGTTTGACACTGGCCCAAAGCCAGGCATCCATGAGAGCTGCTCGCTCACCCTCCATTGCCACAGCTGGGCAGAGGAGGGAAAAGGGAAAAAAAAAATAATAACGAATGCTTCATGAGTGAGATGGGCACTGGGAGAAACCCTTCAAGGGCAAAACAGGCTCAACTTAAGTTGCGAAGTGAATTTATTACTAACAGAATTAGAGGAGGATAATGAGAAGTAAAACAAGCCCTTAGAACACCTTCCACCCCCCAGCCCCTCCGTCCTTCCCACCGACAGTGCAGGGAGACAGGGCATGGGGGTTTGGTCAGTTCATCACCGAGATTTCCTTCTGCTGCTCCAAGAGAGGAGTCTTCCCCTGTGAGGCCATGGAGTCCCTCCCATGGGAGACAGTTCTCCGTGAACCTCTCCGATGTGGATCCACTCTCAGGAGCAGCAGCCACACCGCACCTGCTGCAGCGTGAGCCCCTCCCACGGGCACACAGTCCTCCCAAAACTGCTGTGCCGTGGGTCTCTCTTTCCACGGAGTGCAGTCCTCCAAGGCCAGGCTGCTCCAGCCTGGGAGCAAGGGCCCTGTCTCCACTGAGTCTTCCCCTGGCTCACAGCCTCCTCCAGGCATCCGCCCGCTCCGGCACGGGCACCTCCCCCACGGGCTGCGGGTGGATCTCTGCATCCCCCGTGGATCCCCATGGGCTGCAGGGGCACAGCTGCTTCACCATGGTCTGCACCAGGGCCTGCAGAGGAATCTCGGCTCCGGCACCTGGAGCACCTCCTCCCCCTCCTTCTCCACTGACCTTGGTGTCGCCATGTTGTTTTCTCTCACATGTTCTCGCCTCCTCTTCTTCTCTGACTAGACTCCAAAATCTAGTGACTTTGTTTTGATTTCCTTCTTAAATATGCCATCCCAGAGGTGTTACGAACCTCTCTCATTGGCCCAGTTTTGGCCAGCAGCATGTCCATCTTCAGAGCCATCAGCCATTGGTTCTGCTGGACATGGTGGGAAGCTTCCAGCAGCTTCCTCACAGGAGCCATCTTTGTGGTCCCCTGCTACCTAAAACTAGGCTGTGCCAAATCAATACAAATTTGGAGCAAGTCTGTTGCTTTAACTTCACTGAGAGAATTAAAGGAGTAAGCGTTCTGCTCTAACTTGAAGAGCTGGCCTTTATTAGGGACACGATACACTACAAGATACAAGATTCTAATTTTTGCTTCCTTGGGTTTGGATATCTAATCAAACAGAGCTGGCCACAGCCCTGGGATATTGAGAGAAGATCTCCAGCAATCTCAGTCTAGAACAGGTGTCCAAGACAGGATGGCCACCCCTTTCTCATTAAATACTAGATAATCACACTCAGAGTAGGTACCCACATTTTCTTGACCTAATTATTCTGGCTTTCTCTACCCTGGTGAAAGGAGATATTTTGGCCAAAGAACAGCTTGGCAGTTACAGCCTTTGCATTTGGGAGTCTTACTAGCACGGTTAAAGATGTCATAGTTCATATCTCATAATGTTTCAGACCAACATTATTAAGCCAGAAATAGCAGTTTTGATCAGAAACACCCTTGTTCAAGAGCAAGGGCAGAGAAACTTGGGCCACAGTGTTTAGGCTGAAGCCTGAGTTCACAATTTTATTCTTACCGCTATCAAGTAGAGAAGCTGGAGGATGCAACACAAATGTATCAAACACATGAAGAGCACAGGAATGTGGTGGTGTATGCATGTGGATACATGCATGGCCAAGGAAATGCTGTTTGTATGGAAAACGTCCCCAGTATTCCTTAGGGCTAAGTGCATGGTACACGTTGTGTTCTTAGCATACTGCCCTGTATTTCTCCATTGCAGATGTGCAAGTTATCTGCTGGATTTGATCAGCCAATTCCAGCTGACTGGTATTGAAAGGAATGAGATGGCTCCTACAAAGTAAGCTTAAAGATAAAGGTGGCATTGGGAGATAACGATGCTTTGGTGGCTGATGCAGCACAAGGTTGTGCTTAGAGTTACATTACTGCATCTCATCAGAATATATACATCAGCATATTTTTGGTAATCTCAGAAAAAATTCCAGGCCACAGCTCTGAATGCCAATTGCATGTAAAGCCTGTCACTGTGCTCTGGCTCTCCTGAAACCTGGCAGGTGATCAAACCCCTACCCTTTGGTAAATAGTTAGAGAATATGATTTTGGTATTTAGTTCAGAAAGACACTTGGAGCGACAGAGAACCAGCAAAACAGTTGACATCTTTGAGTCAAAACTACCATAGCTTTACTCAGCTTTCCTCTTAATATTCTCTAATTTTGTAAAAATTTCTGAAGAAACCACAATCGTATGTATGTAGCTCCAGTGAAATCAAAACATGCAAGCATTAAAAAATACAAAGTGTAATAGATAGGCAAAGCAAGACATTGACAAAGGAAAGAACAGATGAAAGTAGAGGGGAAGAATGAAAAGAATCAGTATTCCAGACCATACGGCACTATTATTATGTTTTCATTAACTCCCAAAATTAGTTTGGATTCAGCAAGCTGCCACTTTATATTCATACAGATGAAAAATAATTGCACTTTAAAGCTTGTTTTGGCTTCTGGCTGTCATTTGTTTTTTTTTTACCAATGACAAAAATGAGAAATAGGGTGATTATGTAAATATTCTAGACCACAATAGCTAACAGATACTCATTTCATCCTTGATTTTGTGCAAAAGGCTACTATGCGGGGAAACCTTTCTCCAGTTTTTAAACAACAGAACTGCTTGCTACAGGATGTTGAAAATGTACGTGAGCTCAAAAGGAAACTTGACAAAACCATGAAAAAATAGCTATCAAAGACTTGTTAGATACAGTGTCAACTCTTCTGATTTATGTGGTTATTTGTTCAAAAATTGCAAGACACAGGGAGAATACTGCTGTCCTCTTGTTGCTTTCTCCCCGGGCTCCTGCTACAGGCACTGCTTGAGAGAAAATGGACCACTGGTCAAGGTCAGACATATCTTTGGAGCAGTTGGAGGGATGGCTGAGGCACTAGATGTGCTTCAGACTAAGGAATTAATGAGCTCACTCCTAACATTGAAACCAAGTGTGCAACCTCTGTCTTCAGGAGAATAGCAAAACTTGCTGCTCAGCTAACACCTAAACCCAAAAAAGAGCAGAACTCTGGCTTCATAAAGTCTCCCAGTTCATCTTCACTGATGAACTTCATCTTCCAGGCAAACTTTATTTGCCCAGACTTTCAGTGATAGTTCGGCAAGGGTCTTTATCCACTTGCATAATTTCAGTAGCATCTTGATTCACAAGGTGTGTTTTATAGAAAAAAAATGTTTTATTTAAAACACACAGGATGGGAAAGATTTATCCCTGATCCCTTTTGGACATTTAATAAAAAGAAATAGTGATGTATATATCATGGCCTGTTTCAACATCTGGCAACAATAGAAATAGATGGACACAAGCAAAATTGTGCCCACTTTCTGCAGGCTGGGGACAATTTACAGTAACATATTGTCATTATATTGTTAATATTGTCAGCTTTGACTCATTGTAAACCTGCCCTACTTGACTGAAGAGTCTGGGAAGTATGAGGTCTTCAGGGTTCTATAAAAACTGTAAATTATTTTCATCCTTACATCTTTCAATTTATTTCTTTGAGAAAACCACTAAAAAATGAAATAACAGAATACCTGTCTCATATATAGCATATATTTTGGGTTCCTTGAGGTTGAAGATAGTATCTGTTATAGGGAAGGGCTGTGCTTGGTGAGAAGGCTAGTGCTGGTAATTTGAAACCAAGAGGCTTCAAGATAACCTGTTAGGGGATTTTTCTTGTTCATCTCCTGCCCTATTTCCATCCCAGGGACTTGTAATAAAAAGTGCTGATGAAACTATTTTCCCATAGTGGAAAGTAGGGTACTGCTGGGCTTTGTGGGAGCAAAGCACCACTCCAGTGGTGAATGATAGGTTGCTTCCCTCCCAGCTCTAGAGCAATGGGTTAGATGTACCAGCACAGGGAGATTTGGGGTAGAGGCAGCACACTTCGGATGATTAAGTTAGTGGAAACATGATGATTATCAGACTATGGTGATTATTGGATTAGCAAGACAGTATGTCCTGTGATCTCTTTAAATGCTGCTTTTCTGGGATATCTCAGCACTTGACTTGGAGCACTGCTGATGAGGTGGTACTTTGAAACAAATGGGAGCTCTTCTCACTAGAAATAACCCTTTTCAGTTGCTTTTTGGGTACCTTTCTTTTCTTCTTTTAGTGTGACTGGATTTTAAACACTAGGTGTCAGTCAGTCACCTCTCAAAAGCATGCTCTCAAGCACTAGCACATTTGTCTTTGGCAGCAAAAACTTTTAAAGAGATAATGTACAATACGTACACATTAAATAATAATTACAATCATGCCAAAGTCAGGTGAGGCAGTTATTCCATAGGGCTCTTCAGCAGCCAGACAGATCCCAGAGCCCGGAAATGTCAAGAAAACCCTTTTGTAGAAAGACCCTTGGACACTCTGTGGTGAGTATTCACACCGTTGTGATAAAATATTTGTTAATCTCTTGTCTAATGCTACAGGTGAGTAATAAATTCCTCTTTCTTTCACCCATTCTACTTCAGCTTCTGTACCACTTCTAAAAAACTTATGTTTCAAAAGAAAGGACACCCATCCTGACCTGTGGAGGTTGCTCCCTTCAGGGCATCACTGGCATATAGAAACCTATGCCTGCAACCAAGCTGTTCTGACAGCCGAGGGCTGTTTAAGAAAAATGCTTATGCTGACAATAGTTTGAGTATTGCTCCTTTTGCCAGTTCTCCACACATTTTCACAGTGTCAAGCTGCTGCAAGAGCCACTGGACTTCATAGGTCAGGCCTCTCAGGCAGCTCCACACTGAGGATCTCCAGTTTTGTGGATCTGGATTTTAGTGATCTGGTACCTCAAGAGATGCAGATAACAGAGCTGTCTCCATAGAATAATGATATACCAGAGGAGCTGTTTGCTTAAGCACTGTTATGTGACTACAGACATACTGCCTCAGGAGCCGAACTCGTGTGTCCTCACTCAGCCCCCAGCACGGATATCTAGGACATCTCTGCTGTGTGACTTGGGCACACGGCTTTCCCTCCGGATAGCATCATGGACCTGTCCCAAATGCTCACAGCTCCACTAGATGTTAGGGCTCGTGTGTCCTCTGGGTCACTTAAACAGTTTCTGTAACTTGGCTTTGTAGTTATTGAGGTTTTTCATTAATCTCTTCAGCTACAATTTGATTCAGTAATCTCAATAGTCCTCCAAAAATCTATTACCTATTCTTGAAACACATTCAGGCTGTCTTTCTTTCTTGGAATCATATATGTGTGTAATTTCAAATACTGAACTATTAGGACAATGGCACTGTGTAACTTGAATGGAATCTTACTCTAGAGTGCATGAAGAAATGTATTTTACAATTATGATCTTTATTCTTTTACACATATATTTAAAATTACTGCGTCTCTGCTGTGAGGTTCTGCAGAGAAATGTCTTTTATGACGTGCTGACTCCATAAGACACAATTTTTTTCACCCAACCTGTGATATCCCAGGTTACTAGGCTTATACTGCTCTTGAGTGTCTGATCCTGGAGTACTAAAGGTTGGATTAGTGTAGCTCTCTCCATGTGTCAGTCCACAGATTCAAGGACCACTGTCATTAGAGAGGTCAGGTAACAACTTTCAGGCTAAAAGAACAGAGCTGGATTTTTCAGTGCTCTGTACTTTGTGAGAGAATACATCCATGTGCAGGGCTCCCCCATGAGAGCAGTTGCCTTTCAACCCTCTCTTCACTCATCCTGACTGAGCATAGGTCACTGCAGAAGGTGAGGGGACTGGAGAACCAGCCTCTTTGATGTCTAGATCGTCACTATCTTTTGGTCTTTTTTATTTTATTTAGTTTGTTTGATCTCACATCAGAGATCAAACTTTAGTAATTTTTTTTCCTGGTGATGGAAGGAAACATCAATGAATGAGTTCCTCATCTATGTGCCTGTCTTCCTACTGTGATCACTTTCTTGTTCCCTTTACTTCAGGGTACTTTTGCAGCTGCACATCATCATGATGGCCATGGCAACTCCTCAAATCCATGAAAACTAGACATATTTGTATGACAACTTTCTACCAAGATAACAGCTGCCCTGTGTGGAGTAACAGGTAAACACCTATACCCAGGTGCGTTCCGCTCAAGTAAGGTGCATCTGTTAGAAAACAAGAACCCCTCATATCCCATGGAAAAAGACAGATACCACCAAAGGATGGCTCATGCCACATGAGGATGGCTGTTTTCTTCTACTTTTCTCCCTGGATTTGTAAGACCTCCCTCTTGCTCCCACTCTTTCTGCAAGAGCTTTAGTTCAGCACATAAACTTATTTGAAAATAAATAAGGGAAAAGCATTAGTTATTTTATCAAACAGCACAAGTAGAAAACATAGTTAAAATGTAGAAAATACAAAGATGGAGAGAACATCGTAGTAATGAATAAGAAAATGGCTCTCAGGTGCCCTCTGTCTTCAGACCTGTCTTCTTGCCATATATACCCCCTAGTTTTCAAGTTCTGTTATTTTTATAATTCTTTTGTGCACTTGCAAGACTTATAGCCGTCACCAGAAATGTCCTCCTGAGTGCTTGAAATAGCCATTTATGACTCTGTCTGAGCTGAGTCCAGAAAAGTGGATGAATTTTGAACTCATTATCTGCTTGAAGCCTAAGACTGACCTGGTGTCACAAGTGCTGTCTTTGCTTCACTCAGAACCAGAGCATGTGCTGCTAAGCTGATTTGATCTATGAGATACAGTCATAAGCAAAAATTACATCCTTCCAAATTATCATGTGGATCTTTTGTTCCAAAATGGCTGTACAAAGCTGAATTTGGTGTTTTACTACTGAACTAGAAAAAAAGAGCTCTACCATAACAAAAGAACTCTACATTCTTTGCCTATGGGGATCTTTTCATGGCTATGGAGGTTGAATGAATTGGCCTGTTACAGAGTCTGCCCTATCCCTTGATGACCACTTCTCTAATGTTTGTGAACACTGAATATTTATGTCTTTTACTTTCAGTCAAACTCTAGCTGAATCAGGTGAGTAGGATTAAGAAGAAAAAAGAGGTGACTAAGAGACATAGGTCTGTATACACACACAGCAGGATCAATCCAACTTTATTTACCTAATAAATCAGGCTCAAAGTTCTTGGAGGCACACTGCTATTCTGAAAAATGAAATTATCAAAATACTAAATACATGTATACAATCTGACCTGTAAATAGGTTGGTTATATTTATTTAACTCAATTAAATTAGTCTCATGCACACTAAGCAATCTTCAGCTAATGAGCTGATTGGTATGTTTCATACTTAATAGGTTTGAAGACTAAAGTTTATTTTTGTAGTCAGTAAAGAATAAAAGAATTCACTGATTTTTTTTTTTCCTCTGTAAAAGGTCTTTTCTTAAGTGACACTGAGTGAAAGGGCTCTCTGAAAAACAAAATCAATTGTTTTACAATGCATCTAAAATCAGGAAATTGTCCAGGAAACCAAACGAGATAAACACTGAGCTGCTTGGAAATAACATGGGTTTATTAAATATCTGTTTCAAAAAGCATGTTACTCATTACTGCGGTTGCACGCATCCTAAAGATGTGTTCAGCTCTGTCATTAAAATATAAAATATAAATATAATTTTTGCACTTGTGCTAAATGCAAATCAAACAATTATGAAATCTTTATGAGGGCACACCAACCTTGCTCTCAAAGAAATTGATAGCAAAGTTCTCACTGAGTACATGGAAATTCTTTATTCCATTGAAACACTGGGAAGTGCATATAGTTCTTGCAGAAAGCCTGGCTGTTCAGCACAGCAAGGTAGGAACTGGTATCAGAGTCCAGTCTCGTCCACAGAAGGAAGGAGAGGTAAGTGCCACCTGAGCATCACATCAGAATGAAGATATATTTTCCTTGGCTTAAAAAGCCAGTATAATTGTGCAAACAGGAACTATTTCAAAACAAATCTGAAGCTCTTGAAACAAATTATATTGAAATATTGCAGAATCACATAGTAGAAAAGGTTAAAGTATATTAGTTTTGGTTATCTGGCTGGGGTTGGTTATCTGGGGTTTTGTTTTGTTTCTGTTTTGTTCCTTTTCTTTTTTCTTTTTTTCCAAAGCCAGATGATACTTGATATAAAGCAGCAATTTGATTTGTTGAATCATAACACAAACATCCTGTCAAGACAAACTGATGGTCTATCTGTTTTTTTTCCAATGTAGTGTATGGGTATGTTTTATTTTCTAGTTTCAAGAATTTTTGGAATTACTGAGGTAAAAAAGAGCAAGCCAGAATCTATTATAATGACATTGTAAAACTTCAGGGTGTATCTGTGGCTCAAAAACCACCTGCAGATTTTTTTTTCCAACCTAGAAGCATAAAATACATCTAGAAAGTGAAAGGCAACAGAGGTAAAAGGTGTGAAGCAGCTCACACCTGAGAAAGTACTATGTGGCCTAGGATCCTTCAGCCTGGAACAGAATAAGTGGAAGGATGGTTATACTGGTTATAAACTAAACAACTGGCTATAAACTAAGCAAATAAGATACTTCTCTTCCAACAACTTGCATCTTTAATCATTAAAAACCTTTTCCAAGGAGTGCTGTGAATGTTGATGAGCATGGGTTCAAAAAGTGATTAAAAAATCTTATACCGTAAGCCTTAATTCATCAAGAACTATCAAAAAAACTTCTGCAACTCAACAAGCCACTGAGCTACTGTCCTGTTTTTGGCTGGGATAGATTTATTTTTCTTCTTAGCCAACCAAAGAGGAGGAGGAGGTTGCATGCTACACTTCTTACCATCTTTCCTTTGGCCTTTCCAGGTATGCCAGCTGGAGGATTGGTTGGTTTGGCAGTGCCAGGTGTCCTCCTCACCTGTACTGGGACCTCACCCTTGGCATGGAGTTTTCCAGACTGGATATGGAGGGGCTAAGGGTCTGCCCTGTCTGCCTGGGAAGGAGTGGGCTTTTGGGAGACCAAGCCATGCTCTCCCTGGGAGGGAATAGAGAAGAGATTTGGAACACAGCTCCTACCTCTTTTTGCTTGTGCACCTCTTGGCAAGGGGAAGAAAAGATACACTCTTTGAAGTGTAGTAGATAAGCTTATCACCTTTGATAGGAGCGTGAGTAGGTGTGGCCTATATCTTCTTCCTGGAATCTGTTCACTGAAAGGCTGTAGAAAGTTCCTAAAAATGGTGATCATTAAAATATAACCTAGCATAGTAACAATGTCCTACAGAACAGCCATCCATGATTTTTTAATGGCCACACAGGCAGGGCTATTACTGCTGGGTTGTGGGTGCAGGCACATCACTGCCTGCATTGGCTTCCATCTCTGCATGTGAATTCAGAGGCATGTCAACCAGAACTGGTGGGCACATTTCATTTTTTGAACTCCCTCCTCTACCTTCTTCCTTCCCCCTTGCAAAGAAAAGCGCTGCCCAAGCATGAATGTGGAACAGAGAGAATCAATTTTGTTCAAAACAAAATTTTAAACTTGCTCAATGTGTTCTGATTTCTGTGTTTTGCTGCTTGATAAAGGAGATAATAAAATTGGAGATAAGAGGAAAAAGAAAAAAGTTCTATCTTGATCTGTTCGGGTTTTTCTCTGTAAGTAGTTTGTATTATATGTCACTAAACTTTGCTTCTCTTTCTTTATGTGACATTGATTTCAGCAGAATTTATTTGTTGCTTTTCTTATTGTCCAGTTTATCATCCCTTCTAATCTGAATGTATTAATCCCTAATTTATGTTTGTATTTCAACACAGAACTGAGATAGATCAAAGCAATATTAATGGGTTTATATAGGAGAGGGGCAGAGGAACAGCAGAGGTGGGAAGCCTATATTTATTGCTTCTAAACCTCTTAAAGACAGAATTTGCTAGGTTTAGAAGTGCTTTTCATTGGCAAAGCAAACTGATAGACATGTGACATTCCCACCTTTTGTGAGTGTGCAATCAGAGGAAGCCCTTCTTACTTAGAATCTCCACAACGAGTCTTTATGACTACTCCACATCACTGAAGCACCTTCTACAGTGAGCAGCTAACTGGGACTGGGCAAACGGTTGGGCCAAACAGTATTTCCTTGCAGTTATCCAGGGATTCAAGAAATTCTCTGTAGCTGAATGGGTTTCAGAAAAGAAAAGCGTGGAATATAACTATCTAGTTATGAAATATCAATGTAGCATAGAAACTACTTTGCTTCCTTCCACGTGCACGGGACTCTGTGATACCCAAAGTTAAAAGAGTCATACCAAGTCAAAAGAGGAAATTTTCAGGAAAAGCAGATACAAATTTTCAGCTTGATTTTCCATATCAGTACCACATTTTAAACAGAAGTAAATAGAAAATATAATATTGAAAAGATGTTCTTTAACAAAAGCAGAATCCTTCTTTCCAGCTCCAAAAAAATACGATCTTTCCATAAGCCCTCCCAGCCTCTACTTGCCCTTTCCAGATTTCCTTCTAAAAAATACGAAGGAAAAAAAAGACCCTAAATATTCTTCCTCTTAGATCTAATTTGATAAAGACCGCCACCCTGCATTCTCCATATGCCTGCTGGTCATGGCCATCACAAAGTTAATATTGTTACCAGAAATGAGCTTAACTTAACTCAAAACATGTGTTTGCCTGTACAACAGCATTTTAGAAAACTTTGCTTATATTTCCCCATCCTCAACTTTTCTATGGTTTGTTTGAAAACAACATTTGAAATTCAATTATATTTGCTACAATTCTGAGAAGGGCCCCTGCTTCCTTTTTAAAACAACTCACAGAAAATAAAATGGGGACTGTTGAGAAAAAGACCCAAGCTGCTACTAGTGCAAAAGACTGTTAGAGACTGGCTTTCCCCTTCATCTCTTAAGCAGATTTACCCATTTAAGAATATTGTTTTGTGCTCATTTCCAGTTAGTTTTGTACGAAAGGGTCTTTTCAGCAGTCAGCAGAAACTGCAGTTGGATCAGAGGATAAAAAAAGCAAGAAAATTTCCAGGCTGGAGAGTCCCCCTTCAGCCCAAAAATAACTGGCATTTGTGAAAAAATGAACATACACTCTATCTAGACACAGTGGCCTAAGGTATCACCTTTTCTATCCTTGCTCTTCTAGATTCAGGCAATCTTCAGTGTAATCAGCCATTAAAATGCACGAGAACATTTTATTGTTAATATCAGTTCAGATAACAAAAGATTAACACCATGGACCTCATTCCTGGATGCAAAATTGTCTTCCCTGAAGGCAGAGGATTGTTAGATCTCCCCAGAGATGGATGGCATCTCCATCCTCTTTACTGTAGGATCAACTATGGAGTATATAAATAGTTCACTTGACTCATGCCTCTACACCTGAGTAGCTCTTCCCTCCAGCCCTGCTTTAAGTCTTCAGTACTACGTGGAGCACAAATAACCTAAGAGTAACTGAACAAATACCTTCTGAAATTCGCGATTCTGATACAATTTTTCAGAAATACAGGCAAATTGGGATCTGGGGGAATAGAAACATATTTAGCTAGTTGATGATGGGCAGCCATTTGTTCAGTGCAAGAGGGTATCATTAAACATCCGCTTATCTCCCCGCTTTCTTTGCCGCTACAAAGACTTCCACAGTTGCAAAGAATCCAAGGTCTCCCCAGGCCATTGTATCCCATTCTGCCTTATTGGACTAAGAAAACGGTAGGTGGGATAGAAAGCTCTCCCAAAGTGCCCAGCACCATCTGTTGAGTATTGAGACAGCCTCGTTTTTAGGGAGACCCCAAACTTTGGATGAATATGACATGGGACTCCTTAGAAAGGCTTGGCAGGTGGATGTGAAGAGTTTCCTCTATACTGGAAATTCACTTCTTGTTGCGGTGAGCTGGGAAGGGGAGGTCAAAAAAGATATTAGACCATGATTTGGTCAAAGAAAAACCCCTTCTTGGTTTTCTGGAGAAAGCCTCGCCCATCCACTTATGCATATTCATGTACCCCTGAACCACTTATGCATATTCATGTACTCTGCAAGCTGTAACCAAATCCCTATGCCTGCCCCTCTCTCCCCATTGGTTGGTTTGTAACACCCGCCCTTTCCTCCCTCTCTTCCTATTGGCTGTTCTGTACACACCGCCCCCTCCGGATCCCCTTATAACCCCCTGCCAAGCGGAAGTCCCCCCTCTCGGTTCCTAGGTCGCCATGTGGATCCTCTCCTTTCCCGGGGGGTCTACGGAATAAAAGCAATGGCGGCCAGCCCGAGGGCCACCTCCATCACCTCTGGGGCGCCTTACCATCATTCGCAGGGAGGTGCAAGGCCCACAGCGGCCATGAGTGGGTACAGCTAGCTAGCAGAGGTCTGGCCTCGCCCGAGACCCCGTGCAGGGGCCTTGAGGAACACGCAGCAGCTTGTCCCACTCAGCACCAGAACCTGCAGGCGCAATAATTTTAAACAACTTCTAATCAACACGAGAAAGAAAACAAAGAAATAAAATCTTATTAAATGAAACACACACACACAAAAGACATAATTAAACCCATAGTCATAAAATACAAATATTGAATTCCAGTACAGACTTTTAAAAAATACATAGGATTATGACAATGGCAAGAAAAAAAAATGTATTAAAAATGTTTTGGTGTTGAATTTTCATTACAGTTTTAATCTTCTGAAAAAGTTGCATTTTGATACCATGGGCTGAAACAAAGGGAAACAGTTCAGGTTACAGTTGGTTGGGATTTTTTAGTTCAAAATACAAACCAGAGATAAGATGGAATGCATGAAGTCAACTTTCCTTTCCAATCTTATGCTCCTAAACCTTTACAAATATGGGTTCACTCGAGAACAGATGAAAGAAGTTGTAAAACACCACAAGACTGACATGAATCAACATAATTCTGCATCAGTCAGTAGTATGTAAAACAGAAGTCTGGGGTTTTTGTAACCTCAAGACACTGAGACACATTTCACTAAAAATTTCAATTTACTAAATTACACTAAATACTCTATTACACTAAAAAGTATTTTTTAGCAATATAAAGCTAATTAAAATATATTACTATAGATAAAAACACAACACTAATCATAGCTCTTCAACAAGTGAGGCACGGATGTTTACGTGTTATTCTCACATATTTTTAAGAAGGCAGCACTGCTGTGTAAACATAGATGCCTGAACTTCTCCAGCCAAAACCCAGTCTGGAAAAGCTGCCAAACGACGAAACCAAACACTGTATACTGCATATACTTACTTACCAGAGTGGCACTTTACAAGTGTTCAGAAAATTTACCTGAAATCAGATCTTTCTGATTTGAAACCTTTCTGTCTTTGTGAAAACCACAACAATGCAAAGCACTTTCAAAAAAAAAAAAGAAACAAAAATAGATTTCATAATTTTTCTGTAAGAAAAGTAAGAAATAGCAGTTACCCATAAAAAAAAAAAATTTCTGTCATATTCTCATTTTTAACAGGAAGATTTTCATACTAAAAAGCTTTTTTTAAGTGTGCAGGAATATGTGGTGACACAAATTTTGTCAGGAAAGGCAAACTGGTAGACCTGGGAAAAATCACAGAGAAGCTTTTAAGCACTGAAACCTTTTACAAACCTGAAGTGGACACAGGAACCCTGAGGCTGCACAGAGGTTGCAAACAACTGCTATGGGTTTAATGTGAGTGTGTTCATCAGAAAGTTGTAGTGAACAGACAGGAGGAAGTGATAAGGTCTTAAATCTTGAGAGGGAACTGATGTTAAATATGAAGTTGAATGAATAAAATAGACTGACTCTTGGAGAAACTCAAAACAGATGATTACCATTTTCTGAACCAATTGTAAGACAAAATGACTTCTTGGCATACAGATGAAACTAGAATTTAGGCTGTTTTCCTAAATTTTCCATGTTTTCCTTGGAGGACAGGGGAAGGGAGGCAAAAGAAGGAAGAGGGGGTGATAGGGTGTTTTAGGATTTTGGTTTGTTTTGGTTTGTCTTGTTTTTAAAGAGAGAACTCGATTGTCTCCACATCTCTGCAAGCCCACCAGTATTAAAAATATAATTATGCAAAAAATATAATTGTGAATCTCAGGTGCTGAAATGCTGGAGTTTATCGTGTCCACACCAGGGGCCAAAAGAAGGACAGCTTAGGTGATACACTTCAGGTTTCTGCTGAGCTTCCCATGGGGGTTAAAGGGTTGGTCCCAAATCTATACACTTTGTTAGATATTCCGGGGACTTGGTTTTTGCCAACATATTCTCTTGGTTTTGCAAACACGTGAAACATAAACTTCCAATGGCTGAAATAGTTCAGCCACAATCTGGACCTCCAGGCAATTTCCTAAATGCATGATTTATCCTCATGACTGGCACACATAGTCTTACACATGCAAACAGCTCCATCGAAAGGAATGATATATCCTCAGTGGGGACAAAACAAATTTGTGATATTGGGTCTCAAAGAGATATTTTGCCAGTGGCCTTCATGTGAGGGTTCTTTAAAGAGTACTAAATTATTGATTTTATCACTTGGAATAGATATAAATGCTTATAAAATATCTTGTTTGTAATTTGAAAAAATGTGAAATACCAATTTTAAAAAATTATCTAGAAATGGGTTATAAAGTTTGAAATAAGTTGTTCTGAATTTTCTCTTTATATTGACATCTTTGTTTTAGAATAATCAACACCTGATTAGAATTGAAACTACAAAAAAACCCGCCTCTAGGAACAATTAAATACAAACTTTTGCTTTTCAAGTTGACAAATGCACATTATGGCTTCATTTGCAACAAATGCTGAAAGAGAATTGAATTTTTACATATGCGTGATATTTTGAGACTTAGAAATCACCGATGAATCTATCTGGATCAGCCAATGCCCAAAGCACTCTAAAAGACTCTGGATGATCCAGGACTTACCACCACTCTGAGAGTGACATTGTGGCACCGTCTGACAGCACATCTCAGACTGGGCATAAAAATGGCAATTTAAGGATGCAAAGCATCCAAAGGTAAAAAGCATCAGGCATTGCTCCTGCTAAAAACTTGGTTGTGGTCTGTTGGCTCTTCACTCCCTCCTCTGCCAGGCAGTATGTGGGACTGTTTAATCTGCCAGTGGTGCAACCAAAGTTCAGCAGAAAATTAAAAGCTCTCCACAGATAAGTCTGCTTCCACAAGATTTGCACAAAAATTTGAGGAGTGCCAAGGTAATCAAAATGACCATTCATATGCTTAGCTAAGCATTGTGTGTAATTTTACTGAGCTTATTTATTTTCTAAATCACTTTGGGACATAGGCTGGTATAAATGCAAGAAATTCACATAATGAAACTAAAATTTTATGCCTAGGAAAAATGCCAAGATTCATAACCATTCCCCCAGCTAAATTCTACTTTGCCTGATTTTCCGAATTAAGTGGTGGTAATTTTGTGCCTAATATGCATACCTAGTTAACATGCTTGTCCCCATAAATTCTGTAATTGCTTATTCAAACAAGGCAACAGGCATATTACACATAATTGGCGTGCACAATTACCTCATTTGCATCAGCAGTCACTGTAATTTCATGTCACACTGATTATGCATGAAATCGTGAGAATATTTTGCAAGACATTTGAAACCCAAATGCAAACCAGAGGCACAACATAAGTTTCTAAATCAATAATCTTTTTCTTTCACCTTTAAAAATGTTTTCCTTCCATGGTGCTATTCTGCGTTCTTGTGCATTTACTTCTGTTTGTCTATTTATTTTTGCTTTCATTAGCTCACTGTCCTGTAATCAGGTCTGTAGAAGACAGTTAATTATTCTCACGAATAATTCCCACAGCCCTCCTGCGTCATCTAAGTGGAGCCTGTGTACTTCCATGTGTGATCAGAGGCCTAGCACTTTCTATAAGCTATGGCTGAACTGTTATCATCCAGGCACGGCTATCTTCTATAGAGGCAAGCTTTCTCGAAATATAGTTGAGATTTTTGAGGACTATGTATTTGGCCTTCCAAACTATTGACATTCTTATTTCTATCTTTTTATTAAAACTCATTTATATCTGTTATTGCAATTATAATTTAATTTTTTCATTTAACGAAATCAGAACTTTGGGGAAATTAACATTTTAACTTTTGAAAGCTTTGCAGTTGGTGATTTAAATGCTTTAAAATTTAATTAGATATAAGTTTAAATAACATTTTTCATATGAATTTTGTTTGCCAATTGAATATATACAATAAAATTTTTTAAAAAAAAGACTGAACCCCTTATTGATGGGATGAGTTAAAGGAAGCTGTGCTTCATTTCATTCTGAAATAAAATACAGGACAAAAACAGAGCACTAGAATAATTTAACAATGTGAAATACAGATAACCATGGCTTTGCTGGTGTTGCTAAAATGGGAGAGCTGGAGCTGGTTCTGCTTTTTCAATGCCTGTGCCTGGCTCTATCACACTTTTCACCTCAGCTCTGCATGAAACCAAATGGTAATTTTAAAAATTTATCTGGTTTTCCACTCTTCAGTACTCAGGCATTCAAAGCCATCTTATTTCCCTGTATCCCCCACAGCATCCGCACTTGAGATCCACAAAGTTGCTACTCATTAGTTCAACATCTTAACTAGTGACAGCAGACTATTAACTTAAGCAGATTCTATTTTCTCTTGAGGAGTTTGTGGAGGACTTTATCCCCACACACCCCGCTCATCCCCATTCTCACGCTCGAAAATGTGTGTTCAAATGGCTGTGTCCTCCTGTGGAGGAGGCTGAGTTTGAAGCCTGAGTGCAGAGCTGGAGCTGCCGCCCTCGCAGAGCTGACTCACACTGGATGAAGTCTCAAGGAGCACTGGACAGAGGCTGTGTCAGTGGACAACGCTGCCTCCCCGAGACCTCCCCTGGCACAGTTACTGAGTCAGGATTCTTGCTAGCTAGTGCTTCACATCTGGTCAAATCCAAGAAAAAAATACCAGTTTGGGGTCCAATCTGTGATGCTTATGGTATAAAGTCCATCATCTGAAGGCGCTTGAGCATAGACGCAGGCTCCACCTGCTATGAGAGTTCTTTTACCTGCTGTGTGTGCATAATTTACAAATTAACCAACTCTAACAAGTGGGAGCCAGCCAGGAAGGCAGATTAACTGCCATATTAGACCTCCAGGACAGCGGAGGGTCTTAATTATGCAGTATTCCGAGGGGTACACTGAAATCACCTTTGAAATCTGATTTCGTTGGATCCAGAAATATGAACTATAAGTGTCTGATTCATCCCAGGGTAAAATAGTAACATATATGAGTATGTTCATATGTCTACATAGCAATAATCTGTCGTGGAAAATAGTTACACATGTATTTATATATATACACACACACGCACGCACAATCAAGACCATAAAAACACCAGAAAAGAACTCAGTCTTGAATAGCAAGATCTAAGGATTACCAGCCCCTGAGCTGAAAGACAGAAACAGGGAGCAGAATGAAGCCCCCATAACCCAGCAGGAAATGGTCACTAGGAATACAGCCCAAAGCCAGGTGACACAGTTGGCTTGTCTTCCCTCTTCTGCTGTCTGCAAGACACAAATAACTTTATTATGTGTGTTTGCAAATGAAAAACTGCCTTGACCTTGATACAATGTGGATAGGCAGGTGTGTAGTTCAGGATGCCTTAAGAGATCCTATTTTTAACATATAAGGGAGAATTTCTTGGGTACGTTATAAAAAGTGGTCATTTCATGTTTGTTTTGTGAATATTAGAAAACCTTACTTTTGATATTTTGGTTCATTTCTATCAAACCTGGCAAATTTTCAGTAGTTCTCATTTATTAAAACCCTATTGAGACCCATCAGAGTCCAAACCTGCTTGCATATATCTTGCCAGATGCTGGAGGCTTTCCCAGCTATTGCTCATCATTGGAAGACATGATTTCCCTTGATCCCCCAGCAATGACAGCTCTCACACCAGCCTGCTGCTATAGAAGAAGCTCTGCTCCTTCCTGGACAGCCCCAAGCAATGCTTCAGAGGGCTGGGCACTTGCTAGGGTGCCTCGACTGCTTGTTTTAAGAATCACAGCAGGCTCTTGTGAAAAGTGCTTGCTGTTAGTCAGATCGAAACCACCCTCCGTAAAACACAGGTTAAGTTAGAGTGGCAATATGCCTGTTCTGGAGGGCAAGTTCAAAATAGTTGATGCTAAAAGAACTGGGTGAAGAAGTGAAGAAAATAAACAGTATGATCTTCCTAGAGCAAGAACAAAACTTAAAGGCCTCGTTTCTCTTTTCAGATGACATGTTGTAGGGGACTCCTTGGTCTGTGAGGTCAGGGATCTCTGCTCCCTGCTTGCTGCTCAGTGCAGATAATCTTCAGAGCAAACCCTTTCTAGATAAACTTTAACAGCTAATCTGTAGCTCTTCTCAGGGTCCTCCAAAATTTTAGTATGATTCAAAAGCCCTTCCCAGGCCTTATAGTCTAGCAAAACCCATTAGTCTTCAACACCCTGGAAAATTAAGGATTGTTGCCATCTGTAGCCAATGTTTCTTGTGCAGTGCATTGCGCTATTTGAACAAAAGGATCTGTTTGTATTTCCTTGACTCAGTTAGGGGTACAAATCCTCCACTGTGACTGAGGTGTATTTTTCTCCTGAGATTCTGTTCCCTGCATATTTATCCTTCACGGTTCCCTGCTCTCATATTCTGATTCTTGCACTGCCCTGTGACTGGCCTAAAATATTTACTGATTTTAATCTTAATTAAATTAATTCAATACCTGACTTCAAGGTCAAGGGTACACTGTTCAAATTATCTTTGATTTCATCAGATTTTGTGCAAGAATTAAACTCAAGAGCACTAGAATATATTTAAACAGTGATTGCAGTCTGGAATATTTTTAGGACAGTGCCAACAACAGTGGTGGAATGTGGGAGTTTTCAGGAGTAGAAAGTTCATGAGAGATTTAATCTGTTATGAATATTAGAATGAACAGTTCGGTGTATGACAGGTTCACAGGGCTCAATTCCAAGTACCAGCTTTGCAGATCTTTCTGTGATTGAATTTAGGCATGTTAGAGGTGAACAGTGATGATTCTCATTCAAAGTCCATGTGGGATAAGAATTGTAATGATATGAGTAAGCAAATAAAAATTCTCAATAAGAAAATACCAACAGAGATCAGTTGCAGTTCAAAAAATAAAATCCTATGTTTCCAAAATTCCTTGCTCAGTAGTTTCAAAAGAATGGAATTTTTACTATGCTGTAATTTTTGGGCAGTTTTTTCTTACCAAAAAAAATATAGAACTCAGCGCAATAAACTGTCTGAGGTATGAAACGAGTGTGGTACCTGTGTTTCAAAACAAATACCTGAGACAAGGATTAAAATGCTCTTCATAGATAAGAATCTGCAGTCATCTCAGTACATCCTGAGATTATTGACTACTCAGTCTAGCATAATTTCACACTGTTATGTTCTTTTCTTTAAAAAAAATGTTTTCTTCCAGATGCCACAAGCTGTTGCTGTTAAGTTGAGCACAGACAGTAAGTGTGGAAAGCATTTAGCCTTTTGCAACACACCCTCCACCTGGCAAGCTTCTGAGATATCAGCATATCAGCAATGGCTAAAATCTGGTGGTGTTTGGCTTTTTCAAGTCTGTGTCAGTGCATGCTGAAACTGGATCCCAATTTCTTGAAATTAACTTCTTGCTGGAAGGCCATGAGCATTGGTTTGCTGGTGCTGTAGCTTGCATGACTGCAGTCGTACAAGAGGCTGCAGGAGCAGCATATCACTTGGCCTTTTCCAGTGAAAGTCTCAAACAGTTGTAAACAACAAAACAGATCTACTTCAATAATCTAATTTGACTCACAGTGTCAAATTTGGCACTCAACAGCAGAAAAATCCAACAACTGCATTTAGTCATAATATATGAAAGTAATTGCATTCATAAGAAGCTAAAAGTAGCATGGAAAAAATCATTCTTAATGTTCTTATCTTACTTTCGGTATCTCCTGTATAACTGCATGGGCAGATGCTTCTCCGGAAGACCTCTTAAACTGAATCCTTATCTCCTCCCCATCACTGTCTGCAGCAGTCAGGGGAGGAGGGGGAGGGAAGCCAGCTGGAAATCCCAGGGTGCATGTCATGGAGTTTCCTGACCATCTGGGACTCGGCAGAATGTGCAGGAGCCTTCAACACCTTAAGAGAACATCAGCATGAAACCAGTGCCTGCCTGGTGCCGCATCTTTTTTGTGCCCTAGAGACAGTGCACATGTTGCAGGCAAAACCCTTTTGGCTGTCACCTGCTTTTCTTGCAGTCTTATCCCTCACATTTCACCCTTGGGGACAGTATCTATTCTCTACAAACAGAAGAAAATCAAGACCAAATCTTGTTCTTTCCTCCCCTACCCTTTCTGACATCTTAGCTTTCACTGAAGTCAAGTTTCACATGAGCTTGCTCTATGAGAACAGAATGACACTATGGACTCCAGGAGCTGAAAATAGCTTTATGGTGGGAGAAGGAAAGAGTATTGGTTTTATATTGGCTCCATGACTTGTTTTTTTTTTTTTTTTTAAGCAATGGAAACACCCCTGACTAGTTCGAAGTTTCTTCTTGTCTCCTGTTTTACTTTTTTGTTTAAGTGTAGGAGAGTTACATAGATAGAAGGATGTACTTTAGTAAAATATGTTTTCTTCCAGATATGTATTCCAAAATGAGTATTTGGGTTTTCTCTTCTCCTATGTGATATACCATATTTTCCTACTTATTACAGCTTATATATTCTTTAATAAGTCAGACTTTTCCCCGTATATATGTTCACTATCAGTTCCCGTTGCATCCTGCTCAGGTTCTTTACCATTTTAGGGAACATGAATAAAGCCCCTCACCTACAATGCAATCTTTCTGGGATGACAGGAGCCCCAGCTTTTACCAGGAAAGACCAAGGGAAGATGTGTTGGGTGTTTTGAAAAGGAATGTGCCAGAGGATTGGAAATCTCAAAAATAGGTCAAAATACTCCATAATGGAAGATGGAAGCAGCAGACGTCTTCAAAAGAGAGTAACTGAAACTCACAGAAATTATATTTAGCATCTAATCTTTCCTAGCATTACAGGACTGTAATACTGCAACATAGTCTTATTTATTATTAATGTATATTAAATTATGAGAATCCTAATCTTACGCAATCTTAAGGATTATGCAATCAAAAGGTCTTCATAAATTCACTTTTACACAACTACTCTGTCTTCTACAGATTGTTTTATCGACCGTATGGTAAAATTTACTTTGGCCATTTTGACTGTAATTGAAGGACCCCACATGTGACGTTGACATAAGTAGATGGGAAAAGAGAAAGAGAATAGAAGTGTAAATGACCGTCAGGTTTCCATTTGATGCAAAATACTCCCAAAATTGAGGATGCAACCCTAAATTTATAATTTCATTATTCTCTTCCCCAGAAAACAAAAGCACAACTTGAAGAACAAAAATGTATTTCTTATTAGAAATGTTTTTAAGGAAACACCTAGCAAGGATAAAATTTAACAAAGTAATGTAGTAAAAAATGGAACATGCACTATTGACTGGAATAATGAAAAGATTTTTTCTAAATGAAACAGGTAATCCCATGCAATAAACAAATTGTTGTATACTACCCATTAATTTTTTTCAATTATAATATTTTGGTGCTATGTAACTTGAACTATTCATTATTAGTTTTGTACAGGTCCTTGCTTTTTTCTGACTTTTTTCAAAAGATATTTGACTTCAGCCAACAGATTTGGTTTTGGTTTTTTTGTTTTTAAGTTCAGGGTTGACATTCAGAAATATTTCCTTACTGAGAGGGAACACTTGAACAGACTCTCCCTACAGAGAAGGTCAATGCCCCAAGCCTGTCAGTGTTTAAGAGGCATTTGGACAATGCCCTTAATCGCAGGCTTTAACTCCTGATTGGCTCTGAAGTGGTCAGGTAGTTGAACTAGATGGTCATTCCAACCAGGCAGGACTCTTCCAACTGAAATATTCTATTCTATTCTGTTCTATTTATTCTGTTTTAATGTAGTCTATTTTTTAAAGACTACATTTTATTTAGTTGTTGATGGAATATTTATGTTGATACATTTTTTTTTGTAATGACCAAACGTGCTTATTGTTTTAGGTAAGGATTTGAAATTTATACGGGATCAGTTTATGTCAGTACCAGACAGTAGCAAAGAGAACTTCCATTATGTAGACAAAGGCCCTGCACAGCATGAGACTCACTCAGCAGCAGATCTGTGTCTTCCTTAGTCTTTTTACTGTTTATGTACTTGTGGATCCTTTCTTGTTGTCCTTCACATCCCTTAATGAATTCAACTCCATGCTGCCCTTGATTTCTCTAACCCTGTCCCTGCAAGATCAACTAGATTCCACCTCTTGTGTGTGGAATCCAATTCATGTCTGATTTTAGGTAGGAGCTCCTTGCTCATCCAGGCAGTCTGCCCGCCATCTTCGCTTGGTTTTCACTTCTTTCCTGTCATTCATAAGAAAGACTAGGAAAGGCCAAGCCGTGATGATTCAAGGACAGACCACCAGGTGACAGTTTTTGAAGTGATTGTACAAGACTGTGAATTTTAAAAATGCCAGGAACATTTGATGGTTTCTCCCCTAAGCTTTTCCCATGGATAGAAGATGGGTCCAAAGTGTACAGTAGAGGTCTTTACACATGCACTTTGCAGCATATTAAAACAGGGAATCAGATTCTCCTGCCACAACAATGGGCCGCACTGTCTCAAGTTAACTAAACTGATTTGTCATGGAGTGATGGGACTGACTATTTTATATAAATGGGTCACTGTTCCTTTTATCCCACTCACTCAAAGCACACTGAAATCACATCCTGTTAATGCTAAAAATTAAAAGGGGTCATTTCTAAAAATGCTATTTTTCAGAGCTTTATGTGGAGTCTGTTAGCGAGACCACAAATAAGTAACAGTAAATGAAAATTACTCACAGGCTATTGATTGTTTTGGTTCTAAGTGAAAAAAAAGCTAAAATGGGACAATTTGCTTTGTTAAACTATGTGGTGATCCAAGGCCCATTTAACACCACCAATGAAATAATAGAAAGGGGAATAGAAAGGAAGGAAACAGATGAAAGTTAGCGAGGGTGCTGGAGGTTGCAGCTGGCAAGTGCAGCCACCCGAGAGCTGCTGCTGTGGGTGAAGGAGCTGGCAGAGGGCCAAGCTCTGTTTGAGTGGTTTGATCCAAAATGAAAAATGAAGTCAAAAGAGCTTCTTTTAATTCACTTGCATTGTTCTCATCCTCTGTGTGTCTTGCTAAGAATTTTCTCTCCCGGCAGTCAGCATCAGAAGCCCTGGCTGCTACTTTTCAGCTCACCCTCACCGTTTGCTTTCCCCATTCCTGCATGAAGTTGCAGGACGGATCTTGTTTTCTCAGGCCAAACAATCCAACACTGCACTGTGTGTGAGCCCTGAAGAGGGGCCACACTGTGACAATGCTCTGTCCTTGTCCTCTTGGGAGCGATGACCCAGAGGACATGGGCAAGTTAACCAACCACACTCCTGCAGGCAGGCAGAAAAAATCCTCTGGGAGAACAGATCCCATGGTATCACTCACAGCTTTTCAGTTCATGGACTGGGATCATGAAAAAAATCAAATCAGGTAAACAGAGCTGGCTTCCAGTAAGCAGAACTGAAGGTAGGTGGTTGGGCCAGCATCTGCCTGCATGGGGGGGAGGTGGGAGGTTCCAAAGCCCTACATCCCTCTAGTGCCAAATCTGATATTTCTCTCAGCAGTAGCAAAAATAGCTCAACAGTGCATCGGCTTAATACAAGCAGTTTGTTTGACCTAGATGCTGCCATTTTTATTCCCCAGCACCTCAGCCCTAGGTTTGGGTTCCAAAGTAGTAAAAAGGGAAATTTTGTTTGACTAAGTTTTGTTTGACCTCAGTATATGAAAAAGAAGACAAGACTGGTGGGAGGGATAATTACTTATGGTACCAACATACCTGGTAGAAGGAAATGGTGAGTGAAAATGTTGTGTTGTCACTTGAGAATTAGACCTTGTATTAGATGTAGTGTCTCAAAATCAAAATAATTATAATCCAGAAGGTATTTTAGATATCTTTCCTTTGTCTGTTGTCTTCCTCTATCCCTTCCCTCCAAAAAATGAACTGCCTTAGGAGGTCTGCAGTCCACTGTGTTTTACCTGTGTGAAAAGCAGAAAGGGACAAATTTGACTCTGTGACACTCACATGTTCTCTAAGGAAAGGTAAGACTCATTTTTTGGAAGAAAAATGTGTTTTTAACCCAAATGGGGACATGTGGGAGTTCCTGTGTCCTGGGGAACCAGAGGACTTTGGACCTTTGCTTTTGTTTGTTTATCTCACTGACTTTTGCAATGCTGACTCTGGAAACCATGAGTAATATTAGCTTTCCATTAACTATCACCTGTGACCTAGTTTAGTATTTCACTTTTGTGTTGCTTGTTACTTTAGTTCCAGGAATTAATGACTCCCTGGAGGAACCTGATCAAAGCAAGGACCAGACAGTTAACAGAATGCTGTATGTATGTCAGACAATCATGCTGAGGTTTCCCAGAATTACTGAGATTTGAATGGGTCTTCCTGGGACATGCAGACTTTGATGATGTGACTAAGCTGAAAGAGGTCTCATTGGACAAACAGCGCTGTTGGATTAAAAAAGGACAGTGAACATATTAGGGAGAGTTCTAAGGGGAATGAAAACAAGCCTAAACAAACATCATGGCAGCACTTCTGGGTGTATTCCCTGCCATCCATACCTAGTACCAGGCATGGCAGACAAACTTTTATTCTTGAGAAATTTGAAGCAAAATGTAGTCCAGGGGTCTCCGGCAGGCAGCATGGTGTGTGTGCCCAGGGCACTTCACATGCACCATGAGTGACTTGATCATCTGCCCAAGAAGGTGCGTGAGAAGAAGGTTACTGTACATTCTCTGATGCAAGCACAGAAAAAAGCTCAAGACCAGCTAGGAAAAAATGATCTAATTGAGAACTGTCTGAATGGCAGATCCCAGAGGGTCATAAGCAATGGCACAGGGTCTAGTTGGAGGCCTGTCACTAGTGGTGTCCCCCAAGGTTAAATACTAAGCCAAATAATCTTTAACTTAATGAAGGGGCAGATGCCTCCTCAGCAAGTTCACTGACAACACAAAGCCGGGAGGAGTGGCCCATACCCCAGAGGGCTGTGCAGCCCTTCAGAAGAACCTCAACAGGTTGGAGAGATGGGCAGAGAAGAACTGTCAGAAATTCAACAAAGGAAAATGCAGGACCCTGCACCTGGGCAGGAATTACCCTGGGCACCTGACCTGCTGGGGAGGAGCTCTGCAGGGGTCCTGGTGGACAAGCTGTCCATGAGCCAGCAGGGTGTCCTTGGGGCCAAGAAGGCCAGTGGTGTCCTGGGATGCATTAGGAAGAGCAGCAGCAGGTCGAGGGAGGCGATCCTGCCCCTCTCTCAGCCCTGGTGAGGCCACACCTGGAGCGTCCAGTTCTGGGCTCCCCAGCACAAGAGAGACGTGAAGCTCCTGGAGAGGGTCCAGCAGAGGGTGACAAAGAGGATGAGGTGACTGGAGCATCTCTCTTATGAGGAAAGGCTGAGGGAACTGGGACTGTTCAGCCTCGAGAAGAGATGGCCAAGAGGGGCCTCATCAATGCCTGTCAGTATCTGAAGGGATGGTGCCAAGAAGATGGAGCTGGCCTCTTCTTTGTGCTGCCAAGCAATAGGACAAGAGGCAATGGGCAGAAACTGATGCACAGAAAATTCCACCTGAATATGACGAAGAACTTTACTATGCGTGTGACTGCACACTGGAACAGATGATCCAGAGAGGGGGTGGAGTCTCCCTCACTGGAGATATTCAAGAACCGTCTGGACACAACCCTGTGCCATGTGCTCTGGGATGATCCTGCTTGAGCAGGGAGGTTGGACCAGACAACCCACTGTGGTTCCTTCCAACCTTGCCTATTCTGTGACTCTGTGATTGATTCTGCTATCCTGTGATTCTGTGCAGTCACACCTCTGCACAACTACCTTGCCCTGGTTTGCATCAGGGCTATGGTCTCCTCTGATTGATACAGCTGTGAGAAGATAAAGCTGGCAAAAGAGATGCTCATATTCTGAGGGTTGGTTTTTGGTTTTTTTTACATTGTATGAAGAAGGTCCTGCACTTCTGATTTGTTTGTAGCTATAGATATGCCATTTTTTATTTCCTGTAGTCATTTCCTCCAGTTCCCTCCAGCATCTGGTGTAAAGTGATCAAATAGAAAATCCAGAGATTGTGGTTACTCATCTCTTCAGAGTCTGTTGTGTCATTCCAACCATGAGACCCATCTTTCAAGCATATTCAATGATCTTCATACTGGGCAACCTTGTGGCTTCTCAGTCTTCTGGTAAGTTCAAATCCCCAGATATTTATTTAAGAAGTTGATATATCAGCTAGCAATATTTCTGTGTATATTTTACCTCATGTGTTACAATATTCAGTGTTTTTCTTGATGAAAAGAATGAACCAAACAAAAATTAGTATCTAGCAGAAATGAAAGTGGTCTGTTAAAAAAAAAAAGGATAACAGATTTCTATGAAAGTTTTCTAACAGAGTAGATTGCAGCCAAAAAAGTCTAGCCTTCACTGAACAAAGAAGGATAAAACATATTCAAGGTAAGACTTCTGCACTTAGTACTCTGAAAGAATGAACACTGTGGGAAAAGTTCAGCAATATCTTGCTCCTGAGAAAGCATCAAGGTAAAAATACTACTACAGAGCAAAATTATTAAAGACCACTTGTTTCGCTGCCTAAGAACATCTCTATTTTAGGTGTTTGTCTGCAATTCCATTTCTTATATCTTGTCAAAGATAAATGCATTATTGCAGAAATCAAACATAAAGCCCAACACCTACACCAATTTAATCCTCACTCTAGTTAATTTCCCACAAGTTCCCTGTCATTCATTTTATGAGGAAAAAGAAATTCTTTAAAGTTGTGATCTCATCCTATCAACCTATAAATCAGCTCTCTGTTCTGCCATACATATGGTAAATACCATTTTTGACAATGCTGCATCACCTGATTCTCCAGGGTTCATCGCCCCTGTGAGTCACTGGCTGTCCTGTGAGGGAAGGTGACTTCCCTGCCCTAAGAGGGCAATCACCCATAGCCATGCTGTGCTGATGGCATGCCTTTATGGAACAAAATTTGAAAATTGGAGTTGTGATGCATATTTTATGCAGTGTTGTGATGCCTAGCAATGGTCAGCGATCTTCTGAAAAAAACCCCAAAACACTCAGTTTGGTGTATTCTAAGAATTGTGCCATAAGAATTATACCTTGTCTCAAAATGTCTGTAAAAAACTTTCACTTGCTGTCTGTTTTCTCTTCTTGAAAAGATGTTTTCTATTCATTCTCTGCCCTATGCATTCAATTCAGCAGTCTTGTGCAGGAATGGCAACTTCGCCCACATTTGTTCCTATTAAAAAAATGAAACTGTCCTTCATCAACCCGGGTAACTAAAGACTATAGGTTCAGATCTGGGTCTTGTTCTCCAGTAGTTTCTTTGCAGTGCACTGCAATATGTGGAAGTTCAACATGTGGTTAGTTATCAGGTTTCGTCAGTGTAAGGAAATCAAAAGTGGTTTTTCTTCTTTGTTGTGCATCGATGAGGTTGCAACTGTTCCAGTACATGCATGTTCCATTCTGTTATCTTTGAAGATTGATATTCTGCCTCTCCCTTTCTTTTTTTTAAAATTTGTTCCATGACATTTAGCCTTTTTACATGTTCCCTTTCAGTAGTATTTTTTCTCAGTAATAAACTTTGAAAAATGGAAAGGAGGTGGAATGTACTTGCTCATATTCTTTCTCACGGTTGTATCTGCAAATTTTTTTGCTCAAGGAAATTTCTTTTTTTTTTTTCCCCTGTAGAAGTACTTTCTCCACGCACCATAGTGGCATTTTCCGTGCTTCTCTGTCCTGAGAAGAATTAGGTGCCCAGCAGGGCCTGTGAGGTTAAAGTCTTGTGCCAAACCTTACCAGTCCCTGTCTGGATTCATGGAAGGTGTAGACTTGGAAAATTCTCTCTGAAGCTCTTGCTCCAGGACACTGGTGTGTGTCCTGCAGCACTGCAGCATGCTGCATGCCCAGCTAGACCAGCAGATCATCCTCAGACAGAAAGTTGTGCCACCTTTCTTAGCCCAGGGCCTGTCTATTCATAACATTTTTGACCTTCTCATCTATCCATTATTATAATAGTAAGAACAATTATAAATGTGTTGCTTTGGTGCACTGTATGCCTCCCGGATCATAACTGGAATGTGGCTTTAAATAATTGCAACTACTGTGGGAGAGCTGACATATCAGCTGAGAATGATCCATGATGTCACGTCTAAATTCAAAAAAATTCCATCATAAATAAAGGGAGAGGAATGGCCTCCTCTATTCTTTGTCTCTTCCCTCTAACAGAAGATGCAAATGATTCTGCCTGCAGAAGTATAGGTGTATAGTTGCTCAAAACCAAACACCTTTTCAGTTAATGGCAACTGAAATATTAAAAAGAAAAAAAATATATTTCAGATAAACTGTACATATCCTCAGAGGATTTTATGTCAATTGAATCTAAACTTTTAAAAACCTCACTTAGGTTATGCATCTCTTCATTTTGAAATTTAAATTATGCAACATATACATGTTATAATTTGAAAAGATAAATGCAAATACTTACTGTACATTTACAAAAAATACAGCTCATATTACATTCAAAAAGGCTTCAAAACTCATGAAATTAGGAAGCACAGAAGAAAATTTCTCTGACTAGAGCTCTGAAAACAAAGTCTTTAATGATGAAAGATTGGCAAGATTCTGTCTTACATACCTACTTAATTATGTTGAGACTGATTTCTTACCAAATTCTTTAAAATTAGCGCACAGGAAAGATTATGTATGCATCACCAGATGGTTTTATTACAATTTTTATTCCATTTCAATTAACTTTCTATTTATTGTTAAAGAATTTAATAATGTATTGCCTTCCATTTTAGTACATAAATAACTGCAGCTGTTGGAGTTTATGTTTTTATGTTAAAATCCCAGCATTTTCATTCATAATACGTAGGGATGTTTTGCAGAAAAAGGTTCTGATCTTAGAAAGATTTATTTATGTTAAGTTGATACAATCTGACCAATCCTGCTGAATTCAACTACTCAGAGTGTGTGCAGTTGGGTCCACGAATAAATCACTGCAAGACTGATGCCAAACTGATATTCTTTGCCATACAAAGAATGTTCATCACCAAACCCAAGATTTAGTCTTCACCTCTGAATTTCAGCCTCTAATAACTAGTCCAGAGTTATAATACAGTTGAAAAAATAAGAGAATAATGAGTGTTGTTTAAGGTTCAGAATTAATTGGTGTCTTTTGTTGCCTTCCAACAGGCTAGTCAGAACAGATCCTCAGATTTTACTTAGTGTCCACTTTGTATTGTGTGGAAATCCCATGTGATTCCTCTGGTTTCCTTACTATTATCCATCTCTAGAGCCAGTCATACCTCAACTAACCCACTGAGAGTTCGAAGAGATCAAACTCCCTATTGAAAGAACGTTATGGGATTCAGGGATTTAATGCTGGTGTCCTTTCCACATTGGTATTGAGGGAAAATGTGGCACCCTGAAAAAGGATTTCAAGAATTGACCTGCACAGAGATGGAAGGGTGACTTAACAACTTTACCAAAATCTTTACTTCTCTGCTGGCAGATTGTAGGATATATAGTTACAGGTTCAAGGAGATTCCCAAGCATACATCACCTACTTGAGAAGCAAATTCAGTCTAAATATTGTCACCATAGTTATTGTCAGATGTGTAAAGAAACTTTGGATAAACAATTTTAGTGTGCTGTCTCACACAATTAATGAACCAGTGCTATCCCTCTTAATTCTAACAATTTCTCCATAAATATAATATACAAAAAAAAAAGTTATTTATACTCCCCACAAGATAAAATTAATTCAGAAAGAATAAGCATTATAATATTGTTTTAGCACTCTGAACTTGAAGGGATAAAACTCATAGCAATGCATTTTTTTCCTCTTTAAGATATTTAAAACAAGCTTTTCCTCCCTTGTTCTTCTGTTACGGTGTTCTGTATTTAGGTTACAAACTCCTTTTTCCTTCTTCCTTCCTTTTTTCTGTATCTGTACTGCCCTTGTGACCAAATTGACTGAACACCTCAGATCAATTGTGATGGGAAGAGACTTTCTGAAAGGGGCATGTAGTGACAGGACAAGGAGCAATGGCTTTAATATGAAAGAGACTAGATTCAGATTAGATATTAGGAAAACATTCTTTACTGTGAGGGTTCTGCAGCACTGGAACAGATTGCACAGAGAAGCTGTGGGTGTCCCACCCCTGGAACTGTCCAAGGCCAGGTTGGATGGAGCTCTGAGCAGCCTGGTCTAGTGGAAGGTTCAAAAACATGCCCTACAAACAGCATTTTACTTTCTGTCATTGTGCCCAACTATTGTACACATAGAAACAGCAACAGAAATTAATTTTGAAATTAATTACCCTTGAAAATATGTAATTAAGAAAGCGAGTACTCTTCCTGTTCTTATTTTCATAATTGAAGCATGGTCATTAGCAGCTCTTTCTCAAAGTGAAAATACAGGCAATCAGACTAATTATCCAAAAGTAGAAAGTATATATTTTGTTGCTTCTAAAGGCAATTGAAAGGATGCATTCTATAGTCATAAAAATTATTTCAGGACAGTACAAAATTCTCCATTCACTAACATTTATATATTTTTTTATAATGTCAATTTTATTTAAGGATGCAGGACATGTAATTATACACTTAATACATATTAAATATACATTTAACTAGTTTTATAGAAAATCTAAGTCCAAGAAGTAAAGGATTTCAGTTAAACTATATACTGCACAGAAGAACCATGCTAAAGTAGTCCATAAAAATTGAAATGTGTCAGTGCAATCGTGGACCAAGAATCCACTGTTAGGCACTTTGCCATCATATTTCTTAGTGGCTTTAGTAACAGACAAGATCATCTCTTAGACTTGCAGAAGGGAACTACAAAGAGCTTGAAGTCTTAGGAAAAAGGAGCTACATAGATAATTTGTTGCAGCAGAGGTAGAACTGGCTGGATAAACTCCATTTTATTACACCTTTTAAGGTTTTTAAATTCTGGTTTTGCCTCAGCACGTAAACAAGATGTTTCTGTTTGAGAAAACAAGACAAGACAAGCTTGCAGGCATTAGGTAAGATAGAGAGGAGTTAGTTTCAAGTCCTTTTCTTGAATAAGAGCAGAATCTTTTCTCCACAGCTCCATGAGTCCCGTAGCAGAAACCTGAAGTTACATCTACCCAGTATGTCCTGGATTTTTGTCGTAACTCTCTTGAATGGTTTTGACAAAACTATGTGTTACAACACAAATACATCTCTACAAACATGTTCTGACTAACTCTAATTAGAGTCATCATAAAGCACCTAGACACAGAGATGTAGGCATGAAAACAGGCAAAATGCTTACTTGAACCCATGTCTATCACACATTCTTTGTGTTGATTACGGAGCAAAAGGTAGCAACCATGAGAATAGTTATTCCTGAATCCCATGAAGTAATCAAGATGACTGGATGTGATGAAAAGCTCATAAGAAATATTTTAAAATTTAAACTCCTTCAAAAGTCCAGAGGGGCATAAAATGTACACGGCAATCAAAGCTAAAATCCTCTATTCTTCTTGTAGACAGGAATAGTCCAGCAAAGATTTTTAGTGGTCGACACTTCACAGCTGGAGACAGCAGTCTTCAAATTTCACCTTCAAGTGGTTTCTTGATGATACATTTTCTTCCTCTTTATTCACTCAAGGAAGCACAATTTCATATCTTATAGAATGCAAAATAAATAATTCTTGATGTAGAATGGATTTCTAATCCTTCTGCCTTCTTAATTTCTCCATTTCTTCAATGTCAGGTTTATCTTCGGTGTCTGATTGTGGAATCCTGTGTCCCTAGCAAGAACAATAACAAGGAGATGATCAGAGAGGAAATAATATCTGTGTGCAGTCAGAGGACTTTTAATGATTGTGCTTATATTTAGGGTGGAATGGGCCAGAACGACATAAATCAAATACGCAGGACACCTACTTGTGCTGATCTGCTCTGTGTTCCTGTGAGTCTTGACTGGTCTTCAATCTGGTGTTAGTTCCTTGCTGTCTCGGTTTGAGACAAGTTTAGGAGGAAAATGCTCTGGAATAAACATCTCCCCCAAAGACAGGTTTTCGGCACTCCTTTCCCCACCAAGGCGAAAGGAATCTCTTGGATGAAAGTGAAAAAAACTATTAATTTAAGAAACAAAGTGCTGGCAGGGCACAGGAAAAATGAGTAACTGTTAAAATATTAAACCTCCTCGATGCAGAGAAAGCTGGTGGATTTAGAGTTCCCACTGTAGCTGGCTCAGACCCTCCCAAGGTCTGAGGCCGGGATGCAGCATCCCCATAGCCTCTCTGCCGGTCCACGGGGGCCAGTGATCTGGTTCTCGGATCATAGCTAGGCCAAACAGTTCCAGAAGAAGAAGAAGTTACCGGAGAATTTCGGTGTGCCGGTATGCTGTCCTGGGAAAAAACCTCTTGCCTCAGCTCACAAACTGGCTAGCAGCAGGAAAACAACCCTCTCCCACTGCAAGCAGAGCTGAGCAATACAAGGGAGTGTGTGTGTCCTTGAACACAAACTGCACTGAAGAACTCACCTGGCTTCTCTCCCCTCCTCTCCTGGACCCAACTTAAAGCTATAGGACCCATTTCTGGGCATAAAGCAGATGATAGGGAAATACAGTATTATCATAGAATCATCCCAAGACACTTGTTTCTTACCGTAAACATTTGGCAGTTTACACAGACATTCCCTGTAGCGCTAGTTCCCAAATAGTTTTCCTTAGCATGTGTTATGGGGGAAGTTGTCCTCAAGGCATAGGCCTTATGCAGTGTGCAAATGTGGCCCAGTCTACACCTTTTGGTCCCGGGACCATGTGGCCAAGTCTCTCTCGTGTTGCTGGGCATGCCTTCATTTCACTATTTTAAAATTCTAATTTCAACCTCTCTAAGTTATCTTACTCTATTTCCTTGTATTTTGGATGTTCTTATGTCTTCTTATTTTATGATCATCTGAACCTATTGCATACATATCTTTGAAATACTGATTGCCTACTAACGTCAAGAGATGTTTTTCATACTCACTCCTGAAATCATATTCTCTGTAAATGTCCTGAGCAGGTTCAAAGGATGCCATCAACATCACAATAATCAACTTCAACAACGAGAAGATGCAGATCACATGGGCAACAAGAGAGCTTTTTCCCAATGAGAATGTGTCATTTTTTTACACGTGAGTATTGTCAGTGCCTATTCCTCTCTTGTTAAAGGATTTACTTTGGGAGAATGAAATATCCAAGTACATTCGAGTCTTCTGTGCACTAGAAATGCTTTCAACATTTGTTAAAATCCAGCATGAAACCTGTTTATATGCACAGCCTACAGAAGTGTACAAATCAGTAAACCTGGTGAGTAATCAGTCGCAGCAGACATGATATGAAAGATTTGTCCCTCTTCCATCATTGTGCTGAGTGCTAATGTTAATGACACTATTGAAAGTGTTTTTTCCACATATGTGTATATATTTTCCTTATTAACTGGCATCATTAATGACTAACAGAAGTGTAATATTTTTGGTTAAAGACAGTCATAGTGCTTATCTTTTCTTTCTGGGCTGTATATGTGAAAGAACTTTTCAGAGTACAGTCCTGGAAACAGGATCATGAGAGCATCCGTTTGAGCAAGTCATTGTCTTATTAGAAAACAACAGCATGAAGGAAACGTGGTTATTTCAGACTGCATCAAAACCCAGGGCTGGAAATTCAGTGAAGTTTGGCTGATGAATTCCCTCACACCACTATGAAATTTGTCACCTCAAGAAATACCATGCTGGCACTTTCCTTGGTATAGAATCTGAAAAAACAAAACAAGAAAGAGCAGTAACAAAAATTAATTAGCTCGTGTCAGTTGTTAAGTTTCCCATTTACCAATATTATTTCATTTACAGATTTGATGAAGGCAAGCACAAAGTTTGGAAGCCATGTACCACCTATTTATCGGATCAAGATTATAATTCTGGATGTGTTTTTAAGACAGAAGGACCCACTCTTGCCTTCTCTATCAGGAACAGCAACGGAAGTGAAGAGCTTTTTTCTAAACGATTAAAATCTGATTTTTACAGTAAGTATGAAAAATCACGACTACTTTGGCAGTTTTAGTATCCTCACTGATTCTCCAGTTCTCTAAGTTTGAGAAGAAATCAGTTAAACAGTTATACAGTTATCAGTTATATCAGTTTATATATATATATATAAAATGTTATTAGTGTGCATGTCAAAACAAATCTATAGTTATTTCATGTTGATTTTTGTTCCTTGCTGTCACCAGTAGTTACATAGGCTTGTGTACAGCTGCAGCTAAATGAGATAACACAGGACAGTCAGATTTGTCCCAAAATACAGTTTCAAAATCTGAATGAAGATACTAAAAATAGATATATGGGTGGGCATTGTCTTATTCAGGCCTGCTAATCAAGAAAATTAATAATATTTTTTTGCCTTAGTGTTGGCTGTGTGATCTTTCTCATACTGCCTACCTTCATTTTTTTTATTCTATGTAAGGCAGCAAACTGCTTCTTGTCAAAGATGCTGTCAGAAACCCATCATTGGATGCCAATAGAAATTAGCTGAGTGGCTCTGGTACAGTCCAGCAGAATAAAAGGAACATCCTGCTACTAGCAGAGAGATGTTCCTGTTTTTACTAAATCCTTCCTGTCCCCAAATACATATTTCGCATCAGTGTGAGATTAATTTATCAAAAATGTCTGGAATTTCACATAGCTACATCATGCAAAGTGGAGGGATTTTTTTCTCACAGAAATCACACAGAAGATACAGAATGGAGAATTATCTGAAAAAAAAAATCCAAATTTATTAATAATGTTTTAGCAAAAGGGATTAAACACAAACCTGCCAAGGGATCAAACTTTGAGAATACTTTTATATCTCATAATTTTGCCAATATCTGTTAAATTATGGAAAACTGCAGCCTGATCCTCAAATTTTTGCTATTAAACACCCACTGATAATAACATTAATTTCAAAAGGGTTAGGTAACAAAGGACAAATATCAAAGATCAGACTGAAGTCTTTAAATTAGGAAGGCAGAATTTTCATAATACAAAAAGGCAGCTAGAAGGATTAAGAAAGCAGGTAGCACTCTTTTCACCCCTTTATTTCACCCCTTTATTTCCCACTGCTGAAGACTTACCAGCTGCATGGGTCAAACCATGGAGCTGTCTTCAGACCATCTGCAAACGGTGAGGGGCAGGTTCAGTTGTGCACAGATAGGAAGCCAGGGCTTTTGCAGGTGCCCCACCATATCCCACATAGCCTCCAGCAGCTGCACAACTCTGTCTTGGAGATTTTATGGTACTGAATTTGTCACTTCATTTCCAATGAGGAAGCTTGTTTCTTTGTCTGGATTGCAGGGAGGATGAGGAGACTGAAGCCCTTCCTTAAGCAGGTACAGTGGGTTCCTGAAATGAGACAGTTACTGGTTTGAATGTGGCACCTCAAATGGTGACCAGTGGCATGGTGTCAAGTTCCATTTTGATGTTCAATAGGGAGATCAGCTGCAAAAGCAAAACCTCCAAGAAGAAAGTTCACCCTCTTCACCTCCTACTCAGTGAAATATTGAGCCAAGGACAGAAAAAAAAATATTTTAACTGTGAAGTGTTTTTTAGGAAGCTTTAGCAAAATTTGTTTCTCTTCTTCTTAGTAAAACCCAATCGACCAGAAAATGTGACCTTCTTGTGGAAAGAGGACACGGTTACTGTAAGCTGTAATAAACCAGTGAGAGCTGCAAGGTGCTTGAGACTCGAACTTCAATACAAAAGCAACTTTGATAAAGAGTGGCAGGTGAGTTGTATGTCACAATTTTAATCAACATTGAAAGGACTTGGACGTCACATTTTTAATCAACACTAGAAGGACTTGGAAGTAGCATATCCATAAAACATAAAATACAGATGTTTCCAAATTTTCTCCCATCCTATATTTTCAAATATAACTGGTAGCAGAAAACATCCAGATTTTTAGGACCCTGGATTTCTCCATGACAGAAATAATTTACTTTAAAAGTTATAGGCAGTGGCCATGCAAAGAGCTGAGGGCAATCTAAGGGAAAAGTCATACATTCAGAATAGATGAGTTTGGAAAGACAGAAGCAGAAAGCAGATTAGGGAAAAGAAGAGAGAAAAAGAAGAAAAACTAATGAGATAGTATATAAAAAAGAAATTACACAGGATTTTTATTTCTTCTAAAATTAGCTGTTAAGTATTTCCAAATGTTATTTCACCTTTCCATCTCAAATATCATTTGTAAATATTTTGTGTATTGGAGTGTCTTTGTCTATTGTAAATATGCAACTGTAACACAGTGCACTATGCAATGATGGCTATGACCTTCAACTCAACACCATACAATGAGGAATGGATATGAATAGTCAAAAGCCAATCAAGAAACAGAATTCCTCAAAACTCAGAGAAGTTAACATTCAGTTCTGAGGTCTGGCATTGGCCTATCCCTTGTCCTAGTTGCGATCATGACTGAGTGCAGCATTTTGAAGCACTGTTTTGAAAACCAGAATTAACGATGATACACCTTCTTTCTCAGTCCAGAACTTCCAAGTGCTGCAGCATTGGTGAGCAAGGCTTTGATCCAAGGAAGTGCTATTCCTTCCGGGTCAGACTGAGGAGGCGGGTACCAGACTGCAATGTAGCGAATTACAGCAGTGACTGGGAAGCAGAAACATATTGGATGAATGGCACATTATTAGGTAACAGCTAATACACATATATATACATAAATATTGTCTAAGTGCAAAAGAAGAAGGGGTGACTGCAAAAGAAGCTGGAGACATGCAGCAAATGAATGTTGCACTATTGTGCTCTGTTGTGTGTTATCAAAGAAAGTTCATGTGAATGTTTAATTGCGCATGTTTAACTCTGTCCACTTTGTTCCTGATGGCCCCTAAAACTATCCATTTATGTCATAATCAGCAAAGTTAAGAGTGTTCTTGTTATTTGTGTTACAATGGCATCAAAGATTCCCCAGTGACAGTGATGTGATGCATGAGGGCTCTGTGGGTGTGGGTGTTGAAGGGGGGTGCCCACATATGATATTTGGACATCAAATATGAACTCTAATAAAATCCCTGATGTCCAATTTTTGAAGGCAGTTTGTTTTGTAAGTACATCCAGTTGAACTACAGGACTACAGGTCCCAGAAGTCTGATGCTTAAGGGTGCTGGATTGATTGAAACAAGGAGGATGGGGGAAAAGAGATTGAAGGGAATCAAAGCCAATATCAGCACTGCTTTCCTACCAGACAGTTGCTTTTAACTGGGTGTGACTGACTTTAATTAGATTGTCAATGTAAGCAGTATTTCTACTGCTTGTCAAAACCAAAACCCAGATTTGCATAGTAAGAAAAGGACTGTACATCATACCAGCACATTCATATTACCTAAGCACAAAATGCCACCCACTGGGCTTTACCAGAATTATGAAGCCCTCAGTTGTCCAGTGTAACAAGACCTGAGTTCTCTAAAATGCAGTGGGCTATTCTCACTTGAAGACAATCTATGTACACAAAACTGGGATGAAATCCTGGAGCATGGGTAGCCTGAGCACTCATGGCCACAGTGCTGACCTACAGAGAAGACTCTTCCACTATTCAAATTGCGAGCCTGCAAACATGTCCTCAGGTGTGGCTGGCAAATGCCCTTAAGAAATAAGGGCAATGTCTTCCTCTGCACCTCTGAGAACAGATAATTTATCCGCCCTACCTGAACCATTTGACCAGAGGCTGCCAGCAGGTACCTGCAAGGAAGGACAGCACAGAGGAGACAAAGTGGTTAAGACATTCTGTGTGCCCCTGGATCAGAAGTGACATTAACATCCTTCACATCCCCCTTCACTGCGGCAAGCAGTTTTCTTCAGGACTTTAATGAGTTGACTCCAAATCTATAATCATATGAAGCCATGAAGCTTCAAGAAATTTCATAAACTCTGAAGACCTCACTTAGCAGGGGGTCACAATTTTACTTGTGGCTTCTGGGCAGCTAAACAGAGCAGGGAGGTGGAACAGGCTGGACAGTTGCTCCTGTATGAACAATCATCCAGGGTTTTGGCATTTTTGTGGAGACCAGAAGGTCAGTAGTAGGAGGCAGAATTTTGAGGTTGCATTACAAAAGCTTCAGGAAAAACACTAAGAAGGCAGAAAAATGCACGAATTTATTAGTTTTATATACCTGTGTGTTAGGTGTTAGCCTGCCACTAGGTACTTTCTGGATATTAGCTCTTGTGGTTTGCTGGGTCTTTGTTTGCTGGGATTGTTTGTTTGCTTTTTGTTGGGAGAAAAGACATTTGGGCTACAAGTAAACTTGCATTTGCAGCTTTAGTGATTGTAAGTAGGTGTATGTAATATAGATCTTAGCACAAAGTTGCTTTATCATCAATGCAATGTAATGAAGATGAGTAGAAATACTTGATTAATTAATAAAATAGCTACACTGCCTATAAGCCCCCCTCCTTTGTCCTGTGCCAGGTCAATTTAGATTAATAAAAGTACAATTTTATTTTGCTACAGGGTTTGGGGAAGTAGAGATTTTCTTTTGAGTCTCAATTAAACAATTAAACTTGTCTTATTTGTCCTTAAAAACTTTTGGGTTTCTTTCTTTTTAAAGAAAAGTCAATATTTTAGCATGATTAGAAACATTTACAGTTAAAGCAAAAAAAAAATTTTTTGACAGACTCTTTCTGTGATTATTCTTAGATTCATGTGATGATGATCTAACTTCTCAGTCAAACACAGTAATTGTTTTAAGTTGTTCGCTGGCAGTACTTTTAATGATGCTTATCCTCCTGATTCTTCTGTGTAAATGGCAGAGGTAAATATAGTTTTTTTGGTTACTACTAAATAGCCATGTCATGAAAATAGAGCTATCATTCAGGATGAAGCCTCTTAGCAATCAAAATTCTTATCAGAGAAATGAAGTCATGGTCAAGATGTAGAAGTCGGTAGCTTAACTGCTATTTGAGGAATAATACATCCTGGTCTTCCAAACACCAAGGCCTTTAATTTGCAAAAGTGAAACAATTCTGGTAAAAGAGAATGTTTCAGGATAAAATTCTGTCTCTTCCAGTTAATTTCTTCTCTTTTGTAGAAATCTAGTTAAATCCTGAGAAGCCAATTATTCTAGCTACTTCTTCTGAAAGAACATTCTTTTGTGCAATCTTCATCAATTTCAATGTCTATTTGCAGTAGGACAAAGTCAGCTTGAGTGCATTCAACTTTAATAAGACTATATCAATATTTAGATTGGCAGTTGAATAATGCTGTTCATGTTTAGAATTTACAATTAAAAATCTCCCTGCCAAACAACAAGCAAACCTGCAAAGGCCTCAGATTTTGGCTTTTTTGGTAGGAAAAAAAACCCCAAAAATGACGTATTTTCAGAGATGAAAGTATTTTTGACTCTAATCACCCTTTTAGTCCATTAATTGAGTTTTTTCTCCTGCACATCTATGTTTCACATTTATGCTTGTGTTCAGTAAGTCAGCCAATACAGCTGGTTGCTACACCATCTTCCCTGTCTAGGAGAAGGTGACCAGAGAATGCAGGCTCTGGTTACTGCATCAAGCAGAATGGCACATGCTGACTAGCTGGAAGTTTGTGTAAAGTCTGGGTTTCGCTAGACTGGGGGTTGGGTTGAAAATTCATCACAAAAATACTCTTGGCCTCGTGGTGTTATCAGACTGTTATTACTGCTTTTTGACTTTAGAACACATTTAAATGAAATTAAGAACAGAGTACTGTCATGTAAAATATATTTGTGGGTACAGAACTGTGCTGAAGTAGATTTTTTTATGAATAACTGTGCTGTAACAAAACATTGATTTGGGTTTTCTTTTTTTCCTTTTTGCAGGGTTCAGATGTCAGTCCTGCCTGCTATACCAGATCCAAAATACCTATTTGCTGATCTCTTCAATGATCATAACGGAAACTTACAGGTAAACATCACTTTCTTAGCAGGGCTGTGAACTCCAAACTGTTGAGAATAATTTGAAAGTAGCTACTGATTCTTGTTCTGCACAGACCAGCACTCTCTGACCCAAGATAAAAGCCCCAAAGCCCTTCCCCTCGGGCAGCATCACCTGGAGGGTCCACAGAGCAAATACCAGAGCTCATACAATCAGTGCAAAGACACTTGCTATGGAGACAGAGAAACTGCTGGAGAAGAGTTTAAGGGTGTCCAGAGGCACAATATCCACTGAAATGACATTGTGATGCTTGCACTCTTTCCTGCCCATGATCGGTCAGGGAGCTTGCTTCAACCTGATCTTGTCCGTCATATTTGTGAAGTGCTGAGTGCGTGACTGCTGAGACACTTTGGAGGGGTCAGTCACAGTAGGAAACGTCCTCTCTTAGCCATAGAGGTGCATATTCAGTAAACCTTTAAATATGGAATGGCTATCAAAGGAATAGATTACAGTTTTGGCTTTTGTTTTCTCAATGCTTCTTACGAGTCCCTGACATCACATATGTGGTGTAGTTTTCTGTATTAGCTATATTAGTGTTTACCTTAATTGCTAGTAAGTTTCCTCTAAAGGGGAAACAGGTTAAATATTTACACTTTCAAACCCAATGAAATAGCAAAAAGCAGTAATAATTTTTCAGTGACAAGCTGAAAACTTTTTATATAAAAGATAGATTTAAACCCAAAGTGGAGAAGAAAGATACAAATTCAAATTAGGACTGAAGCATTAATACAGATATACTATGTTGCCTAAATCTTCATCTAAACTTAAGTTAGATTAAATCAGGGTTTGGGTCAAAGAAAGCATGAGTCTATCAAAGAGGGAACACCAGATATTTTACACATCCAAGGTTTTCTAAGGCCTCTACTTAAAAAAAAGATGTATTTAATGTGGTCTCAAGAATAAGTAGGAGTTTGTATGCAGTTCTGGAATCCTGTCTGCTTTCCTGCCATTCTGTCTTACTTCTGTCCTGCTATCTTATGTCCTGCTTCTCTACATTGCTTCCTTTTCATCGTCTCCATTGTGACTTATCCTGGAAAGATGCCAATATGAAAGGAAAATTGGTGTCTGTACAACCAGGTTTCTTTTGATAGATAACTCATCTCTGCCAACATCAACATTTTATTTTTCTAGGAATGGCTAGACAAAAATGACCACGTGGTGTTGCAAAGCAAGCTAGAATATGAAGAGCCAGAGTCCATCACTGAGGCAGAAAGCCAGCAAGAAGATGGGAAGAACAGTGACAAACAGAAGCCTTTGGAAAAAATCTTCACTTTTTCAGGAGCAGCTGAAAATAATGACAGCAAAGCAGCTGAGATTGCGTGCCTGATACCAACATCCAACACTATGGCTTCTTTTGCTGGCTTCCATATTTTAAGGAATGATGACATGTATGTGATGTTATAAAAGCTGCATAATGCAGAAGGCGCTAGGAAATTCCATAAAAGATCCTGATGAGTTTGGGAGAGTGACTGAATAGAAAAGGTCATCATTATAAGATTCATCTCAAGAAAGACACTGGGCTGTGTTATCTCGTTTTAGATCTGTACTTTCCCAACAGTTAGGATCTCTTGGGCAGACTCAGTGTTTGAAACAAACTCCTGATAATTTATAGAGTTAGGATTTGTTCTTCTAATGGGGGTTTATCCCTGAGCCCCATTTTCCCGCTATGGACGGGCAAGGACAGGAGCTCCTCCAAAATATATATCAGCAGAGCTGAGACTTAGTCCTTCCACTTATGGAGTGTGCAGAGCAGAGCAAACCACGCTTTTGTTCTTCCCAAATGAAGAGAGAGAATAAAGAGATTTTGCTGTCTCACATAAAGAGACTTTTGTTGTGTAACTTTGCATTTCATGGCATGCCTTAAAGGTTTTACAGAGAAGGAATAAGCTCCATGTCTAAGAACAGAAGAGTGAGGATGTACAGTATTGAATCACATTGTAGCCTGCAGATACTGCTGTGTAGGCAGCTTCCTCCAGAACAGCAGGGCTTCAAGTGTTTCCTCTGAAGGTCATGTCCTCTGTATCTTACAGCCTTTGAGTAGTCAGCATCTTACAGCCTTTATTTTAGAAAGCTGAGGTTCATTTTAAATAGTATTTGTGTTTAACTGAGTTGCATTTATTTCAAACTGGAGTTTGGTGCAATCAGCAGCTGTAGACCCAAATTAGGACTTCTTATTCATATTGCATATACAAGTCTCTTGTTTTTCTTTAGAAAATGGGGGTTTTGGGGTTTTTTTTTAACAAGTTTTAAAAAATAAGTTTAGAACAATGTTCTAAAGTTTTCTAAACATACCATCTTTTAAAGCACTTTCAATTTAAAATTTAAAATGCAATATACTAAGCAATCAGACTTCACAAAAAAAAAATCTTGACTATTCTGAGTTTCTCCATATCACTTATGTTACATGCTATTTAAAGCAAATTTTGTAAAAAAAAAATTAAGTGTTAAAAGTATCTCTGACCTGGGTAAGCAGATAAAGTGTGATTATACGTTGAATTAGCTCCAGTTATTTACCTGCATATCAATTAGTCATTAAATGACTTTATCAGTTGACTACCCTTTGCCAATCACATACTTTCATTATGCAAACACCCTAATTTATTGTGCAGATTGGAAATTGCGTGATCAGAAAGTTACAGTGACAACTAAAATATTTTAATTTAGTGCTATAAAAATTTCAATTCCAGATCTTTTCAAGAATAGTAAATAATAATAATATGGATCATTAAGTGCCAAAATCTTTGTCTAGGTGTTCCAGTTTGTTTTACAAAGAAAAATACAGCATTTTTCTGGACAATAACTGAGAAACTTAATTGGAAGGACAGTTCAGCCACATTCCCCAAGGTTTTTTTGACATTGCCTCAGATTTGACTGTTCACTAACAAGATTAACATGCTAGCAAAGGATTTCCCATAATCCTGAAAACAATTTTGCCTTGTCCTATCTAAAACAGATGTGTGCAAATTTTGGGAGGGGCTTTTTGTACACTGCACACTTCTGGAAACTTTTCTGAAAGTTAACCATGCAAAGTTTCAGTAGCACTGTAAGAATGCATTGAATTTTAAGCTAATTCAAGCTCTGTAAAATTTGATGAGCAGAAACTATCTCGGCTCAGCTTTTCTTTTACGATATAATTTGGCATTATTGCATAAGAACCAACGAAGTTACAGTGAATTACAACAGACAAGAAGCTGCTTCAGTAATGATTCTATGAATAAAGAGGGAAGTAAAGCTCAGAAGATATTGCTTAGTTGCTTCCTCTTCAACCCACATCATATGGTTGCCTGCAAAGCTAGCTAGATAATTTAATTAAACCACTTTCTGTTGGGTAAATACTTGTCTGTCTGAATTCAAAATGTTTTAGTACATTTTCATGAAATTTTACTGTGAAAAAGAGGAGAAAATCATGTTGAATTGTTCTGTTTAAGCAGCTTTCCTGAAATGTTATAATCATGTAAGTTTTTAGTACAAACTGTATCTCCTATTATGTTTTATAGATAGAAAGGGTTTTTTTGTGCATGTGTACAAGCACGCTTACATTTTATGTAACATATTAGAAATAAAACAAATAAAACACCCATGTATCTCAAATATTTATTTTAGAAATGTCCCCCAAGAAGAAAATAAAACATTTTGGCATTCAAAACAAAACTCTCCCCCCACCTTAAAAAAAAAAAAAAGCCTTCCACTCCTTAGAAACTCCACAAGAATGTCTACAGAGCGATGAAGCACACAAGTAAAGGAACAAGAATGGTCTTCCCTCAAGTACTGAGGATGATTCTATCAAACATGGTAGAAGAAGACACATACCGTATTAACCACACTCATTGTTTGAGGGTGTTGGAGGCTTCCCTAATCACCCCTTTCCATCTGCCATGTCCCACCATTTTGTCATCACTTTTTCTTCTGTCCCCTTTCCTCCCCTCTCCTCCGCTCTCCTCTCCTCTCCCTTCCCATTTCCCGGATGATCACAAAAATATGCATCCCATCTCTCAGAGCAGACATCTACAAATGAGCAAATAGAACAGCCAGACAGGAAAAGGCCTGTTCAGTTCCCTACAGTGAGAAGAAGGGTACACAGTAACTTTCACATCTTCATTCTTATTTATTCAAAACTTGTCATGTTCTTCAAAGGCAAGAGTCCCTCAGATGTAACATCTTGTTCCCTCATTATATCCCAAAGAAAGGGAAAGGCTTCATGTGGTAGTCCACACTAATTGAACTGTGTTTTCCCAACACCAGAACAAACATACTGTATATTCCTTCTTCGTGCAATTTATGTGCTAGCTATACCAGTACCAGGCCAATTTACATTGATAGATTGAACATCTCTATTGTTTGTTTTGCTTTTCATGTCTGATTTTCAGTGAGAGGAAGAATAGGAGGAAAGAATGTTTTTGTTAAAACAAGTAACAGAACTTACCGGAGTCAGTCTTGTAACTTCTACTTTCCTTTTCCTTTGTTTGCCTTTTTTTTTTCTTTTTTTTTACAATAGTGCTTTTAAATTTATTTGGAAATATGCTTTGCTCAGCTATCAAATGCATTATTTTGACCAGAAAAGAGTTGCTTCTTTTGCAATAAACCTAGAATCTTCTTAGAGTGTATTTTAAAAAGCTTTCAGAACCATTCTTGCCTTTTTTTTTTTTGGTAGCTTACATTTTTATGGTCACTAAGCTCAGCCATGCAAAATATAGTTTGTTTTGCCTTTCCCTTTTTCTGAAAACAATGCAAACTGCAAAGATGAAACTGGAGGGTCATGCTCATTAAATGCTTGAAAGATTGGACTATATAAAAGGTAAAAAATGGGGCTTTTTGGGGTTTTTTTTTGGAAAAGCCACACGGGCCTAAACTTGTCAAAATACCAAGGGCGAGAAGTCAGCACTTTCCATGGGAAAAGAAGATGTGACCCTAAATGACCTTTTGTCACTGAATATCTAAGTACAGATCTATCGCTGACTAATCTAGTGGCCGAAACAGCACTATCGTGCCATAAGAGAAGAAATGCAGTAATAACTCCTCCTCTCCTGGAAATTTCTTGTAACACTTATGATTTGAGAGCTGGGTTAGTGCCACCTGCACAGCTTGCTCCTGCCTGGTTTCTTGCTGGAAACTGCTGGCACAAGATTTTGTGGGTGGGAAATAGCAGCTGCACACTCACCATGGGCAACAACTGGTCCCTGCGTGCATCCACACTTGCCGTATTGCAAGCGTGGAGAGGAGCCCTAAACTGGTAACATGAGAAGTTACATCTGTTTGAGGTTCCTCTCTCCTCCTTACCTGGCTGCCTCAGGGCCAGGGGAAGAGGCAGAGGCAGAACCTATCTTCCCTTCATGTCCTGCAGCTCTCTCATTCCCTTGAATGCTCTATCATGGGTTGTAGACAAAGGAGCCCTGTGTCCCTTTCCTAGTGAAATTACACAATTTCTTTTTCAAATCAAAATCCCCTGGTTTAGTGATAAGTTTCATGCTTACCTGCTCTTTGTCTGGGGCTTCTGATTTCCTAGTCTTAGAAGATAAATGTGAAAAAGAAACCATATGCACCATATTAAAAAAAATCTCCCTATATATATATATCTAGTCGGGCTGAAAATGTTGTTAGACGATGGGCCAAATAAAATCTTTACATTTCTGAAGTACTTCATATTAAAATTATATTGAATAAAAGAGGAAAAAATATTGTCTCATGACAATTTTATTACTTTTTCTTTCTCTCTGTTTTCTTTGCATCAGTATGCCTTGGTATCACCCTTTTGTTGATAAATGTTTTCCTATTCTACATTGGTCTGCAAAAGTCTTCTGTTAAAAAGTAGCATTTATCACTGTGTTCCTGGAAGGTTATTAAAGGCAAGAGCAGATTCAATTTCAGATTTTTGATAAGAAAGCTAGATGGGTTGCTAAATTGTAGGCAATAGGTCATGCAGGGTCTACAGACACAATGAGCTCTCTGCATTAACTGCACTGCTAGGAAATTTTATAAATAAGATAAGAAGAAGCATTTCCTCATAACCCCCTTAGAGGATAAGATATTCCTAAAAGATTTAGGAAGTGCTATTAGTATATCTCTTAACTAAGGACGAGGTTAGAGTCACTAATAGGAAGATGGAGAGGGACAAGTATTGCCTGTGCTGTTGCATCTTGGCAGAAACAGCTCTGCCTTGTCCAGTGATTCTTTTAGCGTGATGAGGTTTATGGAAAAAGCATCGATCCCCTTTTTGGTGGGCGTCTGCATCCCTGGGCTGTGGAGTCATACATCCTCTTACCCCTCTGAGCCAGCCAGTCTGGAAGAGGGCTTTTTCTGTGAAAGAGCTGAGCTTCCAAAGAAGGGTGGGAACAGCATACACAAATGCACCACCGTTTTTAATGAGTATAGAAGGCTCTTCTTACTAAAAAGAGCCATGAGAGCCTGACTTCTACACACCCTGTGAATCTTTTAAATGTTGAGCTATAAGGTTAAGCAGGGAGAGTGAGAGGGGAGGCCCTGGTAAGATGAAGGGAAAATTTCTATTCTGCATGCACAAGGAGGCCTGTTTAAAGCTGTGATTGGTCAACGATATCAGTAAATAATGCTTTTTACCTGAAATTCTTAAAGGATGGATTTTCAAGAATTCTACCTCAATTTAAATGCATTTATAGAGGCAGTGAGAAACCACAGCCACTTATGCAGGTTACACAGGCATTGCCCAGAATCTCTCAGATATGCAAGAGAAATACAGACCAGCACAGCAGAACCAGGCATGCTGGTCTGCTAGGCAAACAACCACATTTCCAATGCATTAAATTATCACAGACCAGATGAAACTAATCAATACAGACAAAAGTTCGCCTCTACTTTATAGTAAATCGTGCCATGAGCAGTGGTGTTGCCATTAGAAAATGGATGTGTTTTGGGATTTCTCTTCCTTTAAGTAGCTCAGTTTCCATTTCCATATGAAAGATTCTTCATCCAGAAGTTATGAAGTTGATTCAGGCTTACTGTGGGCCTCCTAATACCTGCTCCACTTTCGAGTATGTTACCTTTGTGTATTGAGTTTGCCTGGGGCTTTTACATTATAAACAAGGAGAGAATGCCCCAAACAGCCTGGCTTCAGGTTGCGTATGAATCAATAGAAAAGCAGAATACAGCAAAGCCAGTGGAAACAGATGTTTTTGTTTCCCATCATATTCTGCACATGTTGTTCATAAAGGAACTGAAGCTGAGTTGGGGAGCTTCTTGTGCAATTTTCCCCCCATTCATTCCAAAATATTTGAAGTTCAGTACAAAGAACAGCAGTAAACAAAGGGTCTAGCAGATGGTTGATAGTGGAGTTATCGCTCATGGTATCTCAGTGCGTGCAAATGTCTCCTGTCTCTTGCATGCTATTTTGCAGAAATAGCAGGTGTTAGATCACAATCAACAGCACAAAGGATTTAAACACCCAGGTCCTGGAGAAGATCTCCACATCAGAAACGACTCAGTGGTTACCACCCCCCAGACTAAAACAGGTAGCACAAGTAATATGCTATAGATTAAAAACAAGAGGCAAAATGGGCTGTCAGAAAAGAGTCTGTATTTCCTCTCAGTTTTGATTACACAAGAACTGTGAAGTTATTCTCCATCTTGGGTTGAAACGAATTAAGTCAGAATTGTTTTCAACATTAACACCCTGGGTGAGGTGCTCCTTCTGCTGCCATGGCGCTCAGTGGGAGGACAGTCCTCAGCAGTGAACTCAAAGAGAATGGGGACAAAGTGGGAGCATTTAAGTGCCATTGCATTGACAAAGCATGGAAAACTGAATGTGTTTCGATAGTACAATTTTACCTCAAATGTTACATATCAGCCTTTTATGGCACCTTTTGGTTTGCTGTGAATTTGTGTTTAAAGAGTCCGTGCAAAATATTTTGCAACACACCCATAAATCTACTCCAGTATTAATGGGCTCGGTTACATGTCAAGGAGGAATTTGGCATCATTTCCCCATATTCTGCTTGGCAGTTGGCTGAAACTGATATCTGTTGAATGCAGACAGAAAATCCAGTTGATGTTTAATCTGTGGCAAGATATTTTGATGTGGCTCTTTGAAGCTGAGGAAACAAATGAGTTGAAAGACAGAGAGCACAAGTAAACTTTTCTTCCAATACTGCTTATACAGCAACAGGGAAGTTCATAGAAAAATTAAATTACTCCTTTAAGAAAAGGAAGAGAAATTTGACTGGAAGGACACTTTTGAAAATGATGACTAGATGCCTTGATTATATAAGGTTTTTTGTAATTTTGTACTTCAGGTACATTAACTGCACCACAGACTCAGAAAATTTATAACCAGTGCAATATAGACATGCTCCATTAGCTATTAAAATCCAAATTTTATTCTAGATGTTGTTTAAGAATGTTGTGGTTTAACCCCAGACAGCAACTAAGTACCATGCAGCCATTCACTCACACTCACACCCCACATCCCCTGGTGGAGTGGGGAGGAGAATGCAAAAAAAGGGGTAAAATCAGTAGTTTGAGGTAAGAAGAAATTAGTAGTTTATTTAAAATATGATGATGATGATGATAATAATAATAATAGTAATAATCATAATAATAAATGAGTACAACAAAAAGAGAGAAAGGAATAAAACCCAAAAGAGACAAGTGATGCATATTAGGGTTGCTCTGCACCCACTGACCGATGCCCAGCCAAGCCCAGAAGAGTGATTGGTCCCCATCAGCCAATTCCCCCGCAGTTAATATACTGAGCGTGGCATTCTAGGGTATGGAATATCCCTTTGGCCAGTTCTGGTCAGCTGTCCTGGCCATGCTTCTTCCCAACTTCTTGTTCCTTCTGCTCCCTTCCTGTTCCTTCTGCTCCCTGGCAGAATATGGGAAACTTAAAAGTCCTTGACTTAGGGTAAACACTACCTAGAACAGCTAAAACATTGGTGTACTGTCAACATTATTCTCATGCTAAATGAAAAACACAGCACTGTACTGGCTACTAGGGAGAAAATGAACTCTATTGCATCTGAAACCATGACCAAAAAATGACACTTAGTCATTCCTAGAGTTGAGCAGAGGGGAAGGATCACCTACTTCTACATGGTGGCAAAGCTCTGTCTAATGCAGCCCAGGATGTCATTGGCCTTCTTTCCTGCAAGGCTGCATTGCTGGCTCATGATCAGCTTGTTTTCTACTAGCTAGTTTTCTACTGCCTGCAAAGTTGCTTTCTGGTGGTCATCCCCAAGTCTGTGCTGCTCCCCAGGTCCGGTTTTGCTGAACTTCAAGTTCCCATCACCCTATTTCTCTAGCCTTTTAGGATCACTGTCAAGAGGCACGCATTTGATTTTGCACAGGTGATGCTTCTATGTTAATGCCAAAGGCATGGTTCATCCACTCTTTGATTTGCACTGGTGTTAGAAGTAGTACATTGTGGAGGGTGGTGGTTGATAACACTCATTGTTATAACAATGGCATAATAAATTATTGCTTGTTATGTTTAGTGAGGTCGTATTTAAGAGAAAACTGTTATAATAGAAACCATGCAAAGGATGCACAGAATTACAGACAACATCTACAGAGAGGAAAAAGCTGAACTAAAAAAGAAGCAGGGAGTTAGACAGGTGAGGAAAGGATAGTACACATATTGTAGTAAACCTAGCTCTCAAACAGTAGACAAGAAATCTTTTTGATGTCTTGATGTGATTTTACTCTTCTGGCTTAAAAAGAAACACGAGTTGAAGATGAAATACAAATGCTCTGACATCATTCACACATTCTGTCAGTATTTACATTGGTGTTTGCAGCTCGGCCTTTGAAGACACGAAAGAAATTTTGCAAACAAAGTCAGCCTGAGGGGCAAAATGATTTAGCAAATCTAATAAAAATAAGTCCTCTAGGACACAGATAAGCTATTGGACCACACACCAGTATAGAATGCATCTTAAGAGGATCAGATGTGTTTCTGTTCTTGTAGTACTCTGACAATACAGCCAGCTGCCTCCAGGTATTTTGGAAAAATATCATGGTCACAATGTCCCATGTTATTTTGAATAGAAGTTCAGTATAATCCTTCAGCAGATCGACTTTTAAGTGCAAGAAGCCTTAAGGGTTCTTATAGACTAGATAAGCTGTAAGACTACATACTGAGGAGGTCTATAAAAAGTATTAGAGAGCTGAAGACAGCCTTGTTGGTCAGAAAAACTGACGCAGCAAGTTACTATGTTGGGTGAAGATATAGGGGTAATTTGATTTCTGTAGGTTTTTTGCTTAAAAATCAATTCAATAACCAACATGCACATCAAATATTCTCAAAATAGGATATTATTTTCTCTCTGGTTACATAATGAGAATATTTTGAAGCAGTCAGTACTTCTTCCACCAAACCCTGTAAAATCACTCAAGACACTTTTGTTCAGAAGGGGTGATTCTCCATGGTGGAACAATCCTACCAAGTACAATGAAATCTTCAGGGATAAAAACTTTCATGCTGTTTATGTTTACAGTCCAGCGGGACATGTACGCAAGAGTATTATCTTTAAATTTCTGCCTGGCAAAATACTATATACAAGCCACATAACATCTGAAAGGATGTCAAAAGTCATCATGATGTTTTCTCCAGACAAATACTGAAAAAATAAGGCCAAAATAATCTTTCGGGTGTTTACAAATAAGAGAAAATGTGCTCTCCATTTTGTATAGCCTTACTCCTAACTTTCTAAAAGGAGAGAACTATGTTTGCATTGTTATTCTATATACAATATAGATGACTATAGCACAGTCCAGGAGAATATTTTTATTTTTGGATCTCTAGTACTTTGTTTTCCAAAGTCTCCAGTAAAGAGGTCTCACTGATATCCTCATAGTATCTGAAAATAGAATGATTAGTTTAAGAAATTGAAAGCATATAAACTAAATTTCTACTGCCTATTCTAAGTTCAGATTAAAGCCTGAGCGCTACCATAACAGTGCCTCGTTAGTCTACTTGGAAGATTTTTTTCACCTTTTTTTATAAAGTATATATTGGAATGGAAGAACAGGATAGCAATACTTTTTGTTTGATTCAGCATGATAATTCCTATGTCCTTGTTTGCCTTTAACACTGAAATTTGGAGAGGTTCAAATACCCCTATGGGCACGCATTAGTCTTACAGGATACCATGAGCTACGAGCTTTCTTGTCCATTAGAAACTGCCGTCATCTGAACACAATACAAAGAATTCTGATTGAGGCAAACTACAGAAAGATTCATTGGGATTCTCTTACTGGTGAGCCCATACACAATCAAGGGTGAGAGGGAATAAGTAGTGACAAAAGGTAACAATTGTTGCTTGAATTACACCCTACTGCTTCCTCCCTGAAGAGATTTAGGGCTCGGCAAATACAGCAAGCCCAGCTTTTTTGCTAAACCAATATTGTAATTTAGGCTGCAGAGAGAGGGCAGCTGTCACAGCCTCCCTTCACCACCTTCAGGATTAGTGATGCCCCTGTAGAGCAGGCTTTGTTCCAGAACCCCTTCGCAGAGGGCCGCTGGCTGGGTGGCGGTCACCGTCAGTGTGGCTCATACCACCGGATGCAGCCAGCTCTAGCACAGACATTACCTCAGAGCCAGCCACCCTCCATTCTCCTCAGAGTCAGTACAGAAAACCCACCGCTTTCAGGGCACCATTAATTTCATCCTAAAGGACGTATAAGTAGTAGGCCAGGTGAATTATACCCCAGAGTTCTCCCTCTCTCTGCTGATGTTAATGTAGGCTCAGGACAATTAACTCAGATGTGAGCATGTATTTAAACTGAGTTGGGATGAGTTCTACCTGAGGTTCCTTTTAGTGTAATATCCTTTTTCAGTGATGGCTGTGTGTTTCAGTGGATACATACTCCACAGAATGAACAATTAAATGGCAAAGGAAGTTTCTTCCTTTACGCCAGGTGAGCAGTGCAGGTCAGATTGAGCATCAAGATGCAAGTAGTTAAATGTAAGTATCTGAATGCAGAGACTGGATTTAATTGTATGCACATAGGTATCTGGCATCACCTAAGGTGCTCATGGTGTTGTTCTGGTCTGCAGCTGTCACACCAGACCTCACAGTTTTTCAGCAAGGAGGAAACATTCTGCCTAATATCTAATGAAAAATGTCAGTAACTGCCCACCAGCTGGGTAAGATGGGTCTTTGGGGAGCACTTTCACCTTGATGTCCAGGAGCAACATTCTAGACAAACAGTGTGACATCCTTAGCATTCTCTCCAAAAGCAAATTGGTATGAAAGCATGACATCTATCTTGCTGAGCTGACCAAGTGTTGGTTGTCTAGCTGAGGAGATTATCTTGTGATATCCTCATGGAAAGTAACAGATATCTGTAGGGAGCAGTCCACATCATCTGAGTTACCCATTAGTTTGAATAACTTCTGGGGCTTCCTGTTTTCTCTCTGCTGACTGGAGTGCAGCTAGGGCAGCCAACTCCTGCCTGAATGTCCAAAAATGCAGCTGTCACTGGTTATTGTGTTTTGCTTTTTATACAGGAGGGACTGAAACCTCACATAATAAGGTTAAATACTTCTTGAAAATGGACCCTTATTAAACTAAGAGGTTATCAGAGGCTTCTAATGAATATGTACAATGAATGTCTATAGCCATTGAACAAATGTTTCAAAGAAGACATTCCTGTATAAAACAGTTACTCATTAAAGAGCATTTGCCTATGTTCATAGGAAAAACAGGAAAGAAAGCACATGGAGATGTCAAATTGCTCCAGCTCTGTCATCAGGTTTGTCCATTAGAAACAAAACTTCTTTCCAGCAGTCACATGGAAGAAGTTCCTAAGTAATCATTCACACATCGTGTATGTTTTGCCTCCATCCCATCTTCAAAGCATCCCCTGGTGGCCCGCTCATAGGTATGAGATAGTCTTTGTCTTCTACCCCCACTTAAAAGTCAGTCCTCCATCTCAACCAATAGTTTCCATGTGAACATGAGATTTGCCCAGGGGAGTATTAGCAGAAAAATAAAACAAGTTTTGATTTTCCAATAAGATAATATGAGACCACACAATTGTCCCTATGAAATATTAAATGCAGATTCTTTTGATCTCAAGAAATAAGATGCTATAATAATTTAATACAATTCTCTGAAAAAAGAAAATAAATCATAGTAAATGAAAACATACCAAATATTAGTATTTTTAATACAGGTAGAGACATTCAACATTGTTTTTACTTGTGTTCTTTTGAGACAGAACTTTTCTGTTCTGGGTTATTAAAAATATTTCTATCTGAATATTTTATCCTTTCAAAGCCTTTATAACCACTCAGAAAATTTTAAAAGCTGAATATCTTCTTTTATGAGCCTATCTCCACATATGGCCATCTAAAACTAGGTCCATGACATCAGAGCTGGAATATCATTCAAGTTTCTTAAAAGCATTGCTGGCCAAAACTAAGATCACTAAGTTTATAAAATCCCAGTTGTGTGACAGACCTCACTCTCACAGAAGCACAGCATGGTTATAAGTGGCATATTCATATGTTGATTGTATGATTTCACTTACTCTATCATGTTGCTGTGACAAAGGAATCAACATTGCTTGTTATGATGAGGACATGGAGCATTTTGCCAAACACAGTTTTAAACACAGAGATCGAGAACACGCCATCAGTGGATAGGTCTTCACTGAGTAGTTATCTAAGCATATATCTGTCACCGATATTATTTCACGATTTGTGGTAACTATGCAAAATATCATTGAAAAAGCTTTTTTAGTTTTTAATGGGGGTCTGGTAATGTTCAGAGTGGGTTTATAGTGCAGGAAGTTTGCAACAGGAATGGTATTAGCTAAAAGTCATATCACTACACAGTTTGAAATTCAAGAGATGTTTAAAGCTTTGCAAACTTCAGCTATAGAGCTGAAAAATCCCATGCCATAGGACTGCTGAAGGGAGGTTTTGCTTCTGTTATGCTTTTTATTTTTACGGTTTTAGTTACAGACTTTACTTTCTTGTTCAGTATAAATGGTGTAGCTATTTCTAAGAATGATGCTGCATAAAATATACTTTAGATCACATTACAAAAAAAAAAAAAAGGAAAAGAGAAAATTGTGAAATCGTGTCTTGGATGTGTTCTGGCTCCTACAAAATTTGGTATAAATTCATATAAGGACTGTGCCTTGTAGTATGCAAATTTGCCCAAATCTGGCAAATTATAAACATGTGAAAAATCACACACATCCTACCTCTCTGAAACCTCATACACACTCTGAGAAGTCTTGCCAGTCTCACAACTAAATGGGATGTGGCTTGATCACACAGTCATAGAATCACTTAGTTGGAAAAGACCTCTAAAATCACCAAGTCCAGCACTAACCCACCACTACCAAGTCCTCCATAAAACCATGGTCCCAAGTGACATATCTACACATTTTCTGAACACTTCCAGGGATGGTAATTCCACCACTTCCCTGGTCAGCCTATTCCCATGTCTGACCACACCTACGGTGAAGAAATTTTTCTTAATATCCAATATAAACCTTCTCTGGTCCAAGAGAATTTCCTCTTGTCCTCGAAGGACATCGAAGAACACTACTGGTGTTCTGAATCCTTTAGTCAGCCATATAGAACATGCGTATAGGAAAAGGTCAATGCCACAGGTTTCCTACTGCTCTCCAATGTATCTACACCCCTTAACAAGTCTGACGGCGTAGAACCAACAGCTTTTGAATCTCAATATGTTCTGCTGTGTTGTGAGGCGCCAAAGTCACCGGTCAAATGTGTTCCTCCACTCCCCTCTAGTGGGAGGTCCACACAGCAAGTGTTCCCTCCCTTTCCTGGTTTCCACCATACTTTGAAGAATAAAGGGCTGCTCACCGCACCTGGAAACCCCGCTCTGCTTCACTGGTTTTGCTTGTGTGGGGACACATGCATACATGGGTTCTGTTCAATTTACCACATTTTTTTACCACATTCTCTGTGTTCAAATTAATTAGTTCTAAGCCACAAGGCTACATTGAAAGAATCTTTAAACTGGAAAATTGCCCAGCAGTCCGACATTACGAAGTGTTCACATAAAGTTAAGTTTAATTCATCCCTATATGAATATGTGTTTTGCCTCAGGATTGAAATTAAAGATCATAAGACTCCCACTTCATTAAAAATATAGGACGAACAGTGCTTGGACATGAATCAGTTTTGTGTCATGACTGAAGATCACTTGATGTTTTGGAGACGGGCACTGCACGAGGAAGATGAACAAAAGACATCGTGATAAAAGTCTCTAAGGGTTTCTAGAAAACCAGTTGCATCCTGTCTTTGTCAGAGATTTTCTTTTAAAATAATATAAATTCTATATTCTCACATTTTGGACTTTCAACTTGTGATTCTGAAATCTTTTTTCGTTTGAAGAATTGCTGAGCCTTTGCAGCAGTCACTAAGGCAAATAGGAGCACTACTCTGAGCATACATGCTGCTGCATACTCTGAGAAATCAGACCTCGGGCAGCTCGAATTACCACCTCAAATTAGCTGGCACTTTCGACAATTCCCTATCTGTGAAATGGGGAGAAAAATACCACAGGGACATTATGAAGATAAATTCATTAATTTCTGTTAATAAGTAGGATACTATGAAAAAAAAAGCACCAGGGAAAAGCCCATTAGGAAATGAATAATTATGTATTCAGTGCAAGGTTTGGATGGTGTGCAGAAAATTAGGCATGGGGACATATATTAAGTGATGAGAAGAAAAAGGAATACTGCATGGCGGGGAACACTGCCTGCCTTGAGCACTGAGTGAAGCAGGACCCCTGTGAGTGGACAAAACTGTGCAATTAATGACTGCATTAACACAGGCCACTGTAATTATCTTCTCTCTTTGTGGCTTTGTAACTGTAACACTTCTTTACAAAGTACATGATGGGATGATAAACATATATTTAGAATATGAAATAAATGGCTTAATGTTACAGATGGGATATTGATAACTCCCATCTTCAGAAATTCTAGGATTTCTCTAATTTGTTCATCCAGTATAACCTGGTAAATCTGTGGGAAAACTAGAAGGAATACCACTTTGGATATCACTGAAAAGGTGAGGACGATCTTGCATGAACATTAATCCTTTTATTGCAGCAGTATTGTTTGCTTTGTGAGTGAAATGAAGCTCAGGTCATCCTGTATATGACAGGAGTCCAAAAACTCTCTGTATTCCTCAGACGCTGAGCAAGGTGAGAGGAGCTAGCATGCAGAAAGTGCTGCTGCAGGCATTGAGCATACTCTGTGGAAAACAAAGGTGGAGAAATCTTTGAAGATTTGGAGTTTGTATGAGCCTTATTTTCAGAAGAATATGCACGTGCTTACTCAGAGATTAGAGGAGCCAACCTCTTAAAAAGTTCTGAAGAAGTGATTTCCAGAGTTTTATAGCCTAAGCATATATGAATTAATTTTCTTCTTTCCCCAAGGAAAACAGTTATTATTTCTTAGGTATAATGGCATTTTATTTAGAATTTCAAGCCATTTTCACAGACTAGAAGTGGAATAGCTCTATTTTCCTTTCAAATCTTTGAAAAAATTTTTACATCACTTCTCATGTTGAACTATCTCCCCAAATTTCTGACAGAAGTGGGGGTGAAAGCCTGGGCAGCAGACAGAGAGGAAAAAAGTGAATAAAGTTCAAAGTGGCTGAAAGCACCTTTCCAGGGAAAGGTAGTACAAATCTGAAATTGTGTTACTGCCAGGGCCACCCATCATAATATGGTTGTGAAGCATCACAGAAGCTTTCAGACAAGCATAATGAACATCAAACGGTTCTGAGGTCTTCCCAATGAATATGATTATTTTGTCAGCATCTCAGTAGCTGATTGCTTCGCCAAGATACCTTCTGATAACCTCTCTCTACTAGGTTAACTGATTTTAAACATCTGCCTTCAAGCTGTCAGACAGGTTGGTTCAAAGCTCACCTTAGTCAGTAAAAAGAAATTAAAATTGGTTTCACTGCAGACAGTATCTGTTGGCACTGATCTTCAACAGGGGCTGAAGGAGTTCATCAGCTGTTCCTGCATCAGCTGCAGTGATTGGGTGCTGGCTGGCTCTCAGTAGCTGGAAGAGACAAGGCTAAGATCAGATCATCTTGCCTTATTCTGAATAAGAGTTAGATTAGGTTTCGAGACAAATGGTAATATTTCTCAGCTTGAAAATTGTAAAATTGTAAATTTTTCTCAGCTGAATGAAAATTTTAGGTAGAAGGNGTTAGATTAGGTTTCGAGACAAATTGTAATATTTCTCAGCTGAATAAAAATTTTAGGTAGAAGAGAGTGTACAAGAGGGTCATTATGCAAGTGGGCTCACAATAGATTTTCAGCCCTAAATGCTGTGAACAAATGGTTTGAGTGTTTTTCTTTTTCTTCTTTTCCCTTTTAATTTCTGAAGTACTGCCCACTGACAATCCTCATAATAGTCTCTCCAAAATGCAGTGGGGACAAATTTGCTAATCTTAGTAAGTATCTAAACATGAAGAAATTACCTCCTGGGTGTAACAGAAGCCCTTTAAGTGAGTAGAGCTGATAAAGCACTTCTGGGAGCCCTCCTTGAGGGAAGGGCTCACATGCTTAGGTGCCTGAAGCAAACAGGAAATCCATTTGTTAAAATGTTTTGTGTGTATATGCTCTTCTGGAATTGTTCCTACCTGAATTTCTCATGATGCTGAAAATGCAACCAATGTCTCTGCTAACCTAATATACTTCCTTCTAGAAAAATTATTTCGCATGAGTTTTATTTTTCCTTGAGAGGAAATGAATATACTTTTATCTACAAATCAATGTGTGTGTGAATGTATGTTTGAATACGCGTGTGTGTGTAAACACAGTACATATAAAAAGCTAAATTCCATCTGGTAACTTATTGGTTATTCATCAAGCTTTATAAAGATAATGCAGTCCATGCCAAAGACTGGCCTTTATTAGCGCAATAGTAGCCGAGTGCCTCTGGAAATTTGGACAGCATTAGACTTCATCAAAATAAATTCAAGACTGTATAGGCCTGACAAGGGCCAGTTTTGGCTAAAATGTGGAAGGGTTGCAACATGGAATTATAGACATGCTGATTTTCCAACATAAAATGAACATTTCTGCATTGAGCTTCCTGATTAAGCAAGCTAGCACCAAAGAAAATTGCCAAGCGATATGCAGGGGAAGACATTATTTTGTTTCTAAGTTTATTTCTGTTATTGTTTTATATTTGATAAAATAGGGACTTCTGCTTTACGTGAGGTTTCACCCTGTAAACAAGCCCACGTAGCTATTCTCAGCTGAGTGGCTTATTTCCCTTGAATGATCTACATTTCTAATGTGACAATGGTGTAAGTGATTATTTTCCTCTTTGTCAGGAGGCTGAATAGGGATGGTCATTGGTGCTTGGTCCTAAAATGCTAATTCAGCAGAAAGAAATAAGACAAAACTTTTGCTCTGTGTACAAGGCCACATAAGTAGCTGAACTGCTGCATTAAGTGTAACCAAGTCACAGGAACAGGCTAAAACCAATGGCTGTGATGAATGACGTGACAAAAGAATCCAACTGAACAAGGGGTCTGTTCAGGAAAAATTAGGCTCCAGCGCTATTAATGTTTATTAGGCTCAGATCGGTGTCTCCAATCTCAGTAACAATCACTACTGTGAAGGAGGGAAGGAAGGAGAATGAAATTGGGGTCTGGTACCTTCAGATGAGGAAATTGAGTTAGCAATCCTAATGGATACGGTTGCCAGAACAAGAACCCCAGTTGATGGGGGAAGAGTAAGAAGATGCCTGAGACCCTGACATACTTACAAACATGGTGAGTTACACTGCCTCAGAAAGACCAAGGGCAGCTTGGCATTGCTACACATGAAGAATCAATCGGTGTTCCTAAAGCACCTTGGCACATGTTGAATCAGAATAGGGGTGGCAAGGGATGAGAAATGGAGCCCAAAATGCATGTGTGAAGAGGAGGTGGCCTTTCAGCCCTCCCTGCTCTTGTCTGACACAGAGCTTGGAGTGTTAGACTGTCATTCCGAAAGGATGACTGGAAGCAAGGTATGCCATCGAGGAGAGATGGAGTGGTACATACTGCAGAGGAAAAACGGGGCATTGAAGTTCTAATAGTCAGCCAGGACCACATGTGTGATTGATGCGAATTTTCCCATCCATCCCTCCAGCTGTTCAGATTGGCCCTTTTGGATCTCTCTTTCAGTGTTATCATTTTCTGTTCAATTGCTAGCTGAATTGACCGAAGAGTAGGCGACCTGAAGCTTGGTCGGCTACTCTTTTTGTTCTAGGGCTGGTTTCTAGGTGCTCTGATCATTGAGTTGTTGCTTGGAGATAATTTTTTATTTCCTACAAGAACTGTCTCATGATTTTATTACAACTCTGAATACCAATAGTCGTCAAGCACTGCATTTATACTTTAAAAAATGCAGTAGAGGTGATTTTAATGACTTCTATATATTTCTGAAGAGGGAAGAAAGAAATAAGTAATTCCTTGATAGGGCATTAATGAAGTTAAAATTTCAGTAGTTGTATTCTAATACTGAAATCTTCATAGTGAATTAATAGTGTTATTCTCAAAAGTATAAAATGAGCAAAAAAGAGAACACCGTATTACAGGCATTGATTCTCAAACTAAAACAGAAGATATAGAAATTCAGAAAATACCTGTTTTTGCAAAATTAATATTAATCCCAGAATCACCCTTTGTCCTCCTGCATATCATTTGGTCTTTCACATTTGTCTTCCAGATTTTGGGAATAAAAGTTGCCTGTTGAGCTTCGTTGGAGATATTTAGTAACATGAGACATTTGAAAAAGTTTCTCCTCTGAGTGTGTGATTGGTCACTGGAAGTGGTCACAGAGCCAAGCCTGCCAGAGCTCAGGGAGGGTATGGACTGTGCTCTTAAGTTACATGGTTCAGTTTTAGTTAGTCCTGTGAGGAGCAGGGAGTTGGACTTGATGATTCTTATGGGTCCATTCCAACTTCAGATATGCTATGACCCCATGGTTCTTATAAATATCCATTAATTCCACAAGGATATAATGAATATATAGTCTATTTCCAGCACAGACAAAGAGGAAAAGTGCTTGATATCCTCAGGTCAATTCCTATTTGGGACTGCCTTATGGCAGAACGAGACAGTAACTACACAGTGAAGTTGAGGACGCTTGCACAGTCACAGGCATGATAAGGAAGGCAATCAGGAATAGTGAGTGAATCTCTTGGAAAGAGCTAAATGATATTTTTATCCAGACAACTCAAGAAACAGCAGCAAGCAATCCTACAAACACACCAGACAACTAGACAAATGCCTAAGGCCAAAGTTATAATTTTGTAGAAGAAATCATTGGTGACAAGTTTTCTGAAGGTTGAATCATCTCCACTATCTAGAGAAACTTTATATCATCCAATATGACTATTAGTATTCAAACTATCTGATTTGGAATGTAGGTTTCCTGAATCTATAGTATGTCTTGTGCATCTTCAACAAACATTCCATAGTTCTAAATATCTGTCCCTCTTCTTTACAATCTGCCTTGACAGAATCATTTCTTTAATATCAGTATATCCCATCATTTATTTTCATGACTAGCTGGAGAGAGAGGCATGAAAATTTCCTTAAATATTTGAACAGAATTTTTACTAAAAGCTATTCACTGGAATGATAGCTGATTCTGTTTGTTTTCTTTACTATTCTGCACAAAATGAATTTTCTTACAGGAGCACTTAGGAGACATTGATATCAACTACAATGGCAATTGCTCTCCAGCACCCTTGGACTTCTGAGCATAACCTCCAGAGACAGAAAAAGGAGATTCTTTCTCTACAGCTGTTCCAGAAAATTGCATTGCTGATAGGCAATGCATTGATCGTGACTTGAGATGGCTTTTATTGGCATATTTCATGCTATTTCCTGTGTCTAAAAGAAGTGGAAAATATATAGTCTTACTCCAGTTCCATCTCAGTATCATCCCTGAAGTCTTTTTCCAGTCATCTTCTGCTTAAATCTCCCTATTCCATCCTTTTTCTTTCTTTATTTTTTTAAAGAATAGTGCTTTTCCTCTTGATTCATTGGTGTAGTTCAATAGGAGTACTTCAGTGAGTGTAATATGTTTATTTTGGCTTTTGAAATTCTTATTTGAAAATATTTGAAAGGAAGTTGGGTTTTTTTCTCTTCAAGGAGGTCATCGGAAGTTTCTTGGTAAGAATTTGTTATTTTTAATTAACTAGTATGCATAAGCACTTTCTTGTAGTTATTCGACGCTTTTCAAATAACTTGACTAAATTAGTAGCTTTTACTTTTTACTAATCCTTTTTTTTCTCTTAGCAAATATTTATCTTTTTTTGAAACAAAGTACCTTACATTATTCTGCTCCAGTCCATACCTGTAAATACTATGAATATGGTTTGTCAATCAATACATGGATTTATGCCGTTCTTCAACTTTGTATGAAAGAATGGCTCACTAGGCTGGGAAAGCTGTGAAAATTATCTTTGAACATCAGTACAATGCAATCTTTACATGCTTGGTCATATTTGATGACTCTTCCAGGTGACATACATACCTACCCTTTAAAGATGCACCTATCTATTACACTTAAAGGTCAACAATGAAATGGAAAAAGAAATTTAAGAAATACATATCCCCTGGAAAAGATCTTTCTTTCTTCCTGTTACTTAATGCCTTTCATTATTTTAAACCTACATCAGGTACCGGGAGAATTGTTTTTTGAAAATATCTAATTAATGATGTTACTATAGCACCATGGTTGCTCTTTATTTGTGACTGAGAACAAAAAGGTTGTGATCCTTATAAAAGATTTAGTTTTTCATAATATGGCAAATAAGTGTTAACCACTGTGTCTGCAACAGATAGATGAGAAAATTTACATGCTGCCATGTTTTCCTGTAAGTTTTCTACCTAGGCATCTTATTGCATTTTTAACTCAACTACATTTGTAGTTTTCCTTACTTTTTTTTTTCCATTTTAGTTAAATTTCCTTAAAAATGCAGCCATCTAAGTTTTCTGGTTTGTCATTGTTTATTCTAGATTGAGAATCACAGCTTTCTTTACATGTTTGCACTTTTAAGGAAGAAGTTGACCTTGTACAGATAATCACATGACCCGTTCACGTTCATCTGTTGCTTTCATAGAAAAATTGCTAAAGCTCAGAATTCCACAGGTAGCACAACCAACAGTGCTGAAAATGTGCATTACTTTTATTAAATCTGAGAAGATTTCCATTCCCAACCACAACAATTCTGGGATGTCTATAAAATCAGGAAAAAAAAAAAAGTAGCTCCTCATTTTATCTCCAAAATATTTTATAAATTAATAATTTTTTACTTCAAATTATTTTTCTTCATAAACAGGATATCCCTGAAAAATACACTTTCAACTTTTCCGAAGCTGCTCATTTATTTTGCAGCTATGGATTCTGACAGACACACATCTCGCTCGGAAAGGAAAGAATTTGCATCTTAGACCATCAACTTTCTCACCATTTTATAAAATTTTGTTACCATGTTTCTCTTCAGGTTCCTAATAAGGATATCCAATGTAGTGCAGTTCTGCAGAAAGTTTCTATTTTTATTTTTATACCTTCCGAAGCAGGTATAAAACAAGACAACCTCTTCCCCAAGCCTCTATCTTTGAAAATTTGATATCTGCAGAGTTGCTCAAAAAGCACATTGTCTCTTTTGAACTGTATGCTGATGTCTTACTATCTCTAATTAAAATGATTGCCAAACCCGGCATTTTCTCTGAAGCCCTTTTGTTACGGATCTGCCTGTCCTTTTCTTTGTCACATTTTTTATGTTTTTTACTGTATCTTAAAGTTTGCTCCATTTCACTAATTTGCAGGATGTCCAGTTTCTTCTCACTTCTAGTAATTTTGTGTAGTTGTTGAACTTTCTAAATTTATTCTAATTCCAGGATTCTGACAGATATAATTTCCTCTTAGTTCTTGTTCTCTTTTTTAAAGATGGAAAATTTCAGTAACAAAGATATCTCTCATTACTGCTTGCCTGAAACACACAACATTTTAAAATCTATTTCATCTTTACTATTTTCTTTTGGACATTTCAAGAAACGCCTGTATAATTCTTGTACTTTTATGAGGTCACAGGATATAATTCTTCTCAGACTTTGTTTGTAGTGTTTGCTTTTTGATTACCAGCATATTAACTCCAATTGTAAATGGTGATGACAGCTGATTGTTGAGAAGACTTTGGGAGGGAGGATATCCATATATTCTGTATTGTGGCAGTGAACGATATGTGTGAGTTCTAATTTCAAAGTTAATAACTTTCCAAATACTGTTCGGATCTCACGTTTCTAACACTTCACTTTATGTCACTTCCTTTGTCCAGTTCTCTTCTACCTTGACCTACAGGGGCAGTTTATGGCATTTCAGCAGTCCCTTGCTCTATGAATTTATTAAGATATCTTAAAAACAATAAAAAGAAAAACATTGATTCTGCCTATAGGCTCATAGGAAAATTATTACTTTTCATCTGCGTCTTTATTCCTCAGACTATCCCCTAAAAACAAAGTGACTTCTAGCTAATAAAGTGACTTTCATTTTCTCAGTTAGATCTTGTAGAGAACAATGTGCTCTGTGTGTATGTTGTTCCTAGTTATTTTTTTGTATCACCAGCTTACAAATGGGTTTGGTTTACAGTCTGTAATCCAGTATCTCTACCTGTATTGCCTGTAAAACCTTCTTTTTCTTGACAGGGCTATTTGGACCTTTAACTTTTATAGATGTAATTTCTATTGACTCAAAAATCCACAGTTTATCAGCCCATATTCTCTTAAACTTTTTGTTTTGACAGTGTAATTCCAACCCTGACAGACTAAGACCTGCCAATACAGTGTTAAGCTGTAATACTGAGTACATAGTTTAAAACTGACTTTCACTTTTTTACAATAAAGATAAAATAAATTTCCTGGTCATTTCTCAGTCTCCCAGTATATATGGATTTCTATTTTTATCTTCTTTCATCATTGTATAAAAACTGCCTCTAAAATTAACTTTTTAACCCTGGTCCCAAACAGATAATTATGCCTCCTCAGACAATTCCTCAGCCCCTGCTGCTTCCTTATGCCCATCTGTGTGGATCCCCAAATAATCCTTTCCACAAACCTGTTTTCTTTTACCTCTAACCATGGAAATTCACCCTTACCCTGGAATGATGAAGAACAACCATCCTCTCTTCATCTTCCAGATGAAGTGCCACCTGGACGGTTTCAGTCTGTCACCTGGGTAAAGAAGCGGTATTGTATAAAAACACTGCTGTTTGGGCAGAACTGGGAGGGTATTTCTCCTTGTTGCAGGTCATCCTCCTTCTCCTTTCCTGTGTCAATCTATTCTTATCTCGCTATTCTTTCTTCGTGGGTTTAGGATGGTGCTTTACAATACCCATATTTCTTCATTTCTGTGTGTTGTGCTTGAGGAATTCTTTTCCCCAATTCATGTTCCCACTGAAACCAGTTCCCCCTCCCCTCCCCTCTGGGGAGAGCTGGAGAGGAGAATTGGAGGCACAAAAGATGAAGATCATGGGTTGAGATAAGAACAATTTACTGGAAACAGCAATGAGAGAAGAAAATGAACCGAAACAGCAACAATATTAATGACAAAATTGTGCAAGAGAGAGATGAGTGATTCACGTGCATTCAAAGGATTTCCATCCCCAGGAAATGACATATAGAACAACCTCTGGGTCCCTCCATGCCCCCTCCTGGGTACTGCAAAAATTAACCCTGTCCTGGCAGGAACCTGGACAGTCTGTTACCAACAGCAGTACTTTTACTGTTTTACATATTATTGCTCAGTTATACTTAAATTCCCTCAACCAAGCATAACTCCATTCCTTCTGTTTGCCACTTTTCCTTTCCTTGCTATGGATGCCATCTTTGTTTTGGATTAAAAAAAATCCACTTCTCTAAAATGGTGATGCCTTTCACTTTCTGAAAACTTTGGCTCATAATTTTTCTGAACTAAATTCAGTTTCTGTAGAATTGCATTCCTTTCTTTTGTCTCCTTTTTGATGTGCTACTGTTCTTGAAATGTAAAATACATTACAATGCAAACTGCATTGAAATGAAAGTGGCCTCTGTTTTTTCCTTACTCTTTTAATATGGGCAGTAGCCTCATTCAGTTCCTTTATTTTCCTCATGGTAGTCCTTGTGCCTTGTTGGAAACAGCTAATTTTTAGGTTATTTCTTAACGTTCTAAATTCCGAAGAGATTAGAACAGAAGATTTAGTCTTCCAGATCCATACATAATTATAGTTTTGCAGTTTTCTTCAGTATTTATAGACTACCAATCCTATTTCCAGTTCCTTCTAATTGATTTTAAACCTATCAAATCCTGATTGCACTGGCAATTTAGGTATCAGATTACTGAAGTTAAGACAGAGAGGAAAGGATAGTGCATTTTTCCTGGGATATCCGTTTTAAGGGGTGTCAGGTTGTGCATATTTCTTCAGGTTTCAGTCACAATATATTTGCTCAAGTTGTATGAAGTCAAAGACGCTCATTTTCATATAGTTCTGACAGTATTTTTCATTTTGTGTAAATCAGAGAGTAGAAGCTGTTGAAACAGCCTGCTTTATTCATTACACTTCTCGTGATTGTGTTTACAACTCAGCAACAAATCAGAGAGAGAAGGAATGGAAGGAGAGCACAAGAGAGAGAACACAGATTGTTTTATAAATTGCAAGACATACAAATAAGTATCTTGGTAACTGCAGTTCTAGTCTGACCAAATAGAAAAAGTATTTTGCACAAATTACTTGGAAATGGGTATGTGCACTAAATATTTTAAAATTGCTTGATATCATCTGAGAAATACCTGCAACTGTCTCAACCAAACTCCATATTTTCCAGGCTGGGTGTTTAAACTTTTAGTCAGTACAGTATTTTTTGCCTCTTTTATTCTTTTTGCACAAATGGAAAATATTTCTCTTTTCCTGAGCCCCACGGCCCAAGGTAGAATTCATCTGACTGATTGAAGAGTTTTTGACTGTACTAAAAAAACTCCTTGAAATGCTGACACAGGTAAACAAGGATTTCTAGGACACAGTTCTTCTTTTCTTAATGAAGATAGCTATAGTGAGTCAGGTGAATGATGATTGAAGCAGCCCATATATCTCTATTAATTTTAAGGAAAGTCTAGAATACAAGAAGAATCCCCCATATGTCTCAGCTATACTTATATACACAATAAATAATATTAACTACTGGCCAATGTGCATGTTCTTGAAATTGAAAAGGATCACTACAATCACATAATCTGATTTCCTGAATAACCCAGACCTGGTAATTTACATGATAATCTTTTCAGGGAGCCAAAAAACTTGTGACCCAAAGAAAAAAGTCCTTATCTGCTTTCTTCTTCCTATGGGATAAAACTCTTAGATCATCTTAAATTTAAAGTCAAAACGTAATGTTAAAAAGCTATTTACTAGAGTCTGCAGCATTTCCGTGACACAATTAGTAGGTTTGTTTTCAGCCCCTTACCCAAAAATATGTATTGCCTGACTTACTTTACAGCCCTCTTTGTAAAACAGTACAGCCCAGTACTCAGTGCCCTGAAAATCACTTCATATTTCCAAACTTATGGTGAAAGTAAGATTGTTTGGGGTTTAGAGTTACTTTATTTTGGTATTTTATATACGTTTCATTATATCATGAAATTGCTTTTGTTTTGTCTTTTTATTGTAGTGCTAAATTTGGCTTTAGATTTTAATAACCGTGTAGTGCTTTGAGACCATGCTGAAAGGTATTTTATCAATTTATTCTGTTATTACTCTGCCCAAAGGCTCACCTCATTTTCAGCAAAGGCCACTTATTTTTTGAGGAGTCATCACTTTTCCCCTCTATTCATTCATCCTTCCTTTTCCCCAGACTTTTCTTTCTCATTGAGAAGAGCAGCTATTTCTAAAGCATGGCTCTATCTGGTAGGATTGTTCTACGTTGCAACTTGCCTGGTGCCAACCCTCCTCAGAAGCCAAAGGTAGCAGGAATCACATCACGTGTACCCTGACACTAGGAAAGAGGAGACATATGAAGAACCACAGCTGGGAATTTATACTGAGTTTAAAAGAACCCAAAAAATATATCCAGAATTTGAAAATTTTCATCCCTCCTTTCATAACTCTCCCAGCTACTACAGCTAGATTTGAGGAGATGGGAGAGTGTTTAATCTAGCAGGGAGAGATTAATTTCTTACATGTTATTTGTGTTAAGGGAAGGAAAATCTCACTGAACCACAAATCTCCTAAGTTTTTCATGAGAGAGAAGACCTTTTCAAGCCTCGCTTTGAGGCTTTCAACTAAACTCCTAACATTCACCTCTGGGCCTATAAATTGTGAGCTCTTCTGTGGTGTCTGAGGACACGCTGGTTACTGGCCTCTAGCACTGCCCTTTGCCTTTGGCCATTCAGAGGGTTTTCAATCCACATCACAGCTCATCCAGCCACCCTGTGGCTTCATCAGCCTCTGTGGGAGAATGTTATGGGAGACAGTATTGAAAGCCTTCTAAAGTCAAGGTAAACAACATCCACTGCTCTCGCTACCAAGGGGAGAGAAAGGACTTTCAGAGGGTCTTTGTCTAAGTCTCTGAGGGAAGCAAATCCATCAAATAAACTGGTTTATGGTGTGGAATAAAAAAAAATCATTCATAAATTATCCTTTACTGCTGCTTTACTGCTGAGAGAATAGTCCTTCTCTCCCTTTTTTACAGAAGGGAGGATAAAGGTAGACTCTTCCAAGGTAGACTATTTATAGATGGCAAGTGGGACACTTAGATTGGATTGCTTCTACAATTCTACAGCTGCTTTTCTTTCTGCAACAGCTACACAGACAGCCTAGAATACAGTTATATATTTGGACCTCAGCTAATTTCCTAAAGCTAGATTGGTTGAAATCAGGCTACAATTTAAAGTGCATTTTTCACCACTGCATACCTTAGCATTTTGCTGCCTCAGTGCGTTTGAGTAGAACTGTTTAACATAATTGCTAGTCATTTGGCTAGGATGCTGAGTACTGAGATGGTAATATTTGCAGATGATGCATTTACTTAAATGACCAGGGCTGAATTATCTGTCACTACTCTTTCTTGAAACAAAATATGAATTATGTAGAACGCTGATCTGACTTGGCATTTCCTGTACAGCATACTCCCTGCCTGATGCCTATACTGAGCCTTTATCACTCTTGACTAAAATCCATAAAACCCACCAGCAACAGCAGCAGAAAACTCTCCAGTGGATTTTACACATTGCTCTCTTTTATGGAATCAAAGTCCTGCTAAAAAGGAGACAGAAGTCTGGGGTAATTTGGGGCATTTAGGGGTTGAGAAAAGAAGAATACAGATGTATTATGAACCTGACTTCTGCTCAAAACATTTGGGACTTTTTCAGAGGAAACTTTTCAAAAGATTCCTGATCTTTGTTGGAACATTGTCTACAGCAAAATCCCTTAGCTGCATTCTCTCAGCCAAGAAAGCCTTATTCCCAGTTTTCACACATTTTGCTCTGGATTCCTGGCTCAAAGAGAGAAAGGAAAAGAGGCTCAACCACTAAATTTTTTCCAAGGAGGAAAGATGGCAACATTGTCTTGCAGCATCTCAAAACCTGTGCACCCAGTGCCAGCCAGAAAACAGAAGCGAAAAGGCACAGAGAAACTTATCAGTTTTGAAAATTATTCTTTTTTTTTCTTTTTTTTTTTCAAATACTTGAGCTTATGAAGGTACTCTTATTTTATCCACACAAATTTTCAACTCTCCAAACAAAATTAGCTGGCAAGTCAAGAGCTATGCAAACACTGGACATTTTTTTCTTTGCTTCAACTCCAAAACACAGCGGGACAAGAAGAGAATACCTCTTACTTACACTCCACAGCTTAAAGACAGGTCTATATTTGGCATGGATCAAGCATGGAGCAACTTTAATAACAACACAAGACATAGTACTATAACCCAGGTTCATAAGTTTCTTTTTCGTTGCTTCAACAAAACCACTACTTAAATCAAACTCTCCTTTAGAAATGCTGATCTGCAGAATATTACCAGATGGGTCTCCTGCCTTCTGAAGAAAGGGGGAAATGAGTGAGCCTCATGTTTAACGGCATATGAAAGAAGAAATACAATGTGTAAACTTTCCACTGACGGATATAATAGTGTTCTCACTTTTAAAGAAAAACAGTACTTCCTAGCAGGAGGCCTGCAAGAAATTTAACAATTACTCAAGATTTAGTTGTACAGCATGGCATTTTCAAACATGTGCAGAGTCTGTTATTTTTTGTAATTAAATTAATTTAAATAATAAATAATGTAATTAAAATACATTTGGACTGTGCAATCCCTAGGGCTGGAACTGTGTGCAGAGAAGTGATGCATATTCAATGTGAAGTTTAATGAGTAAGAAAATGCAGAATACTGGAAATCTGGTAATGCACAATATAGTTTTGGCACTCTCCCCCTTCTCCCCCATTCCTTTTCAGAGTAAAAGAGGGCCCAATTTACCAAATCAGGCTTTAAATCATTCACAACTCTATTTTCCTAAAAAGGAAATATTGCTAGTGTTTAGGATTTTTTTAGCACAACATGTGGTTACCCAAATGTTTCCCTACAATAGTCCTAGTGAAAAGTGATAGGAAATTGACTCTGTAACCCTGTAAAAGCAATGTTTACTTTACCATCATCAGAATTTTACAGACTGTAGGAAATCGTTACTTGTCTCTTCGTTTCAAGGCTGACCCTGATTAAAAGCTCCTGCTGAGATTTTCAGAAGAGTCTAATACTCTCAGAGCTTTTCTTTTAGGGATCATCACCATTTTTGATTTTCTAAGAGTGGTTGCTGAGCGTTTTCTTAATATCAGCCTCTGTGAAGTCCTGCAACAAAAACTGGGGGTCCCCAGTCCCTCTCGCTGAAGATGTTCAGTTTTGATGTTCAGTTTTCTTGATGTTGCCTGTTAGATAAATACAATTTTATCTCTGTGGTTTAAGCTGCTGATTGCATGCAGAAGGACTTGGCTCTTCAAGCGTCTTTTTCCCCATGACTGGATCAGGCACAGAATACAATCCAGCTACCTCTGCCTTTGGGTGAGAGGCAGGGCTGGAGCCAGGAGATGCAAGGACTTCCAATGCCTAAGCAGGGGTGCTGCAAGGTGTGTCCCTCCCAGGTACCAGGGTTCGGTCCTTTGCAAAAAGACAGGAGCCTTGCTGTCTGGTGGCCAGGTCAGGCTGGCAAACCTCATGTGAGCCCAAGCAGCCAGCCTGAATCAGGGCTGCCCTCGCCTCCATTATGGGGTAGAACCCATGATAAAATGTCAGCCTAACCAGGCTCTGATATTCTGCACACTTTTGTGGGCTACGAAAAGCTTATGCTCATGCTGCTGAGTTTTCTGATTTCATAGCCATTCAATATTTAACATTTTCAATGGGTTTTCTTTGTGTGTGTGTGCGTGTGTGGCTTTTGCCCCCTTTCAAGCCCCAGTTCTTGCAGCAGGAGAAGCTGAGTTTCTCCTAAAAATTATCTGCCAGGATGATTGACGAAAATTCAAAACACGGGATTGTAAAGATTCAAAAACCAGATGAATAAATAAAATAAAATGTATAAAAGCTCCTTACATTTTTATTGTTGTCTTAAGCGCTGATGGTTGTAAGGCCTGTCTAATGGTTTCAGGAGGCCTGAGTCAGGGGTTTGAAATCATTAGCAATATTGATGCCTCTAAGAGGTGAATGCTTAATACTGCCTTTCTTGTGGCTGGGCAAATTACTGTTCAGCCTGCTACTTTGCTTATAGACAAAAGAGCCTTTGTTTCAAGTGCTAAAGTTCAGGGAGCTGGTACGGAAGACCCAGGAAAATATCCTGACATATGAATATGGTGTACACGTGTATGTGGCCACTTCCTGTTATATTTAGCTATTATCGGTATTTACATAGCAGAGTAATTCAAGGTTTGAAATAAGTGATTACGGAACACTCCCCTGAGTGTTTTAAAGACTCCATCGATGGGAATAGGGTGCACATGTCCTTTTCCATCCCTGCCGTGTCAAATATTCCAAACTATAAACCTAAGAGGTTCTTAACAAATGAAAGTAGTGACTGGTTTAAAGTTCTTGTGACTGTTCAGAGTAAGGTGAATTCTGAGTCTGTTTCCAGTTTGGGGCATGTCACAGAAAAGTATTTCCACCTCTAACACTGACTGAGCTCACTGGAAACTTTGTGTGCCTTCACTAGAGCTGGGCACGTGATTGTTCGCTATACTATGTGCATAGGAGTGAGATCCCTTCACTAAATATTTCCTTCAATTTTGTATTCATTTCAAAGTTTTTAGTGTATTTATGAAAACTAATAATCTAATATCCGGCTGCAGATGACAGAAGGATACTTTCACCATGCGGTGAAATGCAGCCACTTCCGTTCCACAGCGCTGTTTTCTGTGTTGGGGGCATGGAAGGATTTCCAAGTGATCAGAAGGTGGCAGCAGATCTCCGTTTCATTTCTCTTGAGGTGCTCTCAACCTCTCAGAAAGAGAGAAAAGAAGAAAGGAAAGAATAAAGTTTTAAATTAACTCAATGAAGAAGAATGGTATCTCAACTTTAATGCCACAGGTAGCTATGAAAGGATTGTCGCTCACCTCTGCTGATCACATTGCACTAATTTAATAGTAGGTCCCTCACCAAATGCCTTTGAGAATTCAAGAAAAGGGGAAGCATCCCCAGCGTGAATGGCAGCCTGGGAAGTGGCCAGACAATGTCTGGCCTCAGTTAATGTGCAACCAAGGGCAAAAGTGGCCTCGGCTCTCACACCAAACACACCAGCATTGTATCTTTACTCACGCTAGACAAATACAATTATGCACAAGCCTGATGCATCTGAGCCAATGGGCTGGGTAATGCAGCTGTCACCCCTTCCAGGAGCAGAATCTGTTTGCCTTTCCCTCCCCTCTGGGAGCAATGCCTGGACAGATGTAAAGGGAGGGTTTCTTTTATTCAAAGGGAAAAGTTGCTCCTTTTTTCTGTGAACTGTGTTCAGGGAAGTCTGCAGGAGGGTCACAGTGGATCCTCCTCAGATGGGGAGCCTTCCCCCTGCACAGGAGTGCCCAGGTAGTGTCCAGGCCACGTAAGAGTCAGGAATGGGAGCAGATGCCTGTGGCAGCCCATCGTGCTTGCTTTGGGTGCTCGCCGGCTGGACAGATGCCTGCAGCCTTCCCATCTTCCCTAACAAGGCAGAGACTTACAGGATTTAAAATCCTACATTTCTGTGAATCCTGATGAATGTGTCTACAGAGGCACCCCCAAACAATTCCAGCTCATAACAGGGACAAAGAAAGAGGAATTATTGATGTGCCTGTCCCTGTCCTGCCTATTCCTGGTTTTGCTGCATTGCTCTTTTCAGTAAACTTATTTTTTTAGTTCTGATCTGTGGATTCCACTTACACATTGCAACTGCTCCAGTCTATGAGCCACTGACACAGAAGGTTCACTGTTAAGAAGGAAAAGAATTTGAAGGGGAAGGAGGAAACTGCTTAATAACAGCACTAAAAAGGTCATAATTAATGATTTAGCTGTAAAGGTGAGAAGCTGAAGCCCAGCATTTACTAAATAGTGTATTGTTAAAAAGGGAAACTTCATCTGTGTGTATATATTTTAAAGCAGGTGAGGTGGAGCTTACCAATGAAGGGAAGCTTTCTTTCTCTAGGTTGATCTTAGGTGTCAAAACACATTTTAAATGAATTTATTTCCACTGGTGCAAGGCAGCCAGCTTTGTTTGTTCGAGGACTGTCTCTGATTGTTTAACTTAGTTCCTTTGGAAATAAAACAAAGCACCAGGTTTGATTCATGGATACCTAAATCCAAAGAAGAGTGGCATGAGCCTCTTACCTGACCACAACGTAAGCCACACTCTTTCACTGCGTCAAATCCAGTGATGTGGGCGGTTAATTTAAAATACATCTGTTATGAAAATAACCAGGTTTGACTTAAAGACTGCATGGGAGGTAGAGGAGGAGTCCTGATGATTAGTTATCAGCACAGTTAAACACTGTAACTAAGTTCCAGGTTGGATGTTCCTAACTGATACAGGAAGGGAAGCAGTACAGAGTAACGAGGATGGTTAATTATTTAATACACCACAGAGACTTGGTCAAAAAGGTATCAGATATCTAGAATTGGAAATGGAAAATCTTGTCCATCTGTCCATGAAGATTTGCATTGCACCATGCACTCCAGTTTTCTTGTGTCTACAGTTTGCATCAACCATCAGGAAATTCTCAAGTTCTCAATTTGTCCATATTCAGAACTTAGCTTCAGATAAGAATATATTTCACTGGACAATGTTAAAAAAATAAATAATAATGTACAGATCAAGCTGATAGCTATCTTTGTCTTGACCAGCTTCTCATATTAAGGACTCCCCACCTCCCCTCCTCTGATTTTCAGTGGATACCACTGAGCTCAGCACCAGTGCTGTCAGTGAAGTTATGTTACATGGCTCTCCATTCACATAACTAAAAGCAGAAGCTAGCCTTTAGCTTTAAAGTCTTTTAATTCAATTGAATTACAATGTTAATTTTTTATGATGGTTATTTTAATTTACTGTGAGTATAATTAAAATATAATATACTTTGTAGAAATTATTATAAAAATGATTTTTCCTCCTTCCTAGAAGAGGGAGAGAGTTCAGAAAGAACTATTTCTAGCAGATCCTTTTTAAAATATCATCTCAGTTGAAATGAAGGATAGCACACAAAAGGCCCAACCACTGGCATGAAAAGAAAAAGAGGAAAATAATGAGACAAGCAGTTCTTAGCAAAGGCTTCAAAGGGTGATGCTGTTTGGTGGAGCTATGCCAGATTAGTATTACAAAATCCTTCAGAATAACTTACAGGAAGAAGGTCATTTTTTAGGAAGGGGATGTCACTAGCAGAAACAGTGCCAGTATTGTTATAAAAGGTGGTTTTGGAAAGGAGGTTGGAATCTAATCACTCAGATCCTTGAGGTAGGAAGAATAAAGGAAAGAAATTTGGAATAGTTTTGTGCCAAACTAGTCAACAGATAGCTCTGGGCCAGGACTCAGCCTGTAAGGACATTTTTCTAACTTGGGGAACACTGGCCAGTCAGCGATGGTCCTGTTTCGATACCATATTGAAGGAGGGAGAAGTGCAGCTCTGGGTTTGGTCTGGTCAACTGGAGCAGCACTGTAGCAATATGTCTGTATCTGTTTGGCCTCATACCACACGGCTGGGAATAATAATAGCTTTTAGAATATGCAAGTTGGCTATCCGTGCTTTAGAGGAGGAAAGAAACTCCAAGAAGGTGTGAGGGGCAGACTCCGTGAGGCATTGAATCCACCTCTAGCAACTCAAACTGAAACTGATATGAACTAAAGATACTTTGTCCCTCTGGGGGTTAAACCTGAGGTAACAATAAGGACCACTTTTTCCTGGTGTCTTTTTTCCCAAGCTATTTTATAAGACTCAAGGATGCTGATTTCCCTTGCATTATAATTATGACATGAGAGCATTTCCATTTACTCCTTTATTTCTAAAATGGTAACAACCTGAGCTGATTGTCATTTATACACTTAGTCATAGTTAAATATTTGCTTTCTAAGTTTGACTAAACTCTTGGTTAAATGAGAAAAAAAATATCGGCGTGATTTTTACAAGTTACAAGGAATGTATCATTGCACTCAAAGCTCTATAGAGAAAGTAATATGAACACAAGGCACAAAGTACGAGACTAAGTTCCAATTAGAGGTGACAAAAAGGTATTATACTTTATGCTGGTAGACAGAACTTGTAGGTCAGTCTCCTCTTTTTGTGTCATGTTGTCTTTACACATGCATGGTTGAATTGACTCCAGTCACAATTTCCCTGATGTAGACTTGTGCTAGAGAATAACTGCAGTTAAAGTTCTGATGGCCCATCAAAATTTCAACATTTGTTTACCTGGAAATTGGGAGAGCAATAAGAAGTCCTGAATACCTCTTTCAAGCTATGACACTTGAGCTACAACCCCACACTATACCAGCTGGCAGAAGGCACAGTGATTTCACCAAAAGATAAGGAGGATTCTGTTTCCTGCCTTAGTTCAGCCTGACCTGAACTCACCCTCCTTCAAAACACACCCCAAAGACCATTTTTTCTGAAGTACATTTTCTGGAGAAGAGAGACCATCTGAAAAAAACAGAGTAGAAATAATTTTGCTCTTGCTTTTCAGCTACTGGTTTTTGTATCTCAGAATTAAGTTCTTTAGACGTGAAACACTGGTGATACAGGTCGGCTGTACAGATGAGGAAAACCGCATGAAACTAAGACTGTCAAAGTATGTCAGCTCAAAGGTCCATTCCAATACCTTCCAAAGGAACCTAAAAAAATACAAAATTAATCACAATACTTTTGTGAAACACATTCTCCAGTCTCTATTGATTTATGGCTCAAGAGAGCCTTTGCAAGTGATCTTTGCATTTAAATGAAAAAAGCGCTGTACAGCCAGCAGTGGAGGGAGAGGGCAGGCATTTAGGGGAAAGGATGGTTGAGAACACAACAGAGGGGTTAAGAGCAGGAGGAGAGAGCAGGCATCCACCCTGGCTTCAATAAAATGGGGACACTGACCTCAAGCACAGGGAAAATGCACTTGTAATTTACTGGTATTTGTTTTCTCACTCATAGCATTCTGTAGGTCTTGTCATATAAACTCTTGTTAAATCTGTGAGACCATCTACAGAGTAGATGTATTACTACAGGATTGCCCCCTTATTGTCAAGCTCAGTAGCTCTCCTAAACAATCAGAACTTTTTCTGAGTCCTATGGATGATGTAGCTTGAACTTTTTCTGATGTCCACTTGAGATGATATGAACTACAGTGAAAATCTTTTAAATATGTTCTTTTATATACCTACTATTTGCTAGCAGGAGGAATATTTAGAGTAGGGAAGGACTGGTGGTGAAAAGAATGTTTTATTTCACAGTAAAAAGGAAATATTTTAATAGTACTTTCTATGGCAGTAAAGCAGGGACTATTTAAACACGACATCCATATTTATAATGAGTGCACTTTGATCTGTAAACAATCCTTAAAAATTAAGTAGGGATATTGCTTTTAATAGTTCTTTTGCTGGTCCTGACCTACAGGTGTGCACAAAGAGAGCATGTTTCCTACTGCAGTCAATTGACTTCCCCTGATTTACAGCATTTTCGCTCCCTGCTCCATGTGCTCCAGAGGTTTGAGTTCCATTTTTCTATTCGGACCTGACCTGGATTTATTTTATTTTATTTTATTCCCCAGCTACTCCAGGCAGCAAGATAAGAATTACTTTCACACATGACTCTTTGTTTGCATAACACTTGCTTCCACTTAGTAAGAAATACATGATTATTTCAAGTTACATTTCCTTTGAAAAACAATGGTTTAATTTGAGCCATGAAATGTTCCTTTACACTCCTTTTTTCCCCCAATCTTTTCCAATACGAAGCTTCAATTAAAATATAAAAGGCAGACTCAAGTTTTATACCCAGTTCTGTTTGTGCACTTGGGGTTTCTCCTGAAGTTTGTACTAAACGGTCATTTTAGAGACACATTTCATTCCAAATTCAGTAGTTCTGTGAGACAGCCATGCACTATTTCTGTGTGCTATCATTCCCCCAGGGACTTTCCAGGTGTGAGTTTCTATGATTTGGATGGATAGGAGGAAGGATGAGAAGGTGGGAAACGTGGACCATCCCTCTTAGCCAGCAGAAACACACTGATAAGGAAGCTGTGATGAAACTGTTGTGACATCTACTTTACTCTTCTGAGAGAGGACTCTGGGACAACTAGGAGTTGAGCAGGTACTGATAATTCTGTTTGTCTATGCAATCACAGAGAACAAAAGACAGTGGGAAAGTGAAGGGGATCCACCTAATCAGCTATGTCCACAATGCATCCTAGGCAAAATAGGCAACTTTCTCTGGCTCCTCACTTTGGTTAAATGCTGTTAACTTTACATTTTTAGCCCCTGAAATAAGAATTTATGGCAAATCCCACAAAAGAAACATGGCAAAATGTGGTTCGCTGTGGCACACATTTCTCCAGAAGGAAGTATGAGTGCGTTCTCGTTAAAAAAATCGGGGCACTGGACTTACTCTGGAGCCCCACAGCCAGCAACCAAAAACAAAGCTATTGGCAGCCCACTGCTTGCAGAAGGTCCCTTCTCTTAATCTGAAATCCAAATAGAAGAACACCAAAATCCAATGCAGTGACTTTGATACATGTTACATTTAACCAGGTTATTCCATTACCAGCTGTCCTATTGTGAAGGTAAGGAGCTGAGCATAGATGCCATGCTTTCCACAATGTTTTTATGCCCTCAGCTGATGAATCCTATGGGAACATAGGTACGGTGCTGTTGGGGCAGTGGGAAGTGAGAGCCACTTCAGTTACAACTGCACCACATCCTTGGATGCAGCGTCTGTGTGCAATGCAACATCCTGCTCCTCCTGGGTCCTGCTCCTGCTGGCACTGACATTTCATGCTGTCTGTGCTGACAGTTTGTGTCCTGCACCTACAGGTTCTCTTTTCTGAGGCTCTCAACACACTATTTAGATACGAGGTCTCAACAGAACAAGCTGTTCATAGCTGAGTGTAAAACCACCCGCAGCCCAAGGTTTTTCACTCCTTTGAGCGAAAGAGAAGATGAGCTTAAAACAGAATCACAGCTTTGGGAAACTCCAACCAGCCTTTTTCTATGACTAACAGGAATTATTTAGAATGATACTCTTTTCGTTTAAAAAGTGTGCTTCAGCAATTATTTTTAATTATTAGGAAATAATTTTTTGTTGAAGTTATCTTTCTTTCATATTTGTCAAAACCCACTGAATTTTTTCCTGGCATGAACATGGAACATTTTGTATAGGCCTGGTCTGCATTCACATCAATACAGACATGGCTGTAGGTGTTTGGTTTCCTTCTGAAACAGTTAAACTTGTACAAGTGCTAGAGTGGACTGTTACCCTAAGATGGAGACATTTTATGTTGATTTCATTACAGCAGTCCAAATTTCTGCATTAGATAAGACTTTGATGTGTGTAGTAAAAATGAGATACTGATCTTAATCAGCCTATTAAGGACGGTCTGTTCTTGCCTTTGATTACTTAATTGTACTTTACTATAGGAGAATCCCTCTCCCCTGCCAAAGTCAAGACCGATGTTCATAATAGAAAGAACAAATATCTGTAAGCTACAGACTGTACCTTGAGGGACATCCTGGAGCCAGAAAGGAAAGTATAATGAGGAAAAAACAAGAATGAATTTTTTTTGTCACTTATCATAAACATCAGAAGAAAAAGAAGTTAAAAACCTTGAAACCTAAAGCAGTAGCTGTAGTCATGCTTTTGGCTAATTCAGGTTGTTTGCTCTTCATTTCAATTTTAATGACTCACTAAGATGTGTGACTCCAACTGGCTGTTATCCTTTTAATCATGATGCTTCCAAGACAATACTTGAATTTAGTGCTCACGTAATGTAAACATAAGATTTTTGTTATGTTTTTCACAGTTTTATCCAGGTGAAGATATAGATTTGCATTCAGTATCAGCCCGCTCACAACATATCTTTACCACTGTTTCTCCTAGGGATGCTATTTGCTTCCCTGTAGGAACACATACATTCGAAATAGACACCTTGAAACACAATCACCAAGATTTGCAAGTTTATTCAGCTCCCAGAAAGAAATCTTGAAGACAAATTGGACAAAAAGCACTTAATCTAATGCATGCAGAATTGGTTGTCTTACAATGTGAATCCAAACACCCAGTGTACTAGAGCTAACTCATGGATGAGATGGAATTGGCTGAAGGGAAATGGGAGAGGTGGGAAAGAGAAATTAAAAGAGAGAGAAAGAGAGAGAGAGAAGAAATAGGAAATCTCAGACTCCAGTCAGAATATCAAAAGCCGTTCCTTTGTGTTCTGCTCAATGATTGCTTGATATAAAGGAGTAATTTTCTGTTATATCTGAAACTGTCATTGGATAAAATGCATAAACAGGGCACTCCTGGAATAAATGGAGGTGTGGACATTTGAACCCTGCCAAACAGAAAAGAATAAATGTGGACTTCCCGTGACCTGGTCAAATGCTCTCTAGCTATCACCTTTGTGTACAATGAGTACACGGTCTTGCTGTGGTCCCTCTGTGATCTGTCCAGAGTTTTTCCTATACGCAAGGACTTCTGTCCAAATGCTTTAGGTGTGGTTTTAGAACACAGGCCTGCTTGGCAGCTTCAGAGGCCTTGGCAGAGGAAGACTGCCCTCTGAATCCTCCTCAGATTTTGCTGTGAGACAGAGCCCAGCTAAACTGTAGTTCTTCGCCTGGACACTGCTTTGGTTTCCTGGGAGCCTTCAGCAAGAAAAAGTTGGGACATCCTCACAGCTGCAGGCAGCTCCATTAGCATTTTCAATCATTTTTCAGTTTCCTTTATGTGACTAACGCCTTGTCTTGGTCTGAGCCTCATTTCGGAACCTGATCTCAAGTGCTATGCACCCTTACTTTGGACAAAGGACATCATGTGGAGAGTCACAAACCTGAGAAGCAAATGGAGAAAGAAAATAAGGGTGTTAGGTGGTAAACACAGAGCTAATAGATAACATTAGGTGCATTTCAGCTCATAAGTTATGGTTTAACTGTCTTGTATAAACCATCAATTCTAAATACTCCTTTGCACACATTATGTTTGAGACAAAAAACCTCATAATTTGCCCAGGCTACTAAACTGCATCTAGAAAGGAACAAGTAGAATAGGATGTTGGGTTTTTTCAATACAATCCATGCACAGCTGTAAGCTATTCTCTTTGCAACTTTGACAGAACATCAACTACAGCCATTCTGTAGCTTTAGGATGATAAATCAGAGGGGCCTATGGAAGGAATGGACATCAGTAAGATGCAGAAAATAACAAATGAGTTCCCCTTTTAACTTTCATGTTGAAATGTTCAGTGTCTTGTGCCCCAAAGCTACAAAAATAAGGAAAACAAACTTTCAAAGAGCTTTCAAAGTTTGCAAGGATCACCTCTGTGTATTCCCAGCCAGTGCTAAAGCTACAAGTGCTATAGAACACATGGCTGGCTAACAAAGAAAAATGAATGAAATTTAGAATATCCTGTCTCCTAGCAGACTGTAGAACCACATAAACCTGACACCTAGACTCCTCACTGGCATTTCATGTGTAGCAATGATTTGTGCCACAGAAACATGGGAGTCAGAGTCCAAAAATGTATGGCTTGTTACAAGGGTTTGTCCTCTGTCAAGGAAATTGCTGATGGCAATAAACTTTTAGGGCTTTTTTTGGTAAGATAAGACTCTCAGTCAGGTAGAATCATTCCTCATAGTCCCTCACCCCACCCAAACGCACATATTTCCACCCTAAAAGGGAATCCATATCAGATTTTCTTCTACTTTCATCCTTTTTACCTATAGATAATATATTTTCTACTGTCCAAAATAAAATCCATTCTGTCTTCAGGTGGTCTCAAGGTAACTACTTGCATATCTAATTTTTGTTTCTTCCAGCATTCTGAGACAGTGCTTTTTTATCCTGTAATCCATTAAATGAACCAATCAATGTATTTCAATAAAAAAACTTCTGTATAGGAACGAAACATCATAGGGCAGTGCCCAAAACAGCCCAATGGCATAATACTTTCTCAATACGGATATACTAAGAAGAAGAAGAAGTAATGTGGAGCCTTGTGCTACTCACTGTCATTCTTAAGTCTGCCTGTAGCTTTTTTTTCTTCCTCCTATGGAATATCTGCCTTTGGCATTACAATATTTTTCCCAACTTTTATCAGTTTTCTCAGATTGATCCTCAGTTTATTTTGTCCTGTCCATAAGATTCTCTCTCTTTATTTTTCCTCTATTGTTTGCACCTTCTTTCCAATTTAGCATTAACTGTGAATTTAATTAATCTGTGGTCATTAATGTTCATTTTATATGCCTCACTAACTGAATCCCTCTTCTGGTTTTTAAAGACACTTAAATAAATAAAACCTAATAGAGATCCCTGTGGTACCTCACCAGACACTTTAACCTAGTTTGATACTTGCTACTTAACTGTTTACCAAGCTCCTTTGAACACTCTTCAAACCACAGAAGAGTATGTATATTCAAACCAAACTGAATTAATTTTTTAGTCCAATTTTCATGAGACTCCATATTGAATGCTTTAGCTGAATGCAAATAACTTACATGTCTCACTTTCCCTTTTATCTGTGGAGGTGCTGATTCTTCAACACTTATGATCATGCTTAATTTTAAGCATGTGTTTAAAGTAAATGAAAGTAAATGCTACTTGCAGTTAAATGAGTCGCGCACATGCTTGCAAGATGGTGGCTTATTTTCCTGCCTCAAAAATGGTTACTGTAAATATGGGGTCTTATTGTGCTTCACGTCTTCATCTCCAGAATACAATCCCCCCAAAGTTAAATGCAAAGAGCTATATATCATGCCTAAATTCTCAGTGACAGATAAGTCTCAATTTTGCTTAGTAGTATATTTAAGGGGAAAAAAAATTCAGAAACAGTGCAGTAATAAAGGATACAACAATAAACTCACACACCAATTACCAAAGATTTTACAAAAAACTCATGATGAAAAAGAAATGAGAAAGAGCATTTGAATAGCATGTACAATTATTCCCACCCAAACTAAAGATTAAAACTGATGTTCTCCTATCAGAACATGCAGCTGTGTTCTTGCCAACATTAGTGCTGAAGTTGTCAAAAGTCAGGCCAAAACTTTAAAAGATATATGACAGTGTCAGGCAGGCTTATCATTTACTGCAGACTTCTATAAAAATATTTCCAATTTCTATAGTACTGATTTCTCAGCCCTTTCAATTACAGCGTCATGAAAAAAAGCATTACACACCAGAACAGGAATTTAAATGTATACAATTCCTTTAAATTTAAAATGTGAGGGTAAACTAAAAGGTCCAGATTGGATAAAATTAGCTCGCCTTTCAAAGGCAAAATTAGGGAAAAAAAGGAGAGGATCAGAGCAGGGATTTACTGTGGAAAAAAAAAAGTAGAAAATCATCAACCAATTTACAGATGACTTTGTTTGCAGCCCCTGACATCTTTTCATTTCAAAAAACAAAGTCCAAATTATCCTTGTTCTCCAGCAGTGGATCGGACGTCTTCTACACCAGGACTGACTGATGATGAGCCTTGTCATGAACACAGCACTTTTTGTTGCAATAAATGGCTCATGGCGGGGATGCTGGCTGAGATGATGGATCCCCTTGCATCCTATACAACAGGAGGACTGGTACAAAGCTTTTGAAGTTTCTTGTGAATGCAATCCTCTTGGAAACGGGTAAAGTAAAATGTTTAGAGAAGGTCAGAGAAATCTCAGAATGAGCACAAAGAACATCTGGTGAGAGACACTTTAAAAATCATGTCCTCAAAATCTTAAGTTGCCTGATGAGAAATATTGAATGCATAATACATTTATACGCACATCTGGGACAAATACATTTTACTCTAACGGAGGTGAGTAGAAGGCCAAAGGTTCTTTTAATCAAACATGTTGAGAAGCAAATTCACCCCTAATTTGGAGACTGGCAAAGACATTTCCTCACTTAAAGTCTTTACTTAGAGAAAAATCAGAGAATTTAAAAAATACAAACCAATGAGGAAGAAAGAAGTGAAGATTAGATTACTTTAACTGTAATGTCAGAAGTGACTTTTTTGTCTCTTCACAAGCACCAATTTAATTTCAAGTAATCTAGACACATACATCTGTTTACATAAATATGTGTGTAATTTCGTTTGCAGTTGTCTATGTACTTTATAAGTAGATAATATATTGAGAAGAATATATTATGCTATTTTACATAAAGTTAAATAGGTAGCTTCCTACATATATAATGTTTATTTTTTATGTAAATGTTTTAAATAAATTAATGTTACTCAATTCAAGTGAACAGAACAAATAACAAAACAGGTTTTATTTAAAATAAATAAACCAGGAGACCAGAGAAAATTACTCTAAGTGCAAGTGGCAGACTGGGGAACTGAACCCAGAAGTGCTAAGTGATGCCAACAGTGATTAGATTGCCTCTGAGAATCGAATAATGAGCAAAACTCTTGGGACATAAATATGAGGAAGGAAACTCTCTAAGAACTTCCTCTCTTAGATCTCTTTCGTGCCTACAATCCTGCTCCCATGGAGCATTTCAGCAGCTCCTGTGTCAGCTCTGCTTAGCCATCTTCAAGGATCTTTAAATTTTACCCTGGTACCTTTTGCTTGAGTAACTGTGCTGCTCAGCTCCATTGAGATCAAAATGAAACAGCTTGGAAAAAGCTCGATAAGCTTGATCCTTATCAAAACCATAACGAAGAAATGATGGTTCTCTGCCCTGTAAACCTGAGCACACAACTCCTGAGAGGATTGTTTCCACCGAGGTCAAACAACTTCTGCCAAATATTTCAATGGGACAGTGAAAGCTAAAATTTACATAGGAATAAATGCAAACAATATTTGCTGTAGCAAGAAAACTATATTATTCAATTTGTTCTTCACTTCTGTCCTGTGTGCTATGAGTTGGAAATTTTACTTTATCCTTTGAGAATCCTGTTTTGTGTGGATATAAAATATGGACCTAACCATCCTATGGAGCAGTGGAGTGTAATGCAAAATATAAAGTCCAGTTGGGTTGAACTCCCTCTACATTTTGGGCAACATAATTCACATGAAATAAAGTGCATTATTTCAAGTGAATTAGGATTTTTTTTCACTTTTATGACCATCATGTATTCTGCTTATATTGTATTTTCTTCATTGTTCGAGTGAGCAAATGTGAGAAATATTAGCAATAAATGTTTTATTTTTTGTACTATCAATAAATATTTTAAATTACATAAATAATATATAATAAATTATATACTATAAATAAATATTATAAATATAATATGAATACAGATGTTTCTATGCTTGTTTCATCTGTATAAAACAGCATATTATTTTCATTCTTAAAAAAGCCATTGAAGATAAATATGTTTGCTAAAATTGTTTACCGCTTGTACATGGCATTACCAATTTATTTTGATTTTTTTTTCCTTTTGATTTTTTTTCTTTTCAGTTTTTCCAGTGGGAAAGTGGATCTAGGTAACATTTTTTTTATACTGAAACTTTGGTTTCATCCTTTTTTAATTTTTTAAAGGAAAATTTGATGTTGTCTTACCTGAACTTTCTATCTTTAAATTTTACTTCGGAGATTTCCGATATGTCGTGCTGGGCTATCAATAGCCCTTCAAGCAGACACCAATCTAGCATCATTGAACACTGCATATGTTACAATCCAATCCCTTTATATTGTATTTCATTTACCGCACAAACTTAATTATCTGGACTGCTCTATTATCGAATCAGCCCCAAAAGACCAATTTCCTATGTCTTACACATATTTATAGGACTTGAAGACTTCCTGAATGTTGTATTATAATGCTAATTAGTGTAGTGTTTGATTGTTTAAACAAATCACTTACCCTTTGTTGACAGTTAGTATGGCTAATGAACCCATAATTTTATAACTTTTGGAGGCTTCTTTCCTGAAGTGTGTTCAAACATCAGAGATGATACAAAAGTATTTCCAAAGGTCTCTTCTCCCAGCAGACAGGACTGCCTGTATGCTTTGAACAGTGTGTTGACACATGCTTAATCTTTCAAAGAGGCCCTGCTTATCAGGAAAGAGCTTGTAGAGATAATAGACTAACTCTACTCTATATCCTGTCAGATGTCACAGAACAGCAACACTTAGGAAATTCAGATCTTAATACACACCTTTGGTCAATAGCTACCCCTAATTCTGTCTGTCTCCAGCAAATAACTATGCTGACCAGAAATAAAATATTTTAATTAATCAATGTAATATCTCTGTTCCACATGCACCTGCATTTTTTCATCACGGTGAAAGCACGTATTTTCAAATTTTGAGATGGCCAAAAGGGGTCTCACTTTCTCCCAAGATCTGGAAAAAACATTTGCCACCTCTTACCACATAAAGTGTAGCTTTTAGGATCAAATACTAAGAAAGCAGACATTGGGATAAAACATTTCCTTCCGTAGATATATATTATTAACATGAGAGTAAAAGCAACAAACTAAAAATGCAAACAACTGTAGTCCAAAGCCAACATGGAAAAGGCAGGGTTTTCCCACACAGTGGGTTTTTTTTTTTTCTGTCCTGTAAATAATTAACCACCAGAGCATCTAAACACAATTCTCTCCGTTTTCCCAGACTAAATAACAATTTTCACTACCTTCTTTGGAAACCTTGCAAAAGAAACAATATATTCCTTCCAAAGCACTTAAAAATATTGAAGTAATCCTGCACAGTCCTGCTACAAAACTCTCAGCTGGGCAGCCATGGTAACATCTCTTTGGTATCTGAAAAATAAGCACCCCTTCCTTCTAGGCAATTCCCAACCAACTCAATTCCATCCTTCCAGCATGATTCTACACTGCAGAGTCTTTGTGTCTTCATTTTTCTCCTTTGCTTGTGGCACATGGCCTGGAGAGGGCCTTCTGAGAAGTCACAAGATCTTTATAGTCTCAGTAGCCTAACACTTCACCTCTGGGGAATGATCCTGCTTTCAAGTCTTCTGCAAGATGAGTGAAGAGAAAAGAGGCACACACTGGCTCAGGGAAAGCCTGGGGGCAGCACCTTTTCCTATTGTTAAACCTCCACTTCACAACAGATAGCATCAGATAAAGTATTGTTCTCTGTTATTGCACTGGAGTCCTGCTACAATGGCTTTTTTTTTGGAGTGGATGATCAAGATTCCTGATTTTAATGGCTGTTGAAGAAGCTTTGAATCATAAAGTGGAGGCCCAAAACACATTGATCAGGTTCTCTTGAAAGGCTCTGGGTTTGGATTTTGGCTCTTCTTTTTTTTCCTTTCTTTTTGTAATTTAAACAACAAAGGCAGAGGCTGAGATGCTGGATTCTGAGATGCTCTCAAATGCTATCTTTTTATTAAAATGAGATAAAAAGCAAAATGTTGTCAGGGAAAGACATAAGTAAAAGAGTAATTCTTAGAGAAAAAAATGTTTTAAGAACAGCTCATGGGACTCTGAAAGATTCTGTCTATTCAATTTTTTTTTCTGTTTTACAATTTATACATTCTTTATTTTAATTTTATTCATCTTTGCTTTACCAGGACATTCAGTAAACTAACTATGCTCAAATCCTCATCACATCAATAGGAAGTCAGTACATGAAATAAAAATACATTATTTTTCCATATTGTAATAACAAGTAAATGTACTGTTAGTACATACTCACTTGTCTTTTTTGCATCAACATTACCCTCAAACACTTTACTTGAGGTCTTTGTCATTCTTCTGCTGAGATTAATTCTCATAACTAATATTATTATGCTTCATGAAACCAAAATACTACAATGTACAGCTTGCTTGCTTAAGGAAGAGGTGAGCATGGCTTGTCCTTGCATTGCAGTATCTATTCCTGTTTTGAGGACAGAAGTTGCTGCATGGCACAACCGGTCACTCTGGTCACTGTCCAGGACAGGAAAACCATCGTCTCTTTTTCACTCTGCATTATTGTGTTGGTTTGGTTTTTCTCATGAGTAAAAGAAAAACATCCAAAACAACCAAACAACCAAGCAAACAAAAAGCCCACCAAGGTTCAGGAGGGGATCATGTGCAGCTGGGTGTCATTCTAACATGAAATTGTGGATGGGTTTGAGCGTGAGTCACAGAACATAGCTGAGAAGCACCACAGGACCACAGTTTGGGCAGAAGACTTCTGACTTCTTACTTCTTACTATATTGAATGCAGAGGTTTACACTCAGGCAAGGCGACACCCTTAGATGCCATACTGCCATGCTGTGCTATTCTAGATAAATATCCCCCAAGTAATTCAAGCATAGTACTACCCAATTTTGGCTCAAAACAAAAGGAGAAATAATTTTAAACCCACCTTCACTTTGCAAAGAATGATGGCACCTAAAGTCAAGCTTGTTCTTGCCATATCTGGCAAAATATAAAAACTAAAAAGCAAATCAAGCAGGAACTACTAGGGAAGGAATTCACAGAGCTGCTTGTAGTCCAAAGCAGAAGTCTGCTAATCATCTTGGGCTGGGTAGGTCATCAAATTTCATTTTGTGGCTGTTGTTTGAGAGTTGCTCAAGAAATGTTATTTAGTACAAGGCAAACCATGTCAACAATTTGACAGTGTACAAGACTGCATTTTAGTGCTATGAAATTTTACAGACACCATCTAATTTATTAGAACATGTGTACCTGCTTTCCTCCTTGCTTTTCCAACAGGAATATTCTCCCCCCTAGTGCCAAGACAGTTGAGATATTGTTTCCTGAACCTGTAGCCTCTCTAATGGGCAAAAATGTATAATATCAGCCAGCAAAACTGATTTTCCAACGGTAGAAGGAGCATCTATTGCACTGTCCACCACAGGGATAGTCAAGCTGTGAACTTGTATTGCATGTAGCACTTGGGAAGTTATAGAATGACCCACCTAAAGAGTTGCACCATACAATGTGTGTCAAGGCATTCTCATCTCAGATGACTCCACAGTCCAGTCAGATTTCACGACTGGATATGTTTTCTACACTACTCCTTATAAATTCTAACCGAGGCTGAGGATACACAAAGAAGAAAAATACCCAGTGACTTGCCAAAACCATGATGGCTTTCTGATTTCATGTCTTCCATCCAGACTTTTGCTGTGATTTTGCTTCCTGAATCAGGTAGGCAAGATGTAGAATTATATACTGTAACTATAAGGAAATTATGGAGTTTATGATTTCACTTTGCTACTGTATTCACTTCTATTACAGTACTGGCAGGAAGTTCCAGCCAGGAGTAGGATCCCAATGTGCTAAACCTACACAAATACCTACATAGAAAGATATAGATATCACCTGAAGAACAATCCAGGGCAAAACTTATCATGGATAGGAAAAGCAGACCTAGCAAGTTGTGTACGGCCAACAAGGTGAAAAATCGGAACCAGTCTGCAAGGTGGCACTGGTTGATGGTACCCCTTGGGAGGAAACCGTGGCTGCCAATTCCGACATCCCGGTTACTGCAGTGCGAACTTCAGATTGCTGCTGCAGAAAGGTTCTGTTCAAAACCAGCCTCTAGACACTGCACCAAATGCTCTGAATGGATCTGATGCTTATTGGAAAGAGTGCACCTTCTACTTCATTTACCTCTAAGCTGAGAAAGAAGAGTATAATTGAACATGCTTCCCTCTTTAGAGCAATTTGTTCATGAACATTGTTACCCTGAAAGCAAGCGGGCATAAAAAGAACTCCTTCCTCAACCGGGGAAAGAATGTGAGCACATTCTTACACAGCCTGTGTACAGGAAATCATTCACAAACCTTCAAAGGCATTGATGGGGGAAGGGAGGAGGCTGGAATGGCATTCCTTGGGCAAGAGCACATGAAAGTCTGGTTGGATTAGTGTAATATATTACACAAATGTGACACAAAAATGTTCATGGATTACACTTCCTTCACTGTATCATATTAGCACCTCATCATCCCAGCCTACCACAAACAGATGCTAACAAGATATGAGGAGAGAGCTAGAATATGCTGAGGTTTCTGTCTCACATTAGTAATGTGCATAATACACTGTGATTCCGCTTGCCAACATGTGATGCACAAATTACTAATGCATAATCTTTGAAAAGAACCGAAACAAAACAAGACATTAGTATGAAAAGTGTGTTTACAATGTGCTGCAAAAATGAAAACGTGTGCTCTGTGCGGAGAAAATCTATCCCACCTCCTGCAAGATCACAAAGATAAAGTGGAGCGTGTTAAAGTCCCTAACTGGTACTCGCTAGAAATGCACTGTTCCCCTCCAGTGAGTTTCTTAAGATACTTTTGAGAAAGTCTTAAGGCACTGATTTACTCAAATTGTATTATTTTAGCAGGGTTCATCTGTTTTTTATTTAACTGGATCTTTTCTTTGCGAGTAAAGTTGGCCTTGGTGTTGAATCCGAGGATACAGAAAAGCATCAGTCACGTGCCAGCCCAAGCTTCAGCAAAGCCTCTGGGAGATCTCGACTCAATAGACTTTCTTCCTCACATTCAGTCCTACGATTCATTACATGTGATGATATTACACATAGACAACAGCCTTATTATACCGGCTAATTACCTTTTAAAGGGCCAGAAGGCTATGCAGATGCACATGCTCACGTTTATACAGTAAAAGGCACTTTTGCCCCATGCAGCCTCACTTGCCATTCAGAGATAAAGTCCATGAATTATTCCCGTGCATATTTGAAAATGCCTTTTTTTTCATGAGCAACAGATGAAATTTGCAGCTGCTGAAAAAACAGCCTTCCAGATTGCCATCTCAAGTGCTTTACTGCACACGAGTACGTAGGAAATTATTATTATTAATAAGAATAATAATAATAAAGAATGAAATGCACACTATATAAACTGGGTTAAGCTGTGCATCAAAAGTTTATTTTTGTTTGGTTTTAATATATTTACATGGGGGAAATAAATACAACAGATAAAATCTCCTTGGCTTTCTCTCTCGCTATGGTAATTATGCCAGGCCTTCAGTGCAGTAAGGTTACGATTATACAACCCTGTTTCTGGTTTCCTCTGGACATATGTGCAATATATACATTGCACATAAATTGGCTCAGGCTAATTATTTTTAAATAACATGTATGCTTTTAAAAATAGTAAGCAAAAATGGAACTGCCTAAATCTATCGTGGGTCATGTTTTGTTTTTCCCCAGGCATTAAAAACCTGTGTCTGATCTTTTCTTGAAAACATTTTTGAGGGGGGCAGGGTAGGGGGAAGATTTCCTCTCAGGTTGAAAACCAGATATGCTTTGCCCTGTTCTGTGTCCATCACAGCCACAGCGCTCCACAGAATCTCATCTGTTAGAACTCAAATATGAAGTTGCAGCCCGAAAGGATTTTTTTTTACTCACGTGATTATAAATAAGGGGTTATAAGGCGTGTTTGGACACAAACCTGTTTTTATTACTTTGGAAAAACTTGCTTGTCAAACAGCTGAAATATAAGTTTTCAAAAATTTGTTACTTGTAACATAAGCCATAGCACATTATTTCACAACACATAACAAGCATGTTGTGGGGAGGAAAACTGTAGCTGCTGGTGGCATAACAGGGAACGAGCACAATGATGGCATTTCAAGTCCTGATAGGTACTTTTATCAGGGACATCAAAGATGCTGGCAACAGCAAAGTCACCACAATCGTGTGGAAGGGATGGGAAAGGTGTAAAGCACTGATGTCTCAGCACCACTGTCACTTACCTGCAGGAATCTGATGCTCCCCAGAGCTTCAAGGGGTGGCTGGACTCCTTCCACAGCTTCTGCAATGCCATTACTGAGGTGCATCTGCCTTTTCCTCAGCTGATTTCACTGTTTATAGCACCCTGTAGCATTGAGAGAAGCTCAAAGAGCACACATTGGCAAAAGAACTACACATGGAACTGCTAAGAAACAATGAGCCCAGCATGGTGAAGTTTACACATCTAACCATTTGGGCTAAGTAGCTACCCCACCTAGTCATGGTCTAGGAGAAGCCAGAAATCCTGGTTCCCAGCTCTCTGTCCAATCCCAGAGGTCTAATCACTTTACAGACTCCTTTTTGTAGCTGGTTCCCATCTCACGTTTAACATATTTGAAATAATAAAGAGACAAAAAAAAGGGTACATTTATGGTATTTAGTTAAATGAACATTAAATAAAAATTCAGAGGGTTCATCACTGTGATTCAGACTCCATGCTCTCTGTCACCCAAAAAAGGTGGGGAGCAAGGAGCTCAAGGCACACTGCCAGGTGTGTTCACACTCAAAGGCTTTTTCCTACAGAGTCGGAAGGGAGGAGCCTGAATTTCCTTCACATGTTATTTGCTTATTTGACTATCATTGGTTGACATTATGTCAGCAAGTTAATGAATGAATCTGGTTTTATAGCTTTTGCACTTGTGCCTAGAGGTCACCCTACGCATATTTTCACAAATTAGAAAAATAAATAAATTAATTAGACATTTTCTACTGGGAAACTGCGCACCTGAAATAACAACTATTTTCTCCAATGTATTTAGTTGTGCTCTGCCAGAAGGCATTTCTTCCCTCCTTCTTGGCTGAAAAGCCCCACTAGCCAGCAGGTTGCAACCAGGCACTGCTCAGTAATAATGACTTTATAAACTCTCCTACACACAGCCAGCCCCAAGTTACCAGCTCCTGCCAAACAACACGTTCTAATTCTCTAGCTAAACGAGGCTTCTTTTTCCCCTCGTGTTATGCATACATTTTGCAGATGATGCTTATCTGCCTGAATTCAGCCCACCAGTGCAGGCACAGAAGAAAAGATACTCACCTCCCACGCAGAGGTTCTCCTGCCCTGCTGCCTTCTCACTTGAGGGCCCTTGACTGGGCCAGGCAGATGGGCAATGGTGGCCATCAGTGCGAGGTTTGGAGACTTTATTTTCCAGGGGTTAGGGACATTAAAGATCAAAGCCCTATTTCCTAAGTTTATTTTTGATTTAGGAAAAATCCCAATACCTAGCCAACCCGCTTATGGAGATAAACGTGGGGAAAAAAAAAAAGTAAAAAAAGTAACGAAAAGTGACAAACATATATTTACTACAAATTGGAAACCATTTAAAATAATTTTCCTTTCCTCAAATTTTCCAAGACTTTCCTCTTGGAACTCTTCCTTTGTTTGGCTACATCATTCTCAAAAGAATCATGCCCAAGATGATAGGGCAGCAAAAGCCTTTCTGATAAGTACGATAACGCCTCTTTTGACTTACATATAAAATTCACGTCCTACTTGAAATCAACTTTAGATTTGGTTGGGGCTTCTTCACCCTCGCACAGCCTCATATTGATTTTGTGTATCAGTCTGGTCACTTTTTACAGGACACTGTATGTGAAACTTACATATTTTATAATAAAACCAATTTTGTATCTTGTTTTCTACATAATTTCTGAAAGAACTCAGTTATTTTTAAAACTGAGAATTTTGTATATGCTGTGTATATACTCAGCTACACCCCAAGTGAAAGAACACTGAGAAACCTTCTCCTAGCTCCTTCATATTTTTTTACCTTTCTAATTTGCCTTTTGCATTCTTTCTGAGAGATTTAAAATCACAATGATTTCTCCAAACATGTAACTCAGACTGGGAAGGAAGAGGACCCATAGTACATTCCTGAGGTGAACAATCATCCAAGATGAAACAGAAATCCCGGTACTGACAATTAAAACAAGGAGTTAGGAAAATGCATTGTCCTAAATATAAGATCTGTTTGTTAAGTAAGTTCAAAATATACATTTGAAAAATCTCAAACATTCTGTAAACTTGTATAATCTGATATTGTTTTATAGAGCAATTTATGAAAAAGAAAAGTGGCCTATAAGCACAAGCTGAAATAGTGATCTTTCTTACAGATGGAGAGACGGTAACTGCATGTAGCTTTTTGCCTACTTTTCAAATTTCCTGGAAACCTTTATTATTATTTTTAGCACTATATTTATTTAGTTTCCTTCTGAATAATTGTTCAACAAGGAAATTTTATGAAGCTATAGATTAGATCCAGATGAAAAATGGCACTTCCTTAATGTTGATGATTGTTTTGTAAAACTCCTTTAAAAGTGTACTCCTATGTGATTTTTCTTGCTTCCTTCCTTCCTTTCAAAATACTTTAAAAAATCTGTAAGTATATTTGTTACTACCAAGGGACTTTCATGATTAATACACATTATTCATATTCCCTAAACACAGATTTGACTAATATGCTCTATACTCGCTGCCATCACACTTATAAATGTACATTAACTGAATGCAATTTAAAAGAAAAATATTCCTAATCTTTTCAATAAAAGAGGGAATAACTGGTAATAACGGCAGTATTTGGTACATTTCACCTCTTTTTCTAAATGCAGAGTTTCCATATACTATGATTTTGGCAGTTCTGTTAAATAATTTTCATAAACTTTGTTTGATCCGTGATGTAGCAGTATTCATTTGCACTGTGGCGTATCTGAACAATGTCATTACTGATTATTGGTCTTTTACATGACACTACTTTTGTCCTGTTACTACGTAACTCTTGAGCTCATGGAAATGAAATTAATTTTCCATTGTATTGAAACACACTAGCTTTTCTTTTTTTTTCTTTTCATGAGCAAACTAAGCTGTACAAATGTTCACATAAAGCCAAGGCAATAGGGGGATAAAAGCAGATGAAGACAATTCATTTGAAAATCAAAGCAGTGCTCACAGAAATATGTTGGCAGGATTCACCCAGCTCTATTTCAGAGTCGTTTAAACACTGTATAGAGCAGAAGAGGAACGGGAGTAATGGTTTCTCCTGGAATCAGTTCAATCAATTAATCTGTCTCTTTTTTTCCCTAGATCATTTAATTACCACTGCAAAAAAGCAGGGGGAATTGAGTCACAAAATAACCATCCATATAACATGATGGATCTAATTGAAGGCTTTGTAAGTGATCAGATCCTGGGGTAAGGCTGAACCAGCCTCATCCCACCCAGTTGTATGCTGGCGGGGTGCACTGCACTGGCTGCTGACTTTGGATGAGAGTTTCTGCACAAAGACTGAATTTTCTTGCCTATGTGGCTAAAACAGCAACTCACGCAGCCAGAGAGATTTGGCGGTGGTGGCCGGGTGTTCTGTAGAGGAAGGGGCACCCCCTTGCCGGGAAGGAGGCCTAGGCCAAGCTGGTGTCTTTGGCACAGCTGCACCCAGCAGCCAGAGGAGAACCTGTGAGCCCACCTGCACCCAGGGAGCGCTTCCCCACTGGAAACACACACTTACCTGGTTCTCTTTCCCTGTTTCTTGCTGCTGCGTGGTCCCTGTCCAACCTGGCAGTAGGCCTCGGCCCCCTCTCCTGCAGGAGGCGGAAGGCACTCACAGACCAGCCTCTCCCAGGCTGGGCTCGTTTCTGTGCTGGAAGCACTGCCCTCCCAGAGCCCTCTGGCACTTTCGTCCCAGCTGCCCCTGCTGGGCCAGGGTAGAGGGAAGGAAAGGTGTCATGAGTGGGTGCAGACTTGCCACAAGCAGCAGGGCAGGGCCGGCAGCACCGTGCCAAGTGCAGCTCTCCCACAGCCATCTTTCTTGCCTTTCACCATGGTCAGCACCCCACCCTGTCTTTGGTTTGGGGTTTTCCCCCCGCCCCCTCATAGTATGAAATTCAAGTGTAGTGTTAAACTCTTGAGTCCCAAGACAGTGCAGATGCCTGGAGCTCACTCACACAAGTGGTGTGCGCTGCATGAATCCGGGGGAGAAGTTCCTGGCCCCAGCAGTGGGGCTACACTGGGGCAGGTGCCTGCCAGGGGCAATGCTGGGGCAATGCCAGGAGCAACAGTGGGGAAAGAGAAGCTCGATGTGCTCTCCTCCCCCTCGCTCGCTAAAGCAGTGCAGCTGCGAGCCACACTGGTTTCCTTCCTGGCTGCGGCATTTACCAGAGCCTTGTCTGTTCTCTCCCGCTATATTTTGGTGTGACTTAGGCGTAGGTAAAATGGGTCATGTCAATTATTTACTGGTGAGGCACTGGACCAGGCTGCCTGGAGAAGCTGTGGATGCCCCCATTCCGTCATGCGTTCAAAGCCAGGCTGGCCGGGGCTTTGAGTGACCTGGCCTAGTGGGTGGCATGCCTGCCCATGGCACGGGGGCTGTAACGAGGCGCTCCTTAACGCGCCTTCCAGCACCAAAGGCGCTGTGCCACGCTCCGGCCC
>VZTA01019333.1:82117-294701 GCA_013398855.1 Mohoua ochrocephala | reverse complement strand
TAGTATGTTCTAGTCATATCAAAACACTTTTAGTTAGAGGTTCTTTGTTGTTCTTGGTTTGGTTTTGTTGGTTTTTTTTCAACCATAGGTATCAAACTCCCCCCGGGTAATCAATTTCCTGAAATTCTTCAAGGCTTCGTAAGCCGTAACAATGAAAATCATAACCAGCAAGGATTTTAATTTCCTATTTGTGTTATTTAAGCAATGAGACATGACAAGGTTTGTGTTATGCTGGGATGTCGCCGTGCCTCGGGTGAGTTGTGTTAGGCAGGAGGCCGAAAATCGAAAGCTGAAACCACCTGGAAAGAGAGTCTGTCCCGGGATGCTGCACAGTTTTCGGCATCATCCAGTGGGCCTATATGAGAAGGCTCAGGACAAAAAAAAAAAAAAAAAGAGAAAAAAAGAATTAAGGAAGAAACACACAAAAAAAATTTTCTGTCTTTTCATTGCGCCATAAGCCATAAAAGAGCATCTCTTATTTAATCTTCATTTAATTTTTTCCCCCTACTGGCTTAAAAGTGAAAAATAAGCAATCTAAATTAATTAAAATTAATTAATTCTCTAATATCCTAATTTCATTATTTTTTTAATATCCTACAATTTCATAAAACCTCCCCAGATTTCTAAACTAAACATATGTAAAACAGAATTAAAATTGTTTAAATCCTTCAGCTTCATATGGCTAAAATTCTGGAGTTTTGTTTCCAGTTTTCACTACTTGCAGAAATCCAAGTCTTCTCTTTTCCTTCCGACAGAATATTTTATTTAGAAAAAGGTATGAGCTATTTTATTATATTTCATATTGTCTGTTTTCTATCTCTTCTCACCTGGTGGTTAACAATCTGTATCCCATATTTGTCTGTGAAACATTCCTCCTGCTTAAATAGCTGCAGCAACAGTAAAATCAGTTAAACCTCCTGGAAGAGAAACCAAAGGAGTTGTTCCTGTTTGCATCAGCAGAGGTGTGAGGAGCTTCCCCGTGCTGAGAGCACATTCTAGGGGAGGAATCCTCTTTTTAGACAGAATTCACTTTTAAAGCTCACCTTTGAAGATGGCAGCACACTGCACAAGTTATACAAGGTATTGTCACACAAGGGCCAGAGAAACCTTGACTCTTTGTCTGCAAAATAAACCTGTCAAATCAGAAGTATTTTGCAAAAATGTGCCCTGATCCCAACCTCTCAGACTCAAGCCATAACAGATGCGACTCACACAAAGTTACACGTGTGTGGAAGTGTTTGCAAAATAAGGAGCTTGACTTTTGAGGGGTTTTTTTTTTCAACTATTAGTTTTAAACTTAAGTGCTTTAGGAAAGGAGAGACAGAAGTTAGGAGTCTGAAACCTAATAGTCAAAATACTCACTGGTCTCAGTGAGTTGGATGTGTAAGAATCTCAGAATGAAACCCCACTAGAAAAAGCCAGATGCAGACGCAAAGTAGGGGGGAAAAGAGGCAGATAGGAGCCCTAAAGGAAAAGGAGCCCTAGAGAGAGAAAGGAGGGCAAAGAAGAGTAAAGGAAGAGCAACATACATAGGGAGAAGAGAGAAATGGGGAAAAAAGAGAAACAGGAGAAAGAAGTGGAAGGCAAAACCAATTTAACAAGATGATTTACCAGATACAAAGTTAAGAATGTCATTAAATATATAAATATGTTGTGGAATTTCTTCCTAGAAGAGAAGGGTTGGAAAAAGTCAGAAAGAAGAAGCTTTGTCCAAAAAGTTTCATTATGTATCACCTATTCAATGAAATGTCATTAAAAACAACACTCATTGCAAAAGCAAGAAGCCACTGTGATATCTAGCAATTTAAAGGCACCCAAAATCAAAGGGTTGGTCTAGTTGATAGGGATTACCTTGATGTTTCAGTGAAAACACACTGATCATCCACGTAATGAAGTGGATGCAGAAAAAACAAACAATTTGGTCTTACAGGGCTGCATCAAGATAAGATCCTTGTCCTTGGCAACAGCTGGAGCTCTTAGCGCCACTTGACATCAACTTGTGAGTGTGTTTGGCTGCTATTTCTAGAAAAATCCAAGAACCCTATAATTTTAGATAACTTGTCTCACCATTCAGGAATAAGGAATTGCATCCATTTTGTTGGAGTCAAAATATCATGGAGAACTGTATTGAAGGCCATCTTGACAGCTATTTATGTTAGTCAAAGTACACTACGTACTCTTAATTATAGCTGTGCCATTCTTACTGCCATAGATAAAGTTGTGTCAGCACTTTCAGTAAAAACCCCTATTTTTAGGGGTTTATCACTCAGCTGTTAAATTTCGCTTTAGGCTGAAACTTGGCATGCAAAGCCTCAGCCTGCAAGCACTTCTTTTTTTTTTATTTTTTAATACAAAAAAACCCAAAAACTTTTGGTCACCTTTTATTTTATAGGAAAGCAGATTTTAACATCCCGTCATTTTTAACTCGGAAAAAGTTTCATTATTTGAATTTTACAGGCTTGTCCATTATATGCCATGCTGCATTTTTAAAAATAGCACTTCTTTTATTCATGTTGGCAAATTGGCTACTGTCCATAAGCAGTAACTATTTTTAATCATGTTTTTAAGCATATATCCATATTTATATTGTTATGATCCATGCTCTGGACTCTGTAAGGAATAGTAAATGACAGGCCATGTAGGCTTGAGCACAGAGAAAGAACCACAACAGCTGTTAGTTTGCACAACCCACACAACTCGGAGTGTAGTCTTCAGCTCATTTGCATAATTAATTTTTAATAATGACAGCATTCATTTTTTTTTCCTGAGTGTAGGGCCTTCTCCCACCAGTCTGTACTTAGACAGAGCTCACTTTTATCGCATCAGTGGAAAAGGGCTCACATCCTTCACTACTGATTTGTGAACAAAACTGTGCTCTCTCCCTGAGTAGGTAGTTATGCCCTGGCACCCACACAACTGATCCATAGGGAACAGAGGTTCTGGCAAGTCTGGGATCCCTCCCTGAGTCCTGCTTGTTTTACCACATACATGAAAAGGGAGATGCTTATAGTATCTCAAAATGGCCCACAGAGGGAAATTCTATAATTCTATGTTTCTATGACTCTTCCAGCCTCGACCCACTAAAAGAATTATAAATCATATCCTTTGACAAGGTTTTCTTCTGCTTTAAAAACACCATAAATGGCCAAGGAAATAAGAATCTAAATAAATTATATAATTATATAGCTTACCTTTGGTGTTTTCTCTTTGTACTTTTAAAACAATTATATAAAATATTTCTGATCTGTCATAAAAACTGAAGTGTCTAACCTGTAAACTACAGATTGTTTGCTGGCTATGTATGTCACTTTCACTCAAGTCCACTGATAAAATTAAGCTCTGGATGTCATTCTAGGCAACAGTCAAGATGTGTCTTTAGGAAATAGCATATGTCAATGCAGAATTTAGCCAGCTCTGCTAAGTAAAAACGAATAAACTTTTTAAAAGCACCTGATCTAAGTTCATGTCTGGTCAACAGCAGTGATTCCATTCGTGCCCTACCTGTGCTTCTCTTATTTTAATTTGGCTGAATGGCTATTGCCTCTCTCTCAAGAGACGCAGCGGAAAAAAAATGAAACATAGACCCACTAAATAGCAATATGTGTACAGACTTGTAAACATGATCAGCTTGATCTATAAGTGTCTATCAAGTCAGAGTTCATGCAGACTTCAGAGGGGTTCTAGCTCTATGGCTGCCTGAGAATCCGGTCCTTTGATTGAGCACTGAACCACAGCAATCCTTTCCCACTGGAAAAGAATACAGCTCCATTCTGACTGAGCTGTTGCTCTTACTCATCACAGCAGTAGGACTTAACCTGTGCAATTTGTGGCTTGCAGGTTTGACATTGCTTTAGAAAGTATTTCAAACTTATCCTTTTAAATTGCCGCAAAGCCATTACGGTGCATGCCGACACCATTCAAAGCGGGCTACATAACCATCTTGACAGGGGACATTCCCATTTCCCTGGTTTTTTCACAAGTTCACAAATACTGATCTGCAGGAATCCAGGAGAGCACAAACATGTCTTCACTTTAACCTGGCTGTAATCCACACTAGAGAAGGAAGTATCAGTAAACTCAAGAGAACCCCTTGTACTGGCAGCCTAAACAAGAACCAGTGAGGTGACAAGAGCAGCTGACAGGTAAAATCAGCCCTAGCACCCACAGGCCAGGCACTGGCTCACGGCATTAAACTCCTCTTCTAAATAACATTACCACTGCCACCAAAAGGAAAAGCAAAATGGAGCCAGGTTTTATTGCTGAGAAGGCGCTCTCCCTCTCGCTGCAGACAGGAAGGGGAGGGGTCTGGTTATTGTTGCAGATTTTTCCCCCCTCTTTCTCCAGGTCTTTAATCCCAGACTTGGCTTGTTGCGCTTCAAATTGAAATATCCTGAACAGATGTAAAAACACATGTGAGCCACTGCTCACAAGCTGTGCAAAGCTTTGTTTCATCTGCTGATGATGTGAGCCTAAAGGAGATCTTTTTAAAATTTCATCACTATTCAAAAGGATAATTAATACGTACCCCCAGGCTTTGATTATGCTATACCCAGTGTGTACTGCTGGTACAAAAATAATGAGGCTCTCATCAGGCCGAATGAATACTTGCAGCAAACATTCAGTTTCCATAAGAAATTTAAGATTCAGCGGCGGTACCATGTAGGTGGCTTAATCTAATTTTAATTTGTAACACAATACAATAGATAAGATCATTTGTTTGTAACCAGCACAGGCATTTTGTTTACATGAAACCCCAGTCAGCATTCAGCAGATGGTCTTTTTAAAGGCTTAATTGAAGTTTTCTAATCTAACCTTTTTTTCCTCCATTACAAAGGGGAAAATAAGAGAAAAAAAAAAGAGAAAAAGAAAAGAAGGGAACTAAGGCAACTACAAGGACGCAGAAAAATAGCTGTAAAGCCCTTTTGCAGGGAAAACACAGAAGAACATTTCTGCCTGCTGTCAGATGAAGGTTCAGTCAGAGCCGGGAAGATGCTGAGGTCAGAGTTTTTAAGCAGCTCCAGAGGTGTATGGATAGGGCCCTTTGCCCCCACCCTTGTTGCTAGCGTGAAGGTTGGCAACAAATCACTGCCCCTGCCAGAGCTGCATTTCTGCCTCTGCCAGGCTCCTGATATTAGCTACCTGAGCTTTTCCACAGGTCAGGCGTCTCCTTCTCACGCCTGCCTTCTCAGAGGCTCATTATTAGATTATAATTTCTGCGTATTTTCAGCATTCAGCTGTTCTGGTTTCAGTCTCCTGTTGGCCTGTCCCTGCTGCCCTCAATATTACCACACTGACCGCAATAAACACTTTTCTCCTCACTGGCTCCAGGCTGCCTCTGGCAGCCTTCCAGTGATGTGTGCTGGAATACAACCTTTCCCAAACATTTAAATCTTCCTCACATAGTGTATATTCGAAGAGTTTGCCTCATTGGGATTTCTAACAAAAAAATCAAGTGAGGCCTTTATTTTCCTTTTAATGGGCCATAGGGAGCGCACGGAGGGCAGATTTCTGGCTCTGGGTCCTTTGGGAGTGACGTGCTACCGGAGTGCTGGTGCGGAGGAGCCCCTGTGCTCCCTTGGCTTTACTGGTGCCATGGCCTTGCTGGCATTGCAGTGAGCTCAGCAGGGCTGGCACTGCAGACAGCGTGCTGTCTCTGTTGATCTGATCTCACTGCCACCACCTCTGCAATAAGGATGCTATTAATGCTCCCATGGCCCAGTTCCAGAGCTTTGCTTGCTGAGTTATGGAAGAGGTAAGAAACGTATACCACATAATAAAGAGAAATGAGTTTTACTCATAGTAAATGACTTGAGAACAGTGGTGTGGACTTTTTATTAAACAGAGAACTATTCACCACTGAGGAATAAACAGGCACTGCGTGCTTATAACACCATCATAAAAACTGGTGTAGGTTGGATTGCTACCTGGTGGTTCACAACCATAAGGGCAAAAATTGAAGAAGAGGGCAATCAAAATAGAAATCAACTAAAACTAGTAATTCCACTGGCCTAGTTTTCCTTAGGCACAACCCATGCCTACACAGCTGTCCATGGAGAGATATGCATCCAAATGAATCTTTGTGCCCTAAGCCAAAAGGAGACAAGCCATCTTCAACTCAAGAGCCATCACACTACATAACAACAGTGAAGGGGCCGAGCTAATAACACCACACTTTACAGTGATATAATGACCATCAGTGTAAATGGAGGACTTTTCATGAAATGATTTATATGCTTAAAGAAAACAAATATCATTGTTAGAATAAAAATATCCTCCAAGGAGCCCACAAGCCAGCTGGGCTTATAAGGTCAGATTCGGCTCATCACTCATGCAACTATGGGGACAGTTTTTGGCAACAGGGGACACTTTAAGTCCTGCTGACTTAAAATCCACTACATTGAGGGGACACTAACAGATGTGCCCATACAAAATTTGGAAAAAGTCGTAAGTTCTCACAGGAAAAATCTCTCATGGGCTATTGATCTATATTTTAAATCAATGTTGTTCTAAGTCTATATTTTTTTTCCCGAGGAAACACTATCATTTTTGAGGTCAATTTGACTGGATATTCAAGAAAATGCCACAAATGTTATAAGTGTTCACACCATGAGGTTGACACCGTAATTGATTGCTTACTGGGGCTGCACCATGGAATCACCTCACCCTTAGAGAAACAATCCCAATTTACAGCCAATTCGATTTGTCTGTGCTTCACTATGGCCATAAGAGGTTCTTCTCCAAACGACACCTGTAACACCTGAAGAGATGGAAAATACCTCGTTAGCTGTCAGCCATATCTGAGCTGACTGTATATCCTCTTTTTAGTCAGCCCTTAGGAATTAAGATGGTGATACACTCTCTAGCACATCCAGGAGAGCGCCGTGACAAACATGAGCAGAGAGAGGATGTCATGGGTTATGGGTGCAGCAGAAGGTTGAAGAGATTGAGATACACGATAACTGCAATGATTTCCAATTATATAAATGGAGGCCTATGTACAGAGGATGATTTAGACACTGGAAGAAAATTAGTACAAGTTTAGGACTAGGAATTCTCCCAAGGAGAACATAAACTAGAAAGCATTTCTTGAACTGCTCTTCTGAAATGAAACACAGCAAAATCCATTAACCACAAAATATATAACTTGATGGGGCTTTTTCCTAACACTGTTATTTTGGTATGCTGTGAGGGCATTCAAATAGAGACCTCGATGCAAGATGTTCTATTCAAGAACAAAGAAAGCATAAGGTTTAACTTTGTTAATTTCATAATATTTCATCAATTTAACCTTCGAAGACCCTTGGCTGTGCAATATTTTGATACTATAATGTTCACTTTAAACCTAATATTTTCAAGGTAGTGTGCAGGGATTTATCCTCATCCTAGTGAGTTACATAATTCAAACTCTGTGTAAGTTATTTGAAAGCACAGGTTCCTGTAATTCTACAGGAATGTGGAAAATAAAGGTATGGAATGCAAATGTTTATTGACTGAAAAATGTTCATCAGGGATAACCAGTGCCACGTTGCTTTCCACTAGTAGATTAAAGGCAGGAGCATGAGAGACACAGAAGTGGGCTTCTACATTTTTTTACATAATATAGCCCTCAAAATACAGCTTCTTCTGAGCGACAAGCCTGCCTGCTGGGAATAAAGAGTCCCAACAGAACTAGGAGTGCAGGTGAGAGGCTATTACCTTTTCCAAACCAGCCATCAAAATGGAGCATCGTCCCAAAATATTTCCATGGCAACACTCTGACATATCTTTGGGGAACATGGCTTCTTCTCTCTCTTGTCAGGGGTCTTAAACCCACAATGTAAGAAAAATTACCTGGACCTGGTGTTACTTCTCTTGCATCTCTGGGTAGTCAATACCCCTCCAGAACAGCTGGAAGCCCACAGATCCTTTGAAGATACTTATTTAAGGTCCGTGTTCTGTGAAAATATCAAGCCTACAGATTAAATATGTCTGACACATCAAAGAGGCAAGTCACCCTAGTTGTTTTATACAAACCATTGGATGCATGATCAGAAGAACTCAGCTTGTAGTGTTTCTTGCAGTATAAAGAGCAAGCCTTTCATAATCCAGATCCTTTGTGAAGTACCATATGTGCTCTCTAAGAAGGAGCAGTTCATAACCAGTTGGAAAATGCATAAGAAAGTATGTCAGACATAAAATTTCTGTTTACATTGGTTGTGCACATCTTGCACATATAAGTCTCTAGATTGAGATTGAAAATCATGTACCTTAGATAATACATACTTCTAGTTAAAGGACATGAGCTCTTTTGGGACTGGTTTAATAAGGGATGTCAGCTTTTTGAAAGTGCGAGATTCATTTAATGTACCTTTCTTGGCTGTGAATCTTAGAAAAGTTGGCATTTTTACAAAGCTGCTTTCCCCCAGTTGAATCTGAATGCAAACCCATTGCCAGGCTGGGTTTCTGTAACTTGACATCTGTTCACATTGATTTACAGGTAGACTTGCTCTGAAGGGATAGCGTGTAATGTCCAAACTCTTAGAAAAGAGGAAATGTATTCCCCTGTGATCAAATTGAGATATAATTGTCACATGAGCTAAAGAATCAGTCTGTAGTATCTGAGGAATTCTGATCTATTAAGCCATTGAACCTATCCTGTTCCACTCAAGTCATCCAGCATTTTACATGAACCAGCCCAAATCAGAACATCTTACAGGGGAGTTTTTTTTTAAGATGGAGGCTTCCACAGTCTAATTCATTGCAGGATGTTTATCTTCTACCTAGCATATCTCGTGATTAGTTACTCTAACTGCCTAATTCACATCCAAATACCCTGGTACTGCTGCCACTGCTCTGCTATGGGACTATACGTGATGTATCCATTTGCACCATGCAGTGTGAATTGAATAACCAGGTTTGAATTCAGAATGCAATGGAAACTACAGCCTGATAAGTTTCAGAGCTTCTTGGAAATGAAAAGTTGTAAAAAAGTGCTCCAAAATATCTATGGACAGGCTAAAAATGAAAGACATCCACATGGCTCCTAGGTGCAGAATAAGACAGCAGCTGAGTACAGATACTTTACATTTGATGATGAAACAGTCCCCCAGATCTTTCTATTAAAAATATGGATGGGCAAGTGAGTTTTAATGTGCACACAAACAAGGCACGGAAAGAGCTGCAAACCAGAACAGAAGAGCTACAAGCTTGCTGCATTTCCAGTGCTGTGAGGTTATGCAAGACAGGACATCCTTCTTGTCTCAGCAGGATCCACACTATCTCTTTTTGCTGAGTGTCAAGGGACTCTCTGCATGAGGTAACTTGGGATGATCACTAATAAGGTTGCAAAGGAGAAAGATACAATAGCTATTTTGTGGTTGGTTTGCTGGGATTTTTTCTGACACTTAACAGCTAAATACCCTTATCTTGTATTATCTTGAGAGTGAACAAACTGTACTGTTCATATTGTGCACAATATTGTTATTTTTAATTTTCATTGCTTTATACATGCATAAGGATGCTGAAACACAAACTGCAAGAGTTTCTGTTGAGATCTCCATGAGCTAAAACTCGTTAGAGCCACCACCGAAAGACACCCTTGGGCCACTTTCTTGCTGCCATATCCTGAAGCGGATTTGCTGTTTCAGAGAGCCTAACACACAAAGGTCTGGAAGGAACAGCCCTGGGGAGACCAGAGTCATGAAACAGAGACTGCTTTTTGTTTTCTGGTAATGCACAGGTACATTGAGAGTAAAAGGATTGAGATTGGTTTGGAATTTCCCAAAACATTGATAGTTACTAAATATGATATATGGGCTTCCTGATAGAGCATGACTCTGAAGCTGTCTTCTAAATGTCGTACTGTCCACTTAGTCACTGCCCTGTGCTTCTCCCTGAACCAGCACCATCAGACTTGAGTAAATGGACTGATTGTCATACAGAAGTAAAAATGTTTGTTTGTCAGTCAATAGACTTTAAAGGTCACATAAATAATCAAGAAGCACTAGGAGAGACTACTGTAAAGGCAGTATCGGAGGCTGATACTCTAACTCACATTTAAGGCATCTACCTGGCAGAATGCTGTGTCACAGACTTTGGCAATCGTAGTACCTGGCACTAGGCAGAGTTCAGTGAGGACCAGAACGTGCCACGTACAGCCACCTAAATAACATTTCAGGGCCCAACTGCAGCTAGATTTTTGGTGCCTAAATGTCTGCAACGGGGATAGACAGATGTGACTACCTCTTGCAAAAACATATGCCTGACTATGGAAGTCAGAAGTTAGTCTTCTGGACCTCAAGGAAGTCTTCTCCCACTCTCTTTGCAGCGTAACTCAGCATTCTAACTTCAGGGCATCAATCATCAGGATTTGCTGACCATAATGAACAAAACACTCAAGCAGAAGTATCTGTCAGGAAAAAAATCCAAAGAGATGTTTGCACTTGAAGGAAAGCATTCAAATTGCTGCCTAATCCTCCTATTTGGTTCCTTTGAGTGAAGGCAGATATGGATTCAGGCTGGATATTCAGATACCAGTTCTGCAGTTGATCTCATTTGTTTCTTCCAAACAAAAGAACATTCTGCAGTCCTTTCCCTGCTTTACCCCCACACATTGTTCTACTAAGGTAAATGATCAAATCCAAATCCCGGGTTAATGAGTGCCAATCATAGCTTCAGCCCCCGTTTCAGGCTTGGCAACAAGTTCCCCGAGCCTTAGCAAACAATTATCATTCAGCTACTGTAGAAATTGATTCTTGGGTTGACGAGAGCAGTCCTCCCTCGGCTGGTAAGGTCCTGCCATGGGAAGCAATTACTGCAAGATGCCAGCTGACAGACTCATTCCGTGGAAAGTCAGGTTGTCTTGATCCTCAGGCACTCTCTAGGCAAATTGTATCCTTACACTCATCTCAAACCTCTTACGAACTGTTGGCTTCTATCAGGAAAAATGGATTGTTCCCTTTGTTTCTGTGGCATTTGATAGAATAAATCTGGACATCCTGCCTGCACAATAAGGAGATTTAATTTTAAAATTCTCACACCAAAATGCTTCAGTATGATAAAAAAAAAAAAAGAGAATCATAAAGCAATGAAGATTGCTGCCTGCCTAGGGAGCAGTAATGCAGCGCAGCTAGTAGGACATTTTTTTGTGCATAAAGAGACCCAAATACCCTTAGCAATGACTTGTCTTTACTGATCATAATTTTCTTTTCCCCCTAATTTTCAAATAGTTTGTAGTAACACTTTCACATCACTTCGCCTGACATCTTTTTGTTATTAGTTTGAGGATTTTTTCAAATCTTTGTTATTCCAAGGTGGCAACTGGAAAAAAAGCAAAGATTTACTGCTTAATTAGCTTTTCTGACAATGTCTGAATAATGATTGAGATTTTGCCAAACACCAGTGAGACAGAAACACAAGCCAGTATCAGCTAAGTAAAGAAAGTGGCATTTAAAGTCAGCAGAAAATGATTAGTCTTGATATCTATCTTTAAATAATTGAAATATAAGACTGGCTCAATAAATAAGTAGTAAACTATGCAATCCAGTTTAAATACTGTTGGTAAGAAAAAACATTATTTTTCATAAATTCATAAAATAACTCCTGCATAACATATTTGTTGTTGATTGTGGCACAAGTTCATGGAAGGTTTATCCTCGACTTTAAAAACTGCAAACCCCAATGACATCAAAATATAAAAAAGAAAGATAATAGGAAGAAAAAACAAGATGTAAGGACTTCTTGACCTCACCTAGATTCTAAGTTTCACCCTGAGGTACCTGAAAAAGTGCTGGAAGCAGCAGGGGTGATGGGAGCATTTAGGGTGATAAAGACAAATATTACAGTAAACGGGCATTTGCAGTCACAGATACCTGAGAAAAGAGGGAACCCATGATGGCCAATTTAAAACGTGTTTTGATTGAGAAGTGCCGCATCTGCAAAGAAAGTCTATGATGTCTCCAGAGAGTTAAAAAAGTTCACTTGGAGTAATATCAGATATTGCTACTTTTGCTATAGCTATTAATCCATCAGTTCTGCTGAAATTTTTAGGACCTGAGAAGATTTAAAAAATATATTCCAGGTCCAAATCTCTGTAGCATCAAGCATCCAGTGTGCTCAATAGAGATAAGCAGGCTTTTAAAAACTGAGAATTGGACTGGGCTCTTTTTCAAATTCTGATGAAACATTTGTCAGAATTTTGCCTAATTAATTTTCAGTCTTTTTAGAGTTTTTATTCCCCTTGAAAAAACCTTTTACAATATATTTTCACCTTTTCTTTTTGCATTAACTGCATTTCAGAGTCACTGAGTGCTGAGTGCACCCTTAGAAAGCCTTTTAACCTGCCTGGTAAGTTAAAACTTTCTAAATCTCACATGCCCACAGGGTTTCCCACCTTAATTAATTAATAACCCCCTCCTTGTCCTTTTAACTGGGTCATGAATTAATTTTAAAAGTTAATTATGCAATTCTTTCCTCTCCCTTTACTTATGCCTTTCATCCCTGTGTCCATTGGCTATAAACAATGTAGAAATAGAGCCATATAAGCAGGAATGGTTGTTGTAAGCTCTGGACTGCTGAAAAATGAGAAAAAAATCCAAACACATCTCATCCCTGTTTTTCCATTCTCCCTTTTTTGTCCTGCTTTCTATTCCAGGCTTCAGTAGGCTTTGTGGAGAGCAATAAAACCCACCAAAAATTTAAGTAATAAATTGAGTTGGGTTTTTTGTTTGGTTTTGGTTTGGTTTTTTTGTTGTTTTTGGTTTTTTTTAAAGAAAAAAAAAATTACAATAGATGTAAATAGGCAGAGACCATCAGGTGAGGAAAAAAGACCCATCACCAAAAGAAGCAAATGACTTTATTTCCTTCAACTGATGTACTCACTACATTATTTAGTGCGTAAAAGGGTTTACAGAAGGCATGTGACTCATGTAGGATATGTAGGTATAGAAAATGCCTGGTTTGATGTGTTTCTTTTTAGGCATATAGAAACAAGTAGGAAAACAGTCTGCAACAGCTTTTCATACCTTCCATGAGTGATATGCAGAACAAAAAACCTGTTGGCTTTTTTTTCTATCATCTCTAAAATTATCTTCTCTAAATTTTTATTATCAATGGACATAAAGAAAATTTGTATCCATTCCTTGATCTTTGTCAATGCCCAAAAGATGAAAATGAGCTGTGAGACTGTCAGCCTCCCAAATATATCCTCATGGACGCGCCTTCAAGCAGAAACCCATTAAATTAGCCTGAGCAATAAGTGCAACAACTTTCCGAGAACGTAAGACTGGAAAGTATTTCCTAGGCCAGGTTGTTCAGTGTTCACTATTACGGTCAGTCAAATGATGCTCTCTCTGTGTCCAGTATTTTAATTAGTATAATCAGAAAGCTTTACTGCCCGGTCCCACATGGACTCAGTGTGTTTTACCAACTTATCTAGGTAGGGTGCAGAAAACCCCCAGGACTTTGTTAACAATAACGTTTCCTCTTTGACAAGTGAGGGAGCTGAAACACAGAAAAACGTACGCATTGAGACTATGGTGCAGACAGGAATAGGATCCAGCATCTGAATCCCTGTCCACAGCTGTAGCCACCAGATCAGTTGCAGAATGCTTCTTTTTAGCATTACTGTTTCAGAGATTAATATTTCATACAATCATCAAGACAAAGGATGAAGGTTGCCATAAGGCTGCAATATTCTGTACAGGAAGTAGTATCTACAGAAAGAACACTTGCATCAAATCTAACACGCACAGCAGGGACCCTTTATCTTGGCACAATGCCCATTAAAGCCATTGCTTCCTTCTTTTCCTTCTTCTTCTGGAGTAAGTGACAAATTTCAAACTGTAAGGACATCTTAACTTTGTAAGCAGATAACAGGAAATATGACTATGAATGAACCTGCTCTGAGGATTAGCTGAGGTGAATGCCCGTTGAAAATGCATAAAGGTTTCAAATGTTACTCATGTCACTAAGGGGACGCTGCATATTCATTAAGGTATCACAAGGAGCTCATTTCATATTAATGGAGAGGTCATACATCCTTCCAGAGGAATTCCACTGCAGAGCTGCACAAATCAACGTGCTATTATTTTAAGCGTTACCAATTTAAACCTCTCTAAATTCACAGAACAGCCTGAATTTGCAAAATGATTTAGTCACTAGGAAAAACGCTAGCGACTCTTTTTCATCTTGCAGAGGTATAGAAGAAATGTAGTAAATGTTTTTATATACTGAAACTCAATTCAAACTGCACATTAGGTGTTCCTTTTTAGTGCTCAGGAAAGCTATAGACATTATTTAACACACACACACACACACATATATATGTGTGTGGTATCAGTGTTCTAAGACCACTTTAACATACAGGCAGTTTTAGATTTGGAGTTTTGTACACTTTTCTAATCCTGTTAATATTTACAGTTCCATTGCCCTCTCGTGACAGAAACAGCCAAAAGCTTCACAGATATGTACCATATAAGGATATTTAATGCTTAATATTTTGATAATTGAAAACATATAATTATTCAGTACATACAAATTTGCTTCCGGGTGTTACATAATTTCTTACCTGTGTTTTCACATGTTGGGAAAATGAAGTGCTGACAACAACACAGATCTAAATCTTTCTCCCCTTTGCAGGATAAAAGTACCCCAGTGTTTTATGTGATTGGAATGTATTTTCAGTGGAGCTGATTGGAAAGTACTCAGGCAGATGAGGTGCCATAAGAAATTGGCATTTAATTGAACCAGCAGTGCATTGCATTTGAGGAAGAGCCTGGAGGTTCTTTTTGGTAACAGTGAAAGGCATCCACATGTCCCCACAGGTAGGAACACACATGTGTTTCTGTCCACAGGTTTGCCAGGGCAGCAAACTCTTGTGCTCCCACCCATCCTCATGAATCTGTAGTAATGAAGGAGCTGACGCTTTGAACTTGAATTTCACATTTTCAAAGAGTCAGGCTGGCTGTCTCTCCAGAAGAGTGTCTAGGCCCTGGCCATGCCATCCTGCTGAACAGTGGCCTTTCTTCATAACACATCAGCATGACAGGGCATTAGGGCAGGCACAGCCAAACCAGCTGTAACCTCCTGGGGAGGAGGGAACAGCACACCTGTAAGAATCTAGAAGCCAACATCCATCACAGCCAGGGAGTGATTTGCCTGTTGGTCTCAGTTTGCCACAGTCCTGCCTGAACTGCTCTTGAGGCAGACTTGGTTCTGACTATGAAGCTGCATGAAGGGTCCATCTGCCTGGGTTTCAGGCACACGGAGAGCCAGATGTTTTGGAAGTCCAGATGCCTAGGGAGGAAAGGAAGAAACAAAGGGATGCGAAGGGATTTGTCCCAAGCCTAAACTCTGCAAGCCCGGCAGCTACCAATGAAAGTGGCATGAGCATGTCAGTACCTCAGCTTTCTGCTGAAGAGCAGATATAAAGCTGACTAGAGTCTAGTCAATATTTCTCTCACCAGCTCTCTGAAGGGAATGATAAAAGTAAGGAATGGTCTTACTTTAAAAACAATGATCACATGAGTTTCCTTCATGAAATTGTTCAGAATTTCCATTATGTGATGTATTCTGAATAACTGGAAATTATGCAAAGTGAGAAACAAAACCAAGTTGTCTCTGCCAAAATCTCTGTGAAAGGTAAAATTTCATGTTTCAGCCAGCTATAATTTCAAGTAGGTGTTCTTGAGTAAAGAAACATTTGCAACACATTTTTATATAAGATGGAAAGAAATAGTCATGGATTGCTGATGGAGTCTGAGGTCTGCCAGGAGGTTACTGTCCAAGACAATTCTTCAGGCATTGTTGATTGTATGCAGTGGTCCCTCAAATTTTGTCTGTTTTGACTTTTACTCCGTTCTGTCATCCCATTTCCATGCCCCTAAAGCCCCTTCCTTTCCTCTCTTCTTCCATTCTGCCTTCTGGGTTTTGCAGCTTGTTGAGAAACAAGAACCTCCCACACAATAGTTACACAGTTAGAAACATATTTGAATACACATTTAGGAAACATAGTCTGTGTCGTGCTGCTATGATACCCACTTAAAATTGTTTAGATTAATGACAGTAACATGCCTAATTTATTACTGTAATTATTGTGATAATTTAGAGAAGATAAATGGATATCTATTAGAATTTAATGTAAAAAGCTGTAATTAGTCTGCTTCAGAGAGGGGAGAAAGCCAATGCACATAACTGAAAATCCATTAAGCCAATTATAATGTTACTGAGGCAGAAAATGTACAGCCATCTAAAATACACCCATGACTTTTGCATAACTGTACCCTAAGCATGTAAACCCATCTGTCAGATTCCTTCATTAATTTAATAAACATATCAAGGCAAAAATTAATTAATGCACATAGTTCAGACTGAGACTTAGGGTGGGGAGATGGGGGAGAATAAAATTTTGTTGCCATTGAGCAATTATCATGTAAATAAAACAGCAGCAAATGCATTGGAAGGGACTTAACAGTAGAGGAGGGTACACTGCTAATCATGGCATAGGCTTTCTTAGGTATTCCCAGAAGTGTTAAAAGCTGTCTTGGTGCAATTAAAAAAATAATATTTAAAAAAAAAAAAAAAGAGAGAGAGAGAGAGAAGACAGCAATTGCTATCACCTATTTACTGTCAAATTAATTCAGCTGCTCCTGAGATGCCATCTGTATCAGGAGAGCGAGGGTGTCACTAGCTTTACGATCCATCAGGAGAAGTGAGAGCACTGTTCTGTTTGATGGTTCTGATAATGGAAAGAAGCTAAGCAACTGCAACAGATACATCATAGATTTTCTCATAATTACCTGACCTGTTACACTGTGTCACTCTGCCGCCAAACACACTGTTTTTATGTCAGAAGCTGTATGGGCATTCTTTACTTTGATCATTCTGTATTCTGCAGATGTCAGCATTACTGTATTTTAATTGACTCTGGGGTAGCATTAAAAAGCACCTTCTATTTCAGTTGCATAGACCTGATGAGACTGACAACCTGGCATTTATGAACATTAGGCCTTCATGGTAACTGTGTCAGGAACTGTGTTTTTCCTAAATCCCCTAGGTACAAATAGCAAACTGATGTTAGCAAACCAGTTGAAAAAAGCCCAGTGTCTATGCAAAGAGCACTTCTCCAGAGACATTCTCCAGCTATAAAGATGGCAAACTTTTTCATTAAATTAGACTCTCATGTCAAAAGTGCATGTTACATCCCAAAGTGCAATTAAGAACTGACCAGTGTGCTGAAAGAGGGCTAGAGCTGGTCAGGGCTGAAGTTATAGCAAAAAGTGTTGGTAACCTCTAAATAAGAATTTCTTGACAACCTCCATATTCCCAGTATGCCCTGTTAGCCAGGATCATGTTTTCCTCCTCCTGCAGGAAGAGACAGGTAGTTCTTTCAGTACTTAGCTTTCTTTGCAGCATGCAGTGTAATCCACAGAAATGACAGATAAAATGGCTGAAATTTTACAGGCTGCTGAATGGAACTGCTTTTTTTTTAAGAAGTATTCTTGGTTGAGTAAAAGTAAACTTGACTGGATGTGAATTGTCCATATTTCCCACCAGGCTTTACCCAAGAATTTCTTTCCTAAGAAATCCAGAAACTCTACAGGTACCATCAAGGTGTTGAGCTTGCTGCTTGACTTACTGTCAATATCTACCAATAATTACAAGAGAAGTGAAACTCAGAGCCTCAGCGTTCAGTCCTTGTCTCCTTCACTGCTGCTGCTTTAATAAACATTGAACAATGTATTGTGAAACATCTCTTGCTTCACTGATAATGTACAAGGACAGCATGTCTTTCCCCCATCACTCCTGTGAGCAGGGATGTGACCCTCACTCCTCCTCAGGTTCTGATGAACCTGGGTGCAAATTATGCTTGCTGTTAAGGCCCTGCCATTCAGATACCAACAGACTTGGTGGTTGTTCCTCTTCGAGTCCCAGCAGTATCACTATATTATCCCCTTGCTGATAAACTATGTCACAATACTGATGAGCTGTGGTAAATACATCTGCCTTCAGACATTAAAAAGTTATCGTGTTGTGCATATGTGTACAGATCAGTCATGTGCAACACCAGGTGGTAAGAGGCACCTAATTAGCAGGCACATTTATTTTGAGTGTTGTACTCACAAGGGTCCTAGAATAAATGTGCAAACTAGAAGTCTAAAGTAGTCACCTAGGGATCTAGATTAGTCTGCACTGCAGCTTTTCCGTAACTATCTCTTGCACATATCAGGACTATGGTGGATTGTGCTTTTGGCATTTGCTTTCTAGCTAGTTTTTGAAACGGTGTTTATAAACTACTGCCTATCAGTGAACTGTACCAACTGGTCTAGAGGGCTGACTTTAACACAGCAATAAGGAATGCATCATTACCAAGCTAGTAACACCCTCCAGATTTCACATAGAATCAAATCTCTATTTGCATTGTATATCTGTAATTGTATCTTTCGTCCATTGTTGTAAAATGAACTGGGATCCGTTGTGTGACCTAGAGATCAGAACCAGCAAACAACAGAAGACAAGCTGTCCATTCAGTACAGTAATACCAAAGGATATTCCCATCCCACTCGGTAAAGGTAGGGAGGCTACTTTACAAGTGGAGAGGAGCTGTAAGTGGAGTCATCTTCTCATTTTGCCACTCACATTTTGGAAAGAATGGTAGAAATTTGAAACATACATAAGAGTCATAGAAATGTTGAAAGACACGTAAGTGTCCTCTCTAAGAAGTGAAGAGCAAGAATTAGAGTTTTTAGAAAAATAAGACTGAGAGATAGATTAACTACAAAGTGTAAAAGCGTCTGTAGGAAAAATATATCAGCTTCTGTTGGACTCAACACTCTTACAAATTCAGGTCTTGCAACAACCACTGGCTGGAATTTGAAGGCAAGAATATTATGGTATGTTTTTGTAACAGTAATTGTGATTAACCACTAGCACAACCCAAGAAATTATCAATAGTTCACCTTTAGGTTCTTAAAAAGCAGATTTTTGATTTTTGAATTACTGTATTTAAAACACGTTTGTCTGTGCAGCAGTTTAGGTGCTTGGCTGATTCTGAGCCTTAAATTCTGAGTTTTCTCCTTCTCTCCTGCCCACCCCCAACCTCCATGCTACAAAGCTTGTGCAGAAATCCTGGTGGAATCGTTCACTAGGCTCTCCCTTAGGCTCACAGATCCCTAATTGAGCATCCTGGAGTTCCTCGCTTATAGTGATGAGACTCATTCAAACCCTTCCGTTTAAAAGCAAAAGAGAGCATATTTCAAGGAACATATTTAAGTTCACAGTCAGTTACAATATTTCACATAAAATATATAAGAATGTCTGGAATAGGTCAGACCATCTAGTTATGTATCCTGTCTCTGTCAGTGAACGATATCAGCTATCTGGGGCAGATAATGAAAATCAGAGCGTGTGTAATGATGCTTCCCCCCCAGTACAGATTTACAGAAAACAGCTGACTGAAGTTTGAGATCTTCCTGAGCAAGAACCGGTATTTTTGTACTGCAAAGTCTTGCAAAAAACTTTTCTTCTTCAGCAGCTATTTGGAACCCATGTATGCTTTCACACTATTTTCCACACTATCTGTGATAAGAAAGTACAAAATTAGAAATCACGCATATTTTCCTTTTGAAATACTCAGCAGCATATTGATGCCACTTAGTTCATGTATTGGAGGAGACAGTGAACTGCTCCAAATAGAATTTCCTTTCAAAACTTTTCAGATCTTCATCATTCCTTCACTTGCGGGTTTTTTCCAGATCTAGATATTATTTGAATACATATAGTATTTAGTTCCTTTCCTGGATGAGAAAGGATATCCCTGTGGTTTTCCTGGTGCTGTAACTGGTACAAAGAGAACTCGCATGATGGTGAGGCTTCCCCACACATCCTATGGGGAACTATTCTGAATTCTCACAGAGCTCATCCCAGGGAGCTGCCTTATGCGATGGAAGGGGAAGCAGACAGGCTGCTGCAGCCCTTGTGATGACTTTCTTCTGTTGGTTACTCCAGATTAGGAGAAGATGAATACCACTAGAAGAAACCAAGACTAAATGACCAAATGAGGCTCTGCCAGTTGTTTAATTTCCATCGCAGTAGAGCCAAAGTCTTTTAAAGACAGTATTTGCAGAACAAATATTTAGATGAATTCTAATACTAGTTTTAGATATTGTAGTCTTAACAAAATGATTCAGAGAAAGCTGGTGTTTTTTCAGTTGCTTGGGGTTTCTTCCTCCCTACCAGAGAAAACTGTAATTTAGCTTTCTCAGTTCCTTCCTGTAATATCTTAAAAGCCACTCTTGCATATTGTGAAAAAAATACAATACATAGAGAAAACATGTACTCTAGCATTAGAATGGTTCTGCCCATAAATTAATATAAGATTTTGCCACCTAGGACTGCCAATTCCAAGATCTTGAAGCAGGCATGCAAAGCTAATTGAGGACAATTCTGAGAGAAAGATGGATCCCAAGGTATTTGAAGCCCTGAGGTAACAAGCTGGCCTGAAAATCTAGTGGGAGGGGAAAAGTAATTAGATGTTCCAAGAAAATTGCCCCAGATTTATTGATATTGACTTAAAATCCAGATAATCCTCTGTATGATTTCCAAAGGAACTGAGCAACAGTCTTATTTAAAAAAAAAATACAATAAAGCAGCACTAGTCACTGATTGTACCTACTGCACACACCCAACCACTGCAATACTTTCATCTGGCAAAATGATTAAGCCAGCTTCATAGAGAAGGAACTTTTTTCCCTTTGCAAACTTTCAGCAAAAGCAAGAAACAAAAATACTCTATAAAAAAACCAAAAATATGAAATAACAAAATGACTTCTTGTTCTTAACTGCCACTGATAGGGAAAGCGTCCTAAACGTATCCCTCGTTATTGAAATCTTTCAGCTGATCCATGTTGTGTGTCTACTTATTACCCTTTTCAACCAACTTTCCTTGGGACAAATCATCAAAGGCAATTCAGTCTCACCTAACCCTTTAACATTTTTATTTTCAAAGGGGCAATAGGTGTTCTGAGGGAAAAAAAATCCCATCTGTTTAGTATCCTTCTGGAATTTGCAGTCATGAGGCATTTATTTATTTGGTTATTCCATGAGTTTTAGAGCACACTGAAATGATGGCAGCTGATCTAAGGAGTGGTTAGGTTTGTCAGAAATCATTTGAATGGATCGATCATGAGGTTCTCCCCATCTCTGCCAAAGGCCAGTACCAGGATCCTCAAGGTTCTCATCCCAAACTGTTACAAATGATGATAACCAAATATTCTTGTTAAGGGTATGCACATCTAGTCACCTTTTTGAAATAATTACAAATAACAGCTATGGGAGAGAATTACACAGCCTAATTACGTTATTCTAGAAAATCTTTCCTTTTCATTGCTTTTGGTTGCACACCTTTCCAGTTTATTTTGCCAACCTTTAAGGGTCAAGGTCACCAGAAGTGCCTACTCTGGGCTACTTTTGCTCTCCTTTCCTTCTTCTGGGGACAGCAGTAGCACCAAAACACAGTTTGAGAGGGAATGACAGCTTGTAAGAGGCAACCCACAGGCATCAGGGGTGGCCCCGTTGGGGTGACAGACCTATTGATGAACTACCTATTAGAAGTCTCCTTTGTATTAAGTTTATTTCAAGCTAGGGATTTTCTATATGGGGCTAACAACCTGTTGTGCTTGGTATTGCAGAAGTGGTTCATTCACTTATTTACTTTTTTGGGCACCATTTCTTTGTTCTGCAGCTGCAGTAAGTCACAGATTAGTAACAGCATCATGTGTGGCATTTCTGGAAGACACATGAGGCATGGGAAGCTATGAAACAAGGAAATTATGCTTAGATAAAGGACAAAGACTGCTATACAGTTTTCCATTTTTGTGGTTGGCTGACCCTATTGGATCCCATGTTGTCTCAACACTCTCCACTCAGTGCTGGATTTTCTTTTTTTAAAAAAATCTTCCTTTAATGATTTGCCTGACAACATTTTACAGAAGAAATAATGAAAATATACTTTTATTCTTGGGGGAGAGGGAGGGAGAAGTGATTTACCTACATGTTTACACTGAATCATAAGCTTAAGATGTTTTGTGATTATGTGATCTACTCGCAACCTCCACAACCTCCAGTAAATTGATCCATGTTATTTCCCATTTCTTTTTTTTCTTTTGTAATTCAGCACCTTTTGTATTTTCACTGTGGCTTTATATTGTAAAGTCCCTTCAGGTGGGAACACCTCCTTCCTCCTCAGTTTGCTTTTGTGGACTCACAATGAAACTCTCTCAACTCTTTTAAGTTTCCCTGTGAGGGAGAGATACACCTCCACTCATGAGTGACTTTATTGTATTACAGTACTTTGATTTTCTCACGTTAAGTCTAGCAACAGTGAATGTGAACAGGTCAAATCCAGCAATGTTTTTCCTGTAGATCAACAATAGGATCTTATGAACTCCCATGTGGTGCGGGAGATCAAAGAAGATTACAAATGGTACCATTTGTATGAATGTTTTGCTTTCCAGAAACCCGTAAGCCATTTGGAAATGTCTGCTATGTGAAGCATGCAAGGACTCCATCATGGAGATGTTGATAGCTCTGTTCCATGGAGTTAGCACAGCTGTAGCTAAATTGGAATAGAGAAATTTTACAAAGATTTAAAATATTGTCTACGAAAGAATAGATAGGCAGAGTACTCAATATAATTTGATTGAAAACACATTTAAAGACAGATTTTTGGCTGTAAATCCCAAAGATCTTATAAAAACCCATGTGACAATCTATTTTGAATCTAGGGCCAGCAATCACTCAGGTCAAGGGGGAAACTTGACAGGCTTTAGTAGAGGCTGGAACCTGGAGCTTAGTCTGCAAGCGGAAAAATTCCTCACCTGACTTGTGTAGAGTGGGGGTTATATAAAAGTGATTAAGAAATCAGCCGCCATACCATTTCAGTGGCAATGTCACAGAAACACTGCCAATTACTGAGTCACTGACCTAATTTAGAACCAAGGTATTACTGGAGAATTAGATGACAATAAATACTAGAAGTGATGAAGGAAGATGAGAAGTTTTGAGCCAAAAAGTCACTCTCTTTTTAGGGAATCTGGAAAACATATTGCTCAGTCTGGCAAAGAGCAGGCAATTAGCACCACTCCTATCTCAGTAAAAGTGGGGGCTTAGCAAGCTTAGTTATTGTCTGCACTGGCAGGGACTAAAAGATTACTCAGGTGGATGTGGGTTAGGTGAATACGTCAACCAGACTGGAACCTTCTAGCCAGTATGAATGGAAAGCAAAGGTTCAGTCTCAGATCTGTCTCGATGAACAGTGAAACTCCAATGACCACTTCTGTTTGTGCTACCACACAAATATATAGGATTCTTTTTTTTTTTCTTTTTCAAGTTTTTTTGTGTGCTGCCTCCAGAGAGCAGATGCAGCAGACATCTTCCAAGGACAAGACTAGAAGGCCTGCTAAAAATAGCACACCAGATGAGAGAGGCACACCTTGAATGGCCTGGCAGAGAAATGTTGGCGAGGAGGGCTGCGGTGGGGCACTGACACCCAGGGAGGGATGGGGCGTGGAGTGAGGGAATGCACGAGGGAAGGATGCACCCTCCCCTGACTCTTCCTCTCTGAAGGTTTGGAGGACCCTCTCGCCTCATGCATTTTCCAGAGAGATGCAATACACATACTTGGACACAAAAGGATTTCTGATACCAAGAGAAGGCTATGGGACTTCTTTAATAGAGATGAATATCTGCATTCTCAGGGAATGTGGGACATGACTTGCACATCTCTAGTAACACTTATGACTAATGAGCATCTGGAGATTTTGTTTTGCGTTTCAGAAAGAATTATTTAATTAAACAATTGAAAAGGCCTTTACATAACAGGATTTTTCCTCTGCTAAAATAATTTCACTGTTCATTTGTTATCAAAGGAATAAAAGTAAATGCATGCTTGCTAATTGTTTTGATAAGAACAATAGACTGAATTATTGGGATAAAATAGGAGGGAAATATGCAAGGCTGAAATATCCATTCTTAATAAAAATAAAAGATTCTTCTTAAGGATCAAAAATAAAAGTATAAAAGCACATGTTCATCAGAACTAAGCCTCGCAGCTATGTATAAAACCAGTCGCAGAAATGAGAATCAAGGAACAGGCGATGCAGTTGGTAATGTTCATCTCAGACAGAGAAATGGATAGAACAATACAGAAGTAATATGTGCTTTCGGATTAAGAAAGGATAATACGCTGCAAAAGAGAGAGCTGTATTACCAGAAATACGTGCGAAGATGTTGAGAAAGTCAAACAGAGCAGCATTTGGCCGTGGCCACTCATCCGAATGACTACGTTCCCTGGGAAAAAAGTTTGCCCTTTTCTCTGTTTTATTTACTGTGTGTTCACAGCCTTGCTGATGACCTGTGCAGGAACACTTCTGATGTATTTGATACTCATGAAATTTTCCTGATGAAGGAATGCAGAATCAGACCACGGGCCAAAATCTTGGCTCTGCTGAAGCCAGTGGCAAAAATATCCTAGCTTCTGGCTAATCTACTTACTGTCTTAACCACATCTATGTTACAAGTCCTAATCCTTTTCCAAACTGCTTTAAAAAGGACTTTACGCTGACTGAAGAAGTAAGAAAAATATTATCCTGCATATAATACTAAATCTGTCATTTTTCTGCTTACTTCTCAACTGTAAGTGCCTGCACATATTTATTCCTTAACCAGAGGTATAAAACACATCAATATTCCTGCTTCCTGTGATCTGGTAGGTTACACCACCTGCTAAATTATGTAAATACATTAAAGAGATCTCCTTGAAAATAAAATAATCTAATTTTAGCATATATATATATATCTTCAGTAATAAGAGTAAAGAAAAATAATGTACATGATTAAAGCAGTGAGAGTTCATTCCGCAGCCGTATGAGGTACTGGCACAATTTCCCTGTAAAATCTGGAACACTTGGTATATGTTACTGAGATTTATGAATGACAGGCACGACCAAAGTCTGTCATGTACTCCTCTTCCATTATAGCCACTGAATGGCTATGTGATGGAGCATCAAAGCCCTTCAAATGTATGCTTTTCTTGGCTGTTCTTAGGTTAGGCTCTGTGTGGATTCAACTCTGATGATAAGCCCTTGAAACTGTACAGGCATTTTGATCACAGAAAAGCAAAATGCTGTCTATGAATCTAAACTGCAGTGAACTAGATCCTCCATAATGTTCGTGAACTAGGTAAGTGTTTCAAAGGCTGTCTAACTCTACCTCAACATCAATTGCCAAACTCCATCTAAGAAGTTTTTACATAGGAACAGAGAGCAAATATTTTAAACTCCTCTCCTTTTTTTTTTTCCTTTTTTTTTTCCTCACAAAGGCATGCCAGGATGCCCATTTTTTAATAATAATGAATGAGTAGTCCCAATTGAAGCTCTCCTTTCAATCAAGGCCACAGGCTAAAAACCTAAAAGACAATGGTAGTGAGAGCCTCCTGGGATCTTGGACTGCTGCATTATTCCATCTCTGATATGCAAACCTAAGACATAACAAGAGTTAAAAAGGCTGTGTCAGGAATATCAACTCTGACATTTCTCTTTGTCACTAATTTTGTACAGTTATGTTACTGAACTCCACATAAGCAGTTCATTTATACCTTGGAAAAGGAGGGAAGGAAAAACAAACATCATGTGTAACAATAATGTAGGAGGCAGCAAATTTTGTATCAACAATTCTGCCATAGTATAAGGGCATAGATGTGTTTCAGTGTTTTACAGGAAGCTTGCATAAGTGAGTTTTTAAAACTAGGCATGCTACTGTACATGTACAGATAGATTTGTCTAGCTTCAGCTTTTCTCTGATGGCCATTTCTGCAGTATGTAAGCTCCTTACAACAAATTATACTGTATTCATGCAAACACAGAATCATTTGCTTCCTTGCTTTCTTGCATGTGCAGGTATCTGCACACATATCAGAACATATACATTATATATATATATATATATATAAAACAGCATATATTTTGTATTAGTTCTACTGAGGAAGTTTATTAAGATTTAATAACCAAACATCCTTATTCTGACAGTTTTTATGTAAATTTAATAAGAAAAAAAGGTCTATGCATTTGTACTTTGACCACTGTTGTATCTGTGTCTGTAGATTGACAATATTCAAGAAAATAATTTCAGGTTCTAGTTTAATTTATTTTTTTCTTTAAACTCAGTCCCTGAATGATTCCTGGAAAAACACATGTTTATTTTCCAATATTTGTCAAACACTGGATTAAACAGTGTGAGAACAGAAAGGTGCTGAACAGAAATTGCCAGGTGAGACCCAGTACAAGACCCACCCTGCCACACCTTTGACCCCGTGCATGCAGCTGGCATCACACAGATGCTTGGAGACATGGCAAATGTCCTAGCTCAGCTTCCATCTGCTGTAAAAGACACCCAGGCACAAAGGGGAGCCCAGCTAAGCCTGGTGAAATTGCTGCTGTGCCCTCTGGATGCCAGAGACAACGTGCAAAAGGCAGCAATAAAGCTGCCCCTACGCCCTTTGTTTTCACACTATCATAGCTAAGCTGCGTGGCTTTATTTAACAGGACTGACAGCATAACCTACATGGAACAGCTTTTTCGACCAGTTCTGAGCATTGATTGTACTTTATTTATTCGGCACTTGAGCTATCAAAGGGAAAAAGTGCCCGTGGCAAGCTAGGTTGCAGTAACAATCTGTGCATTTTAAACTGTCTGCATCTACTTAGTTACTATAACTACTCCCAACTGCGTGATTAAATACAAATGATGTTTCCATATATTAACTGCAACCTTCTTTCCAATATGTGCTGAACATGATACTTAAAACATAAGATTCTTGAATGGAATAACATTTATGGGAGTAATTTCCCAAACGTGTATGATTATCACTTGCAAGGATGTACACACCAGTTAAAATCCACAGTATGATGAGAAATCATTTCCAATCTGCTGAGAATGGAAACAGAATTAAAATTCTGCTTCTCCACAAAGAAATCTCTCATATAAATCATCTACCTGTTCGTCACTCAGACATAAATATAGTCTTCAAATTTGTACCTTCTGCATGTAATTTATGCATAAACATTATCTATTTTACTATATTAATATGTACTGCTGTTTTAGATAGTGGATTTAACATTTGAAATTACCTTTGATTCCTGTTCTATTAAAATCCAAACAGAAAACAAACCCTACAATGCCCCCAAACCAAATCAAACCACAAACCATGAAATCAAAACATTAATCAATGAACTGCTGATCCTTAATGGAGTGGTACTGTTAATGTATTTTGAACAGAAGAACAAGTAAGCCACTGAGGTAAAGTGAAAATGGGATAAAATTAAGAATGGTAGATCACTCCAAATCAACCACTTACTTCCCTCTTCTAAGAGCACTCACTTAGTAAGCAAGGGAAATTTGATAGCTCTATTTAATCATAACTTTCATAACTCATTTGATAGGGCATGTAAAAATGGTTAGTAAAAAAAAGCAAGCAACAGAAATCTATTGCTCAGAAGAAGGAGGAAGAGGAAGGGGCAACATGAAGTGCAGGACTTATTCCAGTTCTGAGCTCTAAAACTGATTCCTGAGTGACTGTAGGCGTCACTTAGGGACTACCCACCCTTAGATTTCATACTTTTGACTGAAGTTCATATGTTGAGCTTTTTTTTTTTTTTTTTTGTTTTATTCACAGTCTGTTCAACCACAGAATGAGCAATATGAGAAAGACACTGGCATGAGAATGGCAAACATTCTGCCAGAATGCAGAAAGAGATGTGCCTCCAGTAGGGCGAGAACCGCTGGCTTTGCACGTGTCATCAGGATTAGCTAAATCTGAAGTCATGTGTACTTCACAAACTCATTCAAAAAGAAGACTCACAGAGGAGCAGGTGCAGGGGGGGCTCTGTGGGTGATGGGAGGAATACTGCTCTGATCAAAACTGCTGGTGGTCTGAAGGAGGACCAGCATGCTGTCAGCTTCTTCAGCCTATTCTAATAACTGGGCATTGCTGAAGACTGTTGCTGAAATCTCCCTCAACATGATTTAGGAAGATTATCCTCCAGTGCCTGCAGTCCACTCATGAGATGCAGAGAACTGAGAATATCTCCCCATATTTGTTCTTTTGGGAAGTAAAGTGTGGGGGGGTGTCTTTTATGTCATGCTTAGTGCACTAACAGGAAAGAGACTTATTCCAGAATAAAAAATTACATCTATATTAAAAAAAAATATATATATCTATACCTCTGAACACCATTGAAATAAGGAAAAAAATGCTGGTGCTTGAAATTCCTTGCCACTGTTTATGGCACAGAGGACTGAAGGTAGTTCTGATTTCTGCTTTCAGGCTGCAGTTACAAGGCAGAGCTGTAGAGAATTTTAACTTTTCTCTCCTCTGACAGATACTATTGATCTCACCATCTACTGGTACTTCTTTTAGTCCACAGTGAACACGTGTCTATCGATGCATCCCATGCAAATGCAACTCCTTGCATGTGACTCATCAGCTGGGAGGATTGTTTGGTCAAAACAAATAATGTATAACTCCTAAAGGAACAAGTGTACTTTGCACAGTAGAAGGTTTAGAGGTGTTACCTCACTTTTGCAAAGGATGAAGCAGGAGAAGATTACTTACCCTTCCTCCTTCTCCTTCCCTTCTATGGAGAAGAATCTTTCTTTCCCTCATAAAGTGTGTCCTAGAAGAGGCTGGACCAGTGCAAGCACTCAAAAGAAAATGACTGGTGAAAAATAATAATAAGTCCATATGGTGGAAGAAATGTGAGCATAGTGTCAGGTTTTTATGTTTTAAAGTAACTGCTTTTACAAAAGATGAGGGGAGCTTTTTATTAATATTAAAAATATTCCTTGACCAAACCTGAAACAAAATGGACTCACAAAGAAATAGAAAACCTGATACAACTGGTATGCAGCATATTTTTATCTATTAAAATCTAAGTAGACTAAGTTTTACATTACCTCATATTCTTTTTTCTCAGGTGTTCATGATTCTGAGATGTAGAGCAAGCAGATTGAACATGTCAGAGTCTGCAATTTCTGTTTATTTTTGTTTATTGCTTTTCCCCCCCCCCCTTTCTTTCCTGGCTGGACAACAAATATTACACCTAACATTTCAAGTTTAAAGAGTACAAGCTGTTCTTGTAATGATCACTGCATTTAAAGAAAAGCATTGAATCTGACAGATTTGTGTAAGAAACGAGTTTTGTAGTTAAGTGTTTTGTGTTTCTTTATCTTTGTGCTTACAATATCAGTAATATATTTTGCTTGAGGTCTAAAAATATAGCCTTTTTGGATTCAGTCCTTAATGAAAACAGAGTATTATACCATGAAAGGTGACCTATTGAAGGCAAAGTGCTAATAAGTTGCAGATTGTTCAGCATGACCTAAACCCTTTTTTTATTGAAAATGAGATCTACAAAGGTACTTTGTAACATGTTTCATAAGGTCTTAATTTTGCCCAGCACTAACAGGGCCATTAAATCTACTTAGAATCTGGATTACAAGAAAACAAGGATATTTGTCTTCTCTCTTACCTTTTTCTGAAAGTAAAAATGCATGCCTTGCATACTGCCTTAAGATGTTTTCTAAAGAAACAAAAGAAACTTGCTAAGACCTCCTCTCTGGGGGAAGACTTACAGAGAAAAAGGCAGGGCCAGGGGGGAAGAGGATGAGCTGTGGAACTGACTTCTTTTTTGTTTACCATTAATTGTGGTTGTTTGTGCAACTCGCAAGAGGCCTAATGGGCACTCTCCTAATGCAGACAAGTGGTTGGCCATGGAGCAGCCACAAGATCTTATGCCCTCCATTCCCTGCCTAGATACAAAAGCAGTTGCATTTCACGGTCTCACCCATGTCACAAGTGAGTCCATGGCAAGCAGCAAACCTGCTGTGACTGCTGCTCACCAGGGTTTCTGCTGTTGTGCCATTGTGACTTTGCAGGGCCACCCCCCCAACCCTCAGTTCACTTCTTAGACTCACCTGCTGGTGCTGGTCCCACGTCTGAACCATTAATTCTTCAATGCCACTTCAGTTTTTTAAGAGCTCGTAGTGTTGAGTGTTGGGGTGCCTCGGCCTAGAGATGTCACAAGAAAATAAATCAGTCTGTTTCATTAGAAATTTCTCCATAGAATCACCATCTGACCCAGTTTACAGCTGTTCCTGTTCAGGGAATGCCCACCTGCTCATACAGCACCCTACTAGGGGTCCTCCAATACCTCCTAACGAATTAAAGGCTGGGTATTTTTCCCTAGATTTACAATCTGTTAGGATCAATCACCTCAATCATATTTACCTGCAAGAAGGAAAATTAGGTGGGAATCTGTGAGGGCAGTAAATGACTTTTAGAAAGCTCAGAGGGCACCTTCTTCAATGTTCACATCTTTTCTGCTGCCATCTTTTCTGCTTCACTTCTTTTCTGGGAAGACCAACTGGCAAGCCAAATGAACTAGGAGAAGAGGAGACTGTTTTACTTGGACCCATGATATGGGGGCAAGAGTTTCACTCTTGTCAGCAGCCCTCTTTCTGACCTCAAGCACATCTCTCAGGGCACCAGCACCTGAGCAGGGGTGGGTGCAACCCCAGTATCCTCAGAGCATGCTTTACCCTTTGGAATTTGTGCCAGTCATGCATGGTACTGACACTCTCCTATGTAACATCTGGGGAGAACCACGCATTGTTGAGAGAAATCAAAATTCTGAGCAAGATGAGGTAGTCCACCTGTCCTTTTTCTCTAATATTCATAACTCTACGAGCGTAGCTCATTTAATATTCAGTGATTATGCACCCAGGGAGAGCTGGAAACTGGGGACTCAGATCTTCTTATGAAACGCAAGGATCTTTGTGGAGCCTCTGGATATTTATGGACCCTCATCCTACTAATTAATTCACATCCCACACATAATTCATTTATAAACATAGCATAAAAATTATTTCTTTACTAGTTTTAAGGTTACCTGAAGTATATATTCAGATTGCAAAGAAAGAGGCAGGAAAATCATCACTGGGTAGTGTAGTCTTCATATGGTACAACAGAATCATTACTCCAGTTCCCCACTTGTAAAGCTACCAGTAGCACAATGTGGGCTGTTTGTTCATGCTTTCCTCATCCCAACAAGCAGGAGAAAAGGTGGAAACTGCCTCATGCAGCTTTCTTGGACCTGTTTCCATTTACAGTGAGCACCGATCAGGTATTCTGAACTCCTGCTGCCAATGGGTTTCTTCTCCCCCTCCCTGATGTGTTTTTGTGTCCCTGGCACTGGGATCTCATTCATGCAACAGCATCAGCTCATGAGCCCAAGACTGGGGTTATATGAGACCTGTCACATATTCTGGGATGGTTATACTCCTGGTTGTTGCCTTAGTGGGATAGAAGTGGCCAAAGCCTATGCCCTGACCCCAGCAGCTTGCAGAAGCATAACACAACTTTACACTCGCCTCTTGTGTAAGACCTGAAAGAGCTGATAGGAATGGAGACAGGGTCAGGATGGCGTGGAGGTCTCCCAGAAACACATTGTCACGGGGCATTTTGTCATCACACAGACTCCTCTCCTCAGCCTGACCCTGGCACCTGCTCCTCAGCACAGCTGACACAAAGCTGGGCCAGCACGACTCCATCCCCACTGCAGCACAAGAACAGCCATGTGCATGGTGGTTTGCTTACTGCAGGAAAGATGTGCAGCAGAGCAGGGATGTAAGGCAGCTCTACTGACTGTCAGGCCTCTGCTCTAACCTCTAGAGCACACTCTATAAATGTTTGAATATTTAATAAAATCTTCTGGGTGTCTGCTTCCTGCAACACTAACTGTTTTAAAGTATTCATGGGTTATTTGTTTATTACTATTAAACAAATCTATTAAACACTCTGCATTATTTTTAGTTAAATTTTGTTTTTTTCCCCTTTCACTTTAATAATTGATATTGTTTTGGATACATAAATATGTCCTAAGAGTATTTGTCATTTCCTAATGTTTACAGTGGGGATATTTTTTTTCTACAAAACTGTGGGATTTTTCTTCCATAGAGTATGCTTTTCTGTTGCATGCACATTTCAGAAACAGTCACAGACATTGCATCTGGCAAAGGCATGTGAATTTGCAGGAATTGCAGTTAATGATGTTTGGAAAACCTCATGCTTTAATTTCTCACTCATCATGTGGTTACAGAGAACAAGGACATCCTTGTATAAAATACTACAGAATTATGTTAAGTGATGGATAAAAAATTTCTGGCATGATCCTATCTATTTCAAGAACTACTGAATTAGAACTTTATGTCTAACATATTGAGAGTAGAGAGGATGGTGCAAAGGAGAAAAAAGAGGACAGAGGAACATAAACGGCTCTTAGCTAAGGGGCTTATTGCATCAAACTCAGAAATTAAACTGGTTTGGATGAACTGCTTACTTTACGTAAAGAGTGGGTGGAAATTCTGAGCTGCTCTCTAAATTTTGCAGATTGAAATAGTCAGGAAAGTCAATTGAGCTTTTCTGACTGTGGTCAATGACCCATATATGCAATGATTTGTGACACGAGATGATTATTTTCCTTTATTAATATGGCAGTGCTATATGCAGTCCATGAGTGACATTGGCTTTTGAAGAGATGTTATGTTGCTGCCAAGGGCAAAGGGGACAACTGCAAGGAAGTCTTGCTCAGGAAAAGTACAAGGAAGAAAAAAAAAGAAAACAAAATTTTGGCTCCTGAAAGACCAGAAAGGGCGTGAAGCTTTTGGTTTGCATTCCTATGATGTTGACCCTGTGTGGCAGGCAAATGTGAATCTGCTGGGATGCCTGGGACTAGATCCCAAGGGAGGGTTCTAGTTTTTTTTGGATGAGACCCTTCACTCCACCTGACCTTAGCGTCATCTTGCTCTGCCCTTGCTTCTGTGGCAGAGGAGTGAGAAAGAAACAGCAGGTGACAGTGGAGAATCAACTATTAGACACCCAGATAACTTCTTGTGATGGCGCAGTACCTGGCCTTTGCGCACAAAGGGACAAGACTTCACAAGGTGTCACTGTAACTTAACTCTTACCTATGAGGTTTTCTAAACTAGAAACAGGAGACAATGCATGGATATTGAAGAACACTTGGAATAATGCAACATGCAAATAGGATTTGTCTAGTGTCCAGTGAATCTCTAAAAAGGCCAAGAGGGAAAAACCCCCACAACTGCATTAAAAAAATAAAGGCAAATTAGACCACCATTTGACTTTCTTAAGCAATATTAAGCAAGAGAACAAAAATTGCATGTGCTTTTACACATCAGTACTGAAAAACGAGCCAGGAGTTAAATTTTCTGGACACAGTAGATGGCTGCTTCCTGGAACAAAAAACCTCAGGAATCACAAGGAAGGAGGGTCTTTTGGATATAATCTGGAGTGATGTACAGGACGGAATAGTGACTACAGTACTGAATTTCAAGAAGACAAACTGTGTAAACAATGGGGTAACTGGTCAAAAATAAACAAATAAAAAAGCAAAAACCTCATAAAAGCAGCTTTCTGAAACAAAGGAAGCCTAGGAGCAGCCTGGAGGCTGTTGAAGAGTTAAGTGCTAGAAGCCAGGTAAAAAGTGTACCACAATTCAGAAAGAAAACAAAGCAATCCAGAAAATCCCTTCAAGCCTAGCTGAGAAGTCGTGCAGGCCATCACATAGAAAAGCATGAATAAAAAAAGAAACAGAAGGAAATCTGGCCTAGAAAAGAAGAACAGTAAAACCCATACACACAGCAAGCTGAAAGTAAATGAGAAAACAAGAATAGCTGAAAAGAAAGCTAAGAGTATGATGAAGAGCTCCCCAAAGGCAGCCATGGCAGGAAGAAGGCCCAGAGGATTAGTGAGATCCTGTGGCCACCAAAGTGTAAAGAGGGGACAGAGGCCAGGGTAACTCCCATGTACTGAAGAGCCTGGAGGGGTCTGGAAGCCATGGCCCCGTGCTCTGCCTCCAGTTCTGCCCACCAACCACCCGTGCCAGTGCTGGCTGCGTTCAGCGAGGATGTGGGAAAGCAGATGCACAGTAAAAACTCCATCTGTCTTGGGTAGACAACAGATCGCTGTCTGTAAAAACCCCACGAAAACCTCACACAATGGAATGAGTTAGAAAAAAGGGGACAGATGAGCTCCAGTACCAAGAAAAGCAGGATCATGCATCTCAGGAATTGTAATCTAAACCATGTTTGTACGACACTGAAACCTGAGCTGTAAATGCCAGCTGTAACGGAGCTTCAACTACCAAAAAGAGACCTTGGAGTCATCACTGGCTGATTTTCTAAATCATTGTCTCAAATGACAGTGAAATATGCAACAGGGAATAATATTGGGTACCATCGAGCCAAAACATCAGAAAGGCATCATCAGCGAGAGCAAGACAGACTTTTTGCCACCATATTAAGCTAGGATGTGTCATACCTCAAGTGCTGTGTGTCTCTGTGATTCAGGAAGGAGTTAGTGGAGTTGGAGGTCATACCAGAGGGAAGCAATAAAAAGGATCCAGGGGATGAGGTAATTGGCTTCCAGAAGGATACAAAGTTTTGGGACCCTTCATTTTGAAGGGGAGGAATAAACACGTCACCATCAGGAGGGTGCTGTGTAAGCTGGATGCAAAACTGTTATTGACTGAGCCCTTGAACTCGATGAAGCAAAAAGCCGACTGATTTAAAAGCAAGTGCTCTTTTACCAAATGCATATGGACTCCTGTAACTTGTTCCCACAGTGAGGGTGGAGGCAAGAAGTACCAGCAGGCTGAAAGAGGAAGGAGAGCAGTTCATGGTCAACAGGTCTATAAGCAGATACCAGGAGAACCAGACAGGAAAAAACCTCTAACATCCCAAATCCAACAATTGCAGAAACAATTGCAGTGGGAAGGAAATGCTCATGTGTTAAATGCCCAGTCACTGTTTCTGCAGACAGAGGGCCAGACTGGCTGGACCACCAGTTCTATTCTATTGGGAATATCTTCTCTCACATTCTTGTATTATGGCAGGATTAGAGTGGGGGAAATGTATAATTCCAGAGTGCACCAAGGAATATTCCTGTCTGTATTCATCTGTGTACCTAGCCTCAAATCCCATTTGTATTGAAATTGCTGAAAGAAATGGTCATATGCCTGTTGATTGTAACTATCTCAGCTACAGCAGCAGCTCATGCTAAAAAGAAATTAAACTACAAATACACCCAGCCTCTAGCTCAAAATTGCTTAGATTTCTTCTATCGGTTGACAGAAAGGTGGTGTCACTGGAACGGAAACAAACACAAACCTTACTCTAGCAGAAATATGCTTAGTGGTCAAAAATACCTGGAGGGTGAGCTCAGGCCCTTGCATTTGAGGTCAGCTTTTGAATTTTTCAACTTCTGAGCTACCTTCTTGTAGAAAGCAGAGCTTTTCCCCCCTAATTAGCTGCTGTTCTAGCCCTCATGCCTTTACTAGCATATGCTAGACTCTGTAACTATTTGCTCAGCTTTCTTCCATTTTCCCCTTGACCACACCCAAACTTTTTTCTTTACTTCTTTGCTTCTGTGTACTGCACTCAGAGGCAACATACTGATCTGCCAGACCAGGACAGCTCAGACCACTGCTTTAACATTTTCTTGGATGAAGTGTGAAAGTCACTCCAGGTTTCCAGTTCCTTCCTTCCTTCCTTCCTGCCTGCCTGCCTGCCTGCCTGCCTGCCTGCCTGCCTGCAAGAGGTAGCACAGACTTCACTCCCTCCCTTGCTATTTTGTCTTCCCTAGATTTGTTCCACTCTCACTCTACAGTAGCATTTGCTTTCATGGAGTAGAGCAATGTACATGCATATATATAGATAGATTGATATAGATATCCTGATATAGATGAGTAGACTCAGGGTGCACAGACACCAGAGGGATGACCATTAGGAAAAGCTTTGCTCTTTACTAACAGGATGACTGTTCCTTGAAAAGGCTTGTGTGGTATTTCTGGGTTTTTACTTCTAAACTAGCCCAGGAATGTGAGGCAGGGCAGTCATTTGGCACAGAGAAGCTGGCTTTCCCGGGTTGGTTTCACATGGGTCAAGTGGGGTGATGGCCCTGTGAAGCAAAATCATATTGCCCTTTCATGTCAGGGCAGCTGTCTCATGTCCCCCCTTCCCCAGTGCTTGTCTGAATGTGTGTCAATAAGTTACTTGATCCATGCTCTTGCACCAGTCTCTTGAGCTTAACTGCCTGAGAAAATTTGGAAGCATGAAAGCAGTTGATCTTTGTGGGCTGTTTAAAGTCTCCTTCTATCAGGAAATATCAGTGTTTGCACAGCAAAAATCAGGGGAGAGAGAATGAAAGGAGAACATGAAAGAGCTACAAATTATGTTAACACTAAAGTCACAAGTAAAAAATTACTATGATGTATTAAAAGCACTTCCTCCTACAAGCATTTCTATTTCCTCCTTAACTTTCAAACCCATAAAACACATAAGCACTGAAGGGAAAATGGGCAAAGCCCACTGGATACTCATTTACTACCAACACTGACAGCTGCTGACACTACAACGCAGAAGCAGACACACTGCCCCACAATTATTGCTGCTCCCTTGGCACCAAAACACATGCAGCTCAGACCTTGTCAGTAAATTTGTTTCACGTATTCCTAGAGAGCTCTTGAGGCTGGTTTCTGAAAGAGGACTAACCACCCACTCCCTCTTGGCAGTCCATGGTCCTTGCATGACACAGCGGTGAGGTTGTGCCAATGCTCTTGTTAAGGTCTCTTCCCTACCCATTTTTAACGTGAGCTTCAGCTCTCCCCGCTGCTTTTATTTGGGGTGGAATAGACGATACGTTTGGAGTGATATACTTACTTCAATACTGTCATAAACAGATTTTATGGCAGCAGAATCATTTCCAGCCAGACCTTTGGCAAAACATAAAGAATCCACACTAAGCTTATGATTCCTTCTATGATGTCTCAGACATAAAAAGGGAGAGTAGGGGTTTTTTGGTGTGTCTCATACCGAGTGTCTTCCTAGAGCTTCTCACGCATGTGCTGTTTTCCAGCTTAATGCTTAAGTATTTCTAAGCCTCAATCTGTTCACTATGCCTTAAAATTCTTTGGCATCTCTAATAACACCTCTTCTGGATCAGAGGCTGTACTTTTGTCTTTTTCTTCCTATCTTTCCACATTATTTTTTCCAGAGCAAAGTCTCTTCAGGAAATTATATCTTACTTTGAAAGTGGGTTTACAGCTTGACTACTAGAAGAAGCATGGAGTGGAGAAATTTCATTTTGAGTATCTTCTGAGAGTTGTTGCTGGTTTGGGAGTGGAGATGTTAGTGAGGAGGAGAAATGGACAGAATAAAAGAGCATAGAAAATACTTTGGTACCATGAAATGGTGTATGGAGATATCTTAGATCTTGCCAGTTAGCTGGTAGAGTTGGCTTATGGCTCACAGAAATATGCTGCATCCTTTTAGAAAATGAATGCTCCTTAGAAAAGTGAGATTCTATTTTACTGCTTTATACATAACTTCTAAGCCATCTTGAGTAGACAGCTGTGGCTTTGCTATTTTTGCTACTGTGCTTGAGAAGTTGTTCTTTCTTACTGCCAGGGCCTGCCACTCAGACCGTGTCAGGTGGGAGGACAGTCTTTGACTGTTGATAATTTTCCCACACTTCCTGCTCTTCTAAATATTCTTGTTTCCCGTCTCTGTTGCCAGTCAGGTGTGGATATGCAACCCAATTTGCAAAATGAACAGTTTGGTGTGTGGTCTGTTTCATTCTTCATCTTTGAAGAATGTGAACCCATCTAAGCCTCCACATCCCAAACTCTTCCAAATACGAGTAGAGGTGAAAGTACGAGGAGTCAAATTTGCAAAAGAAAACTGAGTACACAAAGGAACCTATTTTGGTTTAGGTTTGAATATTAACCTCTTTTTAATTTTTTCTCTCTCTAGATATTCTTTTTTTAATATTCTAGCTGAATGCAACATGTAGAAGTGACTAAGACTCCCCTTAACTCAGGGAGTAAAGGCTTCATGACAGCTGCCTCTGTGAGATTTACACTTTATGTAATTTCAGTCCAAACCTCAAATCTTCGAACCAATTCAACTGCTGATCTTGAACCTCTTTCAGTACAGAACTTGAATCTAAGCACTTCTTGTTCCCATGTTTAAAATATATGGATCATGTGTAAAAGTAAATGTAATGCATTAATTGCTAACATGCTGTCTCAGTATTCTAAACCCAAGTTTATTTTAAAAGCGAAACTCTATTAGTAATTAATATTGATGCTGTTTGATCTCAGAAAATCCTCTGAGTCTAGGGCAATTCAAAGTGTACAGCATATAAAGTTAGGGATGCATGCTGAAACTCTAAAAATAAAACAGAGGATGCAAAGACATGAAAAATAGTCAAGAAGTCTGAAAGAATTCACACTCCTATATATGTTCATTTTGAAAAAGAAGCTATAGGAAATACTGAGCTGTGGATTCCAGGGTGACAGGGAAGCTATAAGGTGGGAAGACCAGGAATATAGCAAAAAATGTGAGTGCCTTCTAAAAGAAATATTTTTTTTTTTGAAAGACAGCAAGGAAAAGAACTCAGTGGATAAACTTTGCCAAAAAATTAGAGCATTTCTCTGGCTGATAGAGCACCAGAGCAATATAAAATGGAATAAAAGCTGATGAATCACTGTCATTTCTATTGGTAAAAAAGCAATACAAGATCCTTCAATGTCAACATTAGATATGAAATGTGTTTCTTGCCGTATTAAATTGCATTTTATTGAAACAGCCAAGGTATGTTTTAACTCTTGACTACTCAGAGTGTTCACTTTTATGCTGCGTGACACGGAGCATAGCCTTTCTGATAACAAAAGGGTTCACAGGAGATCACAGACCCATTATAGGCAACCTTGTGAGATATCACATGCTTGATGGGGGTCATTCCTCTGGGAGAAGAATGAGGTTGCTGGTGATGAGCCCTGGACCGAGGTTCAAATTAAAGCTAGCTGGTCTGTGCCTTGGCATCCAGGAGTGCAGGAAACAGGGAACACCACGGGGAAAATCATGGACCATCACAAAATGAGTAAACATGATTTACCTTTTATTCTTACTATGGGTTTCTTAAAGAAACTCTTGAGGAAATTCTAAAAGATGTGTAAGGCTTAACCAAGGAAAAATTGATTGTGAAACGTAGGCTTAGGGTTGTGCCTGAAAAGAGTTGTGAGTAAAATGTCGGTGGGTGAAAGATATATGTTGGAGCAGATAAGGAGTTGAACATTGTTTTATTGGGAACTTGAGATGCTTTATAGCACCAAAAGAGGAGAAAATAAAACTAATCGGCTGGAAGACTGGGCCCTCCACACATACCCTGTTAGAGATCACGTCCCCAGAGGCATTCCAGCACGGTGAACTTTATCATGCAATATTATTGCCTAGTATCAAAATTGTCTAAGCATTGGAAAACACGGGGTTCAAGTTTCTTAAAAAAAAAAAAAAAAGTCAAGTCATTAAAAAGGGATTTTGAAATGTTTAGAAATTTTCAAAATATGACTGTTTTAAATATTTATTCTTACCGTGAACAGAAATAAAAATAAATGATACCATTGTCATGCTGATGCTGCATGTCAGTTAATCTGTTAGGGGCAGATTCAAAATCCACCGAAGGTGATAATGCAAATTCTACCTGGTCGATAGGTTCTTGGTAATTTCATATACTTCTCATTACTTTTCTTTCCATGCACAGGCTTTCGTTTTCATACCCCTTCTAGCTTCTTAACCCACAGAATATATTTATTTTTCCACCTATTAGCAGTGCTTTCTTACTGGCTTTTTGTATGACTGTGGCTTTTTTAAAGACATAAAATGATGCATTATCTTTGCAAGGGGCCTCTCCACTGCCCTGTTGTTCATTACAGAATCCACATACCCATCACCCTCCTATCTACATGGTCTTATTTGCCTGAAAGTAATATAATTACATTTATATGCCATCTATTTCATCTGTGTTTCGTGCTAGTTAAATCAGTTTCTTATGCATTTGTTTCATGCATTCACCACAAATTGATATGTATAACCTATGCATATATTCATCTCGTCAAGTATTCATGTACTGGGTTCCTGTGTTCATTATTGACAGAAATTATTCATCCTAACGAATCCATGGGAACACCAGAAAGAGCATATAACACAAAAATAACTTAAATTATACAAAATGTACTAGGAAATGTGTGTGTGTGTGTCTGTGTATGTGTGTGTGTGTAAAACTAGCTCAGACTGAAAAAGAAGAAAACCTAAAAGAACATTTGTGCATGTTGGCTGGATGTGTGGATTTATAGAGCCCTTTTACCTTTCCAGCAATGTGATCAGAAGGATCCATGTGCCAAGTGTACAATTTTCTCAGAAAAATAAGCAAACAGCACTTTGCGCAGTCATTATGTGGCGGTTAGAGCCCTCCCAAATACAGAAAGGGGAAATCAGCAACCATTAACCCCCTTCAGCTTTCCAAATGTATTCAGTGATTAAAAAATACTTCTCGTATATGTGTGACCGATAATGGAGTTCTTTGGGGTGGTCTGTGGGGATAGTGACTGTGCTCCTTTTTTGGTGGTTCCTTTTTTGAGAAGTGAGTGTTCAGGTGCAGAGTGTATCACTAGGCAGCTTCCCCCAGTTAGAAAGAGCCAGCCTTTGCTGCTGGACTGGCAGCAGTACCCAGGAGTCACAGTATATGGCAGTGAAGCAGAGCAGGGGACTGACGTGCCTGAAGATGGAAAGGACTGTGCTGCGATCCCCCGTGTTAGGCTGGTGAGCTTTGCAGGACAGTGCAGAGCGGCCGAAGGCAACTCTTACCACTTGCAGCATAGGCAGGATGCGTGGAGGTTAATGTTTCTGATATTATGACAAGGCTAAGAGAAGCAAGATGCCCCCTGAAAGCTCCTGCACTATTCTCATGTGCTGGAACAGAAAAGACCTAGTCTCTGTTGTCCAACTATCTTCTCAATTAATTCATAAGATTTTTAAGGAAGGGCTACCTAGACATACAATACTCTATAAAATAAGACTTTGACACTTGAGTGGATTGGCCATGTAGTGCTGATTGCCTCTTTTTACTGCTTTGATCCCAAGATCTTAAAGTACTTTATAAATATTAATGAATAAAGACTCAGAAATATTCAGTCATTGTGTTTATGCTGTTGCTCATGTCACAGATGGGGGCAAACATATTAAGGCTACAATTTATTCCACCTTGCTTTACATTTCTGTAGATGAGTGAGTTATTGCAGTTCTCCTTCATATTCAGGGAAGGAAATGAGAATTTTTAAGGTGTGACTCATTTAATCTATTTTATACATTTATTTATAAGGAAAGGAATGATGCTGTAGAACTATCTGTTTCTCTGCATCACCTGTGAAGGGACTCTTAAGGTGACTCACTCAGATTTAGACATCTGCCTTGTGTGACTGTATTTGCTAAGACAGGGACCATGGCTCAGTTTCAGCTGAGCCCCACTCTCCTAATTCCACTACCATGCTTTGATTATATGACAAATACTGCACACATTGCAGAAGGTTCCCTCATATTGTACCAGTGTATTGGTTAGCATCTGATATGAAAAATAGGAAGATGGTAAATTTTCTGTCAGTATTCAAAAACTAACATATTACTGGAAAATGTAAAGGTTTTTAGACCAGTGTCACTCTCTGGAAAAAAAATGGAAATGCTATCATTAAATGTCATTTTTCAAAAAATGTAGGATTTTATCAACTGTCACTACATTGTTGGGGAAAGTGTTAACAAAGAAATCCCTTATTTTTTTTTTTATACTTGGATAAAAAGATTTATCACATATGAACATCTAAAAATGTTGCAAAGTACCTTAGAAACATTGCAAAATATAACATTTATATTAGTGAATCCTAGTGAAAAAGTTACCTGTAATCAAAAATATCATGCCAATCACTGAGTATTTGCCTGAGAAATGAGGACAATGATTTCTTCCTATACATATTTTTATAGAGAGAAAATACAGAAGGGTAGAGCTCTAGATTTTTATTGGAGATGGTTCTTAGAAAATATAAAAACTAAATGTCTGTAAAATGAAGGAAAGACAAGGAAGAGAATGACAAGACTGCTGTTTTCCAATTCTGGATGTCAACTTGGCTCACAGATAAGCTGGAAACTCTGATTAAAGTTTCTGGTTGATTTATGCCTCAAAGACAGACTTCAGGTTTTGGCTGCAGACTAAATAAAGCTGCATGCTATTATTATTGCCATTAATTATCTTTGTCTATTGCTTTGTGATTCTTGAGTTAAAGCAAACTGTGTATTCTGCAAAAGTAGTCTACTCTGTGTCAGACTAACAGAAAGTGCTGCCATTGCTGAATTTAATTTTTTTTTTTATTAGGGCAACAATAAAGCATCTGGTATGATAGGAAGGTATTAGTTATGAGAGGAACATGGGATAGATACAGAATAATGACCGAGATGCAGAAAGGAATAAACAAAAGATTACAGTCAGCTGAGCTGAAAAAGACAGCTATTGATTTGAATTAAGATTCCTAATAGGAATCCCAAAGGTTTGATCTTGGGACTAATATTATCTAGTACTTAGTATTTAGGATTTTCAATAATAACTTCGGCACAGGAGTCTGTAGATTCTTCAGTTAAACTGCTGATGACACAGAGGTGGCTGTTATTCTCATTACAGAAGAATATTGGAGGAACACATAGGAAGAACCAGCTGATCAGGAGAGCAAGAAAACTAGAAATGTAAGTGGACTAGTATTGAGATCAAGAAAAGTAAGGACTACCAACAAGAACTTTTGCAAAAGACTGTTGCTTTAAGACAGAAAAGCCAGATCATGTCCATTAGACAGGATGACACAGGACGAATTTCAGCTGCTAAAATAGATACTGCAGTTAAAAAAGACATTGCAGACACCATCTGCATGTATCTGACAACCAGTACTGACTGGGTGAAGAAGTCATGAAAGCTGTGTAAGGATCTTAACACATGTCTGGTTTAGAATGAGGTTGCATATCTTCCGGAGCTGATTGCTTCTTTACATTAGCTGTGTAAATGAAGCTTCAGGAGACTGAAGACACAACTTCCAAACCGTTTTCCTGAGGTCAATCCCATTCCTTGATTTTCAGTGACTGTTTAGCAATACAGGGAATACTATTTCTCCACCTTGAAAGAAAGTGTTGGCATAAGAAAAAAACAGACATGAACTGACCATAAAATACTGAAGCTTAAAATCTGAAGAAGTTGTATAAACATCCCAGGAGTGAGAAGCTGAGCAGTAGACATGTAGGGTGTCAACAACCTAAACTAACAAGGGAATTTCATGAGTTTGTGAGCAGATCCTCATTGTGATGTAACTGATTCCATGACAACAGGGTCTGGAGTCAATGGGGTTTTCATTTCTACATTCACTCTTTCCCTCTTTGGAACAGAATTTTTACTAAATACATTTGTTAGCTATTAATTATTAATTGTTTACACATTGATTGTGAGATCCTCTTTTAATATTATACGAACATCCTAAAGTTTTATAGGCTTTGTAAGTGAACAGTGTTCTTTCCAAGAACATCCCTGTAACTGCACAACATTCTCTTTCAAATGCTGTTGCCATTTGACATTAGCAATTCACATGCAGCCACAAGTACTTCATTTTATAAAATGAAACATAGTGGTCAAGGATTCAGTATGTTTTCACAACTTCATGTAGATAAAAGCTACTTGAGCATGAAGAAAATCCTTTTTTATGTGTGTCTGGAAATACTAGTACTTTTATGTGAAGGACATCAAAAATGTATAATTCTGCATTGCCATGTTAGGGTTATTGTATTAGCTTTCTCCTGATTCACATGAGGCAGAGGATAACTATAATACACAAAGTATGTCAGAAAGCAATGCACAATGGAACTGCAACTGATGTACAGACTTTGTGCAGAGGTACGTGCACGCATTGCCAGAGAAATGCAAGTTGAAATCTTCTCTGCTGAAAACTGAAATGGAATTGACTCGATAAAAATGTTGACTTTTAGCCTTTGAAATTTAAACATCTAGAGTAAACCAATGACCTCAGCTTCTGCCCTAAATGCAGTAGAAGTAGATAAGCATTTCCAGCAGGTGATTCATTCCACCTATCTGAGGAATTTGCCGTAAGTATTTGCTCTCTGATGATGCCTGTCATTTTCCAGAGAGATACTACATGATGCTATTTTATTTATTGCCTTATTTCTATTAAGCTAACATCAAGTGAAGTGAAATCTAGCCATCTGTGAAAAAAAACATTTCTTTTGTTCCCTACGCTAGCCCACAGCTATTTAATTACTGTAACCACAAGTAAGAACAAGAACTTAGACTGAGCCATCCCCACCAACTGTCTAAACAATTTTGGTTATGTCTTTAGCAGCCTGCCAGTGCTGATCTGGACATCTCATTCTTACTATGCTGGAAGTGTTTAACTTTCTGTTTCTGTTACTGCAAATACATCCCATTTACAGGTCAACAGGACAAGTAGCCCAACAGAGCCAGAAAAACACCTTCTTTCAGGGACAATTAATGAAATGCAATCTCGTTCTAGATCAATATTGGAGACCTCTGACTTTTGGAAAAAGAAGTAGCATAGTTTGGGGCATGCTTGGCTGTCTGATGAGAATACAACTGATAAAATTTTGTAATATCTAGCATTATCACTTAAAGCAATTTAAAACATGATGAAGAAACAGTTCCAAATGTTCTATGATTTTTAAAAAGCAACACTTGGCTTTTTGCCCTCGCTGTAAAGCATCCCAAGATATCTCTGTGTGACAACATACATTCATGCAAACACAGCTTAAGCACTTTGGGGGCTTAGAAATCCTCAAGTAGAAGAAGCAGCTTATGTCTGAAGGTTTCTGAAGGTTTCTGTTAAAAAGGTTAATTGAGCAGGTTGCCAGAATGACATGTCTGGTAGACAACAGAGGAAATACTGCATTCTTGATATTTGGTTCTGGAACATTGTAAGCAACCATGTCGGTGGATTTCTTTTGAGTTTTTAGCTTGACTGGTTAGAAGAGAATCTATGACTAGCTTTTCTAGCTGAATAAAAATTTCCAAATTAATTAGGGTGATGTGGCACAAATGTAAAAGGCTGACTAGAAGGTGGGTGAACAAGGGTAGCTGGCAACCTCTCAGTCTAGAATATTCCAGGAGTATGAAAAGGAATCAAAGACAGGGGGGAAATCACCTTTCAAGAGTTTCTGCTTGGATCAAATTACTGTGATAAGAAGAAATGCCGTCATGATAGCTGCCATAGTGTAACTATGCAGGGACATTAACAGATTCATTGTGCCTTGAAGGCTGCAATTTAAACAGTAAGAGTCTTCATTTTGTAACCTATCATATTTAAACACTGATCAGGATATACTTTCTGAATAAAAGATTGAGACTTCATATATCAAAAAGACTCGCCCATTCTTCACGCTGCCACAGTGAGGTAGCACAGCTGATGGAAGAGGAAATGCTCATTCTGAGGTATACCTATAACATGTGATTATTACATTTCAGTAGCTGATATTTTTTGATGAATGCCTGAACATCCAGCAGAGAGAGGGCTTTTTCCCCCTCTACGCAACAGCTGTGCCTTTTGAATCACACAGATTGGCTGAGAGGAGGTGACACTCCATAGGCCAAACATCATTCAGCACCGGCTGAGCTCACTAGAATGTAAATGCACCGTCTTGAGAGTCTTGCTTGAAAGGCATCTGTAGTCATGGCACAAATATAAAGAGCAAGGGCAGAGCATGACAGATTACAGTTGTTGGGTAGAAAAAGACACAATTCTCAGTAAAATTTAAGTGTACTGCAGAAGCAATCACCACCGCAATCCCAGTTGCACTGGAATGAGAAGTAGGCCCAAGAACAATTATAGCAAATCTTTGACAATGCACCATGAATTAACTGTGGGTTTGATACGAATAACCTGTATTACTTTCTATATGGTCACAAACACAAATACTAGAGTGGAGGAAATGTTAGGTCTTCTTCTTGGATGATTTGTATTTCTATAGCCTGCTGTGAAGACGACACAAAAGATTTATATGGCTGGGGATGCTTCTCAAAGAGAAATCCGGTCTAATATTTGAAAGCTACCTGAGTAAATTCCTATCACAAAATTTTGTGAGACTCTTCTGTTTACCTCCCTCAGCAATGGTATGTAGGCACCCTGTGTTCTCTTATTCATCTTATAGCAAGGATAAGAACAGTTTAAGAAAAGGGAAAGGGCTGTCTGGAATCTCAGGGCTATAGTTATACTGGTACAATACACCATCTGAAAATAGGGTAGGTTTCCTCCTGTACGTATGACTGAATGGTCTTCCTCTAGAGCAAAATAATCTCATAACTGCCTATTGGAGACAGTCTTTATCTTAGGGATACCCTGATGTCCCTAAGTATTCCTCAAGGCCAACTCAGGAAACAGCTATCTGGTATAGGACAGAGCCTTGTCTGTTCTAGGAATTTACACTTATGGACGTTTGCACATCAGCATGTGAGTCTGTGCGCAGGCTCTGTGAAGTTTACTCAAAGTCCTGTTGCTGAAGGAAAATGCAGTCGAGGCTACACAGAAGCAGTTTCAACCCTCATCATGACTTTTAATATCTTTGAGAGAAGAGAGTGGCTGCAGATGGCTGCTGCAAAGCAATGTCACAATGTGGGCTTTGCCAGGTACAAAATTTGCAATAACAGGAAAGAGATTGTATGTTTTGCTCCCTTTTCATCTTTGTAGTTCGGTTTGTGGGTACAGGTGAAACCTATTAAACCCCTGTGGCTAAAGTATTCAATTTCTGGGGAATGCTCAACAGAAGTGGGACGCATATGGACAAGGAATTCCAGTTACTCCCTTTCTCCTTATTCATTGCCTTCCACTCTAATAGGAATGGTTGATTAAAAGGGAAGGGTTTCCTTGAAAGGTGCCACACACAGAGTTAATCTGCTCTTCAGTGGGAACTGCACCACCCCACCAGCCAGGAACAGTTTCCACAACCACCTGTGTCTATCAACAGCGGTGCTGCCAAAAGACCATTGTTACCTTAATGGACCACTGAGGAGCTGGCAGTTAGTCCGTGACCTGTGGATGGCTTTCAAGAACAAGATGGCTGGTTAAAAATTAAATGAGTTAGAAGACAGAAGGTAGTAGGTTTAGTATTAGTGGGAAATAGTGAATGTAGAGGCTGTTTTTTTGGAAAGTAAAGGTGAACAGGACTATCTGGTGCTTTTCTTCTGCATCACAATATACCTATGTGCCTGTCTTTTGGAAGGAAGTTTTTTTTTCATTTCATGCTCTGTATATTCCTACAGAATTAATATAATGAATTCACATTTTATATTGCCTTCTACTGACCCACTGAATTGATGGTTATCTCCTGCCAGCTACAATAAGCTGTATCACACATACACAGTAAATTCCTTCTTAACTCTGAATCTGATGCTTTTTTACAATGGCTCTTTTTCTCTTGAAGCAACTGTTACTTGCTCTGCCTTTTAATGGGCATATTTGTTTCTTGTTTTATCTAAAATATACACTGGTCACATCTATCTTGATATTCATGCAATGGCTGAGGCTCAGCAGCACCTCTGGAGATTGACCAGTACAACACCTGCTCAGGGATGGGTCAGCTAGAACAGATTCCCCAGGATGGTGTCCTTCTGAAATTGAGTAGCTACAATGACAAGAGACTCCACAACCTCTCTGGGCAAGCTGTTCCTCCCTCTGTCCACCGTGACCATAACAGATTTCTTTCCTAAGTTAAATGGAATTTCCTGTGTTTCCGTTTGTGACCATTGCTTCTTGTTCTTTCGGTGAGCACTTGGAGAGGAATCTGGCTCCATCTTCTTTAGCACCCTTCCCTTCCCAATCAGGCATTTACGCGCATGGCTAAAATCCCCCTGAGCCTTCATTTCTCCAGGCTGAAAAGGTTCAGATGTCTTTCAGATTTCTTCTATGACAGATATTCCAATCCCTTAGTCTCTTCAGGGCCCTACACTGGATTCACTCCGGTACGTCTATGTTTTTCTTGTACACATCCACTGCGGCACTCAACTGTGTGAGTTATCCCATTACATCTCCCTGATCCTAGCGAGTTCATAGCCCCATAACTGCACATAGACATCCAATTCCTTCTCTTTTTTTATCCATGCTGCAGACATTAGTGTGTAGCACTTCAGAAAGGTACTTTCTTGCACTAATTTCACAGACAAAGTGTGCGTTTTCCTCCCTGCCATGCCAGCCTCTTAGCTTTTCTTTTTTTTGTGCACAATTATTTGGTGTGGGCACACTTGTGCCCTGTTTTCTTTATTAGAAGATCTTCCCTGTCCACATCAGCCTATTTGCGAACCCAATCCACACTGCTTGGATACCCTTGATTTTCCTAGAACAGTGTAACTTTTTTAAAGATCTGGTTGCTTTTTTATTTATTTCGAAGGGCCCTCAAAGATTCCCCATATGATGGAAATCATTCCAAAAGCAGCAGTTCATTTAATAAAAGGCCTTTCTACAATATGGTCCATCTAATGTAAAGTACTAAGAGACTTCCAAAGTTGTCATCTGAGCATGCTAAGAAAGCATGCAGAAAGCTTGAACAGGATTTCAGAGTGTCAGGAGACATACACTGAAGGTTACAAAACCTCTGGAAACAGTGGGAAATCATTGCCTTTGTCATGCATTTTATATTTTCCATAAAGGAACATGATTTTGGGGATTAAATTCAGAAAACTAAGAGAGAGTATTACATTCTAGTGGGTGACATCCCTGCCCATGGCCGGGTTGGAGAGCGGAGGGGTTGGAATTACATGATCTTGATTACACGAAGGTCCCTTCCAACGCAAACCACTCAGTCATTCTGTGATTTTCAGAGTGATTTCTACCATCTTTATTTTCTATGACAGAGATAAATGACTTTATTCTGTTTCAACATAAGCCTCAGTTCTATTATAGTGATCACTGGAAACAAATTTGCTTTGGTTCAACTGTTATAAAAGTTTATATTGATTCTTCCTTTCCCTTTTTTTTTTCACGTAAGGGCAAGCACCATACACCATTGAGTACTGTACACTTCAGTTCAAGCACTGTAACATGAAACTATATTCCAAAGGAAAACCATATCATATTTGGTCAGGGAATTTATGTTCTACAGCACTTGTGTGACCTTGGCTGTAATGAAAGAAAGGGACTTTAAAGTAGCTAAGGCTTTTGGAGCTTGCTAAATAGTCAAAACTACAGCCATTGTAGGCATGTGAACTCACAATCACCTTTTTCCTTATTGGCAGGCAGAGATCCTCTGGAGTGTAATAACGAGAAAAAGCCTCTCTGACTCTGTTGTGGCTGCTTTGCTGAGGGTGGTAGTGACAAGATCAAATGCCATTTTGGCACTTATTTTAGGTATGCTGAGTCTCACTAAGTTGTACAAATACACTAGTGGTCTTGCGCTACCGGCCTCCGGATCAGCACAAAATACCAAATGAGATCAAAGAGGTGATGGAATCTACTGAAATAATAAGAATGGATGATGATAAATGACCCCAAAGAGTCTGGTCAAATATCATAATAACACAAGTTTAAGACGAAAAATCTTAATTTAAATGAGCATATCCTGTGACAGCAACTTTGTCCTACACTATCCAAGCAGAGACCTTTTCTTTACCTTAATCACTTCTGTCTCACGCTACAAAAAATGCAAAATCAGAATGCTTGATATTATATATCAAAATAATATTCAATATTATTGAAATCTCTTTGTCTGCAACTCAGGTTTAGGAAGGTGAGACCACAGAAACATGGGAAGATAACTTAAAGTGAGGAAAATAAAATCCGTCAGCTCTGTGTGGATGCAACAGGAGCAAAGCACAGCATCAAGAACCGCGCTGTACATTACAAGGCTATGAGCTCACACGGAACATAAGTGTGTGTAAGTAAATATCTACACACCTAATAAATGGCTCTAGCAGTAAATGTTTTCAAACAGACATTATCAGAAGGAAAGCATTTTGCATTTATCTGGTTTCTTTATGCTTTAATTAATTAATTACTTGTTTAGCTGGATGGGTCCATCATATTACATACTAAGTACCAGTCAGAGTTCATACTGAGTTATTCCTGCTATCCAGAAATTGAAGAGAGCTGTATTCACCTCACTCACATTAATTCCAGACAGTAGCTCAATTCACCCTAATTCTCTTTAAGCTGCCAAAAATCTTTCTGACTAAAGATAACTAATATGAACACTAGTGGAGAGCGAACAACTCTAATATTTTGGTAATTTCTAGACCCACACAAAAAACATTTCTAATAACACATACAGAGAAAGAAATGCAGCATTACACAGCAACACTGCAAGGAAGAATGATAATTCTAAAGTCAAAATATTTAGGAAAGGCTCTTGCTAAACTCTCATATCTAGGTAACACCTGAATGAAATTAATGAAAAGGCACCTGACATCAGATATACTATTATCTAACATAACTGCTAAACACTTACTCAAGATCCAGATCCTACACTTCTGTTACTTATTCAAATATTGTCTGTCTGTTCACTGATTTCAGTGCTGAAATATTTGCAGCACCCTACTGGGACACAAATACTGTGTTAAAGTGATGTTAGTAGCTTGCATGTATATGACATATACAGGGAACTGGAAGCCTTCATGTGGGGGGTAGATGATGGATGAATGCCAGTGCAGTGGCAATTCCTGGAATACATATGGTCTGCAATGACAAAAATTGACAGGGAACCATTGCAGACATGCTGTCTGTGTGTCTCAGCCACGTTTCCACTCTGCTTCAGAAGGGAAGGATTATTGCTTGATGACATCGTAATATAAGTTTTTTCTTCTCTACTCACAATTTGCATCTTACTTACAAAGGCCATAACTCAGCTCCCAGTCAGCAGGTACATTTTATTGCTTTGTGGGGAAACAGTTCCTACAACTAAATTCAGCAGACGGTAGACTACCAAAAAACAAACAAAAAAAAAAAAAACAAAAACTCAAAACAAAACAATCTAACAACTGTCAGTAGTAGCATTCAAGAAGATGCTCCATCAAGAGCTCTAAAAGTAGCACAACATGTTTTTCCAAGTAAGTGGCTTATTTTACAAAGTTAAGTAGGTTTTTGTCTGTGTTGTTTTTGTCCCATTTGTGGGAGTGTTGATGTTTCTTTTGGTGTCTAATTTAACACATGGACATTCCAGCCAGTTTTCACTGACTGCTTCGTACAGCCCTGTGGATTATGCACTTGGCTTTGTTTCAGGAATCTATGAATACAAAGCCTGTTGAGTATGCGATTTCATACAAAGTTCTATCCATACTTATTTGCTTTCTATGAGCACTGAAATGGGTGAATGCATTCTTGCTATTTAATTATGGTGCTATCAAACCGCTGCCCCCAAGAAACTGTGATATCTGATAAAAAATACTTGACGTCAATAAAAAAAGCAAGTTAGAAAACTGTACGGTCATACAAAAGGTGTGATAGCTACAAAGAGAGCCAACTTACAAAGGGGTTAGTGATTCACCCAGCCAAGTTAAACAAGACACAATTGGGGCTAATTGACTTCCCTCCTTCGACCTCCCAAGTATGAGTTTATGAAAGCCTGGAAAGCTAAATTAACCCCAATTGTGTCTTGTTTGACTTGGCTATTTAGGTTAAATGGATAACCCTTTTGTGACTTGGCGCTTTTTGTAGATATAACACCTTTGGATAATTAACATTCCCTCTTTCCCACCTTTCTAAAACAGCTTGTGCCTTAGTTTACATGTTTTGATTGTGATGAAAGAAGAAGCAAAGCTACATTTTTGAGAAAACAAGCTTCTTAGAGAATAAAGCAAAATAAGAAGCATGAAAGCACATTAGAAATAATTACAAGGCAGCAATTCACAGCAAGGATTCAAGGATGATATGGAGACTGCAGCAAGAAACTGTCACGACATACAGTAGGTAAGGTATAACTGCATAAAAGAAGAAATTTCGCCTTCTATATATTTATCAAATAGCACATAATATCAAGCTGCCCAATTCACACTGTTGTATCTAAACTCACACTTTCGCTGGTAAGCGTGTATGAAGCTGTTCCCTCTGACTTCAGCAAATGTTGTTAAGCACTCAGAGTATACAGAATATGATTATATCTGAAATGCTCAAACAGGGGTTGGAGAGTCTTGTGTAGGTTCTATTTGTTCAGAAAATTCCTTTTTATTGCAGTATGAACTTTGGGGGATGGTTCAGTATTGTGACTTCATATGAACGGAAGATAGCTATAAGAATGATTTGGGTTGGAAGGAACCTTAAAGATTGTCTCGTTTTAAAGCCCATGCCATGGGCCAGGACACCATGAAAAGGAATTTAGATGTCATCATGAACCATCGGTGGATTTAAATGGCAACTCCTTGCAAGCTAATGGTATGAAAATACAGAAAGTCAATTTGAGGCAGGGAAAGTTTCATGGATTTTACCTGCGGAGTTTTCTCTGTATTAGTATCTGAAAAAGCTGCAGTGTTCTCTGACCTTGCAAGGCATCTGAATGAACAACATGCCCATGGCAGGAGCAGCATCTGGAGATGGTTGTGTAAGATAGGTACTGAGGTAAATCACTGTCTGGAGATGCTTCTCATGTTCCTGTGACTATAGGATGAGCCCAGATGACTGGCTTCACTAGATCAGGTTATTGAAATAAATCCACCCTGAGGCACTCAATAGGGGCCATACATCAGCATTCCTGAAATTATACCTGCCTAGTAGAATGAGGCCCGTAATAGTTAAAGAAAATGAATATGTTAAATGAACGTAGGGTGTGTTAGTGGAATATCCTTCTGTGATTTATTTAATGATAACCATGATCCTGGGAACACACATCTTTGTAAAATCTGGGAAGGATGAAGCATAAGAACTCAAAGCTGTCCACTGACATTTTTTAATAATCAGATATCGTACAAAAGCCTTTTTGTGGAAGGAGTTTTATGAGCCACACTGTTTTGTGAAACCAGCAAGAATAAAAGACTAACCAATGTGTTGTTAGTTGCCCACATACCATCTAATACAGAAGTCTAAATGTGCAAAACTCGGAAAGGAACAGAAAAGGATGAGTTACCTCTAACAAAACACAACATGTTTATATACTTGTATCAGAGGGTCGTTGCAGTTGTACTAAAGACTCTTCTGAGACTTTCTTAGCAATCTATTAAAAATCCAGACCATAATATTAACAGCAAGTATAGAGACAAATGTAGTTACTAATATTAAGGATTATTCATAATACATTGGTTAGGAAAACTCTGTGAGCTTCAAAAAGAAGAAATGGGACTTCCGAAGAGTTTATCGGTGTGAAGAGATTCAGAGTGGGTGCTGTTTGCTTCTTTCCTTGCCTGGTTTTGCAATCAGCCAGTTTTCTAAGAACATCTAGTTCCTGATTGGGAACTGAGGTTTTCTCAGCTTCCCACAGTTCAAGCCGAGACTTTATCAGTGGCTCCCATCAGGTGTCTCCATGGATCAGCTCAAAGTTTGGTGTGTATACAGTAGATATCCACTGCTGGCCAGGTTAATGCTGTGACTTTCAGAGCCACAGAGGTAAAACTGATGTTAAGAAGGTTGCTATCAGTTTCTGAGGTCAGAAAAGTTCATTTGTTCTTTCTATGGTAGGATTTGTCAATAGATTTTTTGTCTATTAGGCAAAATAGTGGGATGATAACTAAAACCTGTAGTGTCTCAGCTCAGCCTAGTTTGCATAGGTATATTAGAGAGAAATGTGTTCCTTCTGTGACCTTTTTTGTCAGTACTGAAATTTCTGTACTAATTAAATCTTAACTCATTATTTTGTACACTCAAGGTGTTCTGCACTTCAAGAGAGAAAAAACACAGAATCCAAACTATCTTGACTTTCTGGATGGGCAAAGTCACAAGTTCTGTCTGGATCTGGCTTTTAAATAGTGCTCATACAAATGGAATAATGACTTCAAATTCCATTTTTAGACCCTAGAGCATTCAAAGTAGGAAAATTCAGGTTTAGTGCTTACAGTCTGAGCCCCTCTTAATTTAAATGGAAAGCTTTCCAGTACTAACAGAGGATTAAAAAAACAGAGCAAACAATTTATTTGGAAAGTAAAGCTGCCTTGATATCTCATGTCATCCCACTGCTTTTGAGTGAAAGGTATTCTGGAAACAGATGCAAGTTTTAACCAGAGAGCTTGTGCTGTAAGTCTGCTTGCCAAATGTCCCACTGTTCAGTTTATGTGTCCACAGTTAAAATAAAGGCAGAGAATGAGTTAGAAAATATGATTCTTTTTGAACTTTCTCCAACAGTTGCTGCAGAATTGGTTTTAATTTTTTGGATTTTTTTTTTTTTAATATTGAAATGCAGTCAGTGAAAATTATTACTTGTAATGGGCTTTTCAAATTTTCTTCCCAAAGGTGCCAGAGTTCAGGAGGCATCTCCCTTCCACCCTGTCCCATTCCAGCTATCAAGCACTTTCCTTTCATGAATATAATGATTATCAACTTATTTTTCAGCTAAGGGGGAAGAGGAGGGGGAATTTAAACTGCCTGCCTGACAATGCTTTCAAATGGTGATGATATGTCTTCTTCGTATCTGAAGAGAACATGATTATTAGCACTGAATCTGACAGACACGATTTCTGAATATTTTTGTGGCATTAATTTAAATCAATGTAATGTTTGAAAACATTTCAGCCCCTCAAACAGCTGATGCAGCTTAGATTCAATTATAACAAATTGCAACACACTGTCAAGTCTTTTTACCAAGTCATTAGTCAGGGATTTTGAATGCACAGCCTCCGAACGGAGTTCGACTGGCTGACAGCTCTAATTGTTGGGAACCGCTAAAGGATTGCTAATGAACTGGGGGATCTGTTGGGCCTGTAGCTTTCTTCAAGGATGAAATTTTTGAAAACTTTCACAAGATCAAAGCCGCATAACATGGACCATTTGCTAAATTGTCAGCAGTGGAGTGAAGCAGTCTGAGTCCCAGCTTTAAAGCTCAAGCTTCAGTAGAAAACACCATGTGCCTCCTGCCCCTGAGCTTTTTTCATGTGTCAGTAAAACCATAGTGAGAAACAACGACTTGAAGAAAGAGCCCCAGAGCCACCATGGCTGCTATGGCTTAATTAGGAGGAGCAGGAAGGGAGATGAAAATTCCTCTCTGTTAGTGGGTGCAAGAGGGATGAAGTGTCCAGCACTGTTACAACCAGGCTCCACAGTTGCTTAGCTTGCAGCTTCTAAACCTGTCAATGGTCAGAGAGGCATGTGATAGCACAGGAGCAACATAAGGGCTTCTTCAAGAAAAAGACTGGCAGCGGAGTTGCCAGATTTGCCTTCAGGCCCCAAGAAGAGGTTGGTTTCACCAAAGACCTTGGCATCAGTGTCAGGGAGACCAGACCATTTCCCTCCAGCACCTGCTCCAGCACCCACAGCAGGCAGCAGGAATGTTCCCATTGAGCTGTGTTGGACACCAAACCCATCCCTGTTGTGTCTGGCCAGCATTCTGCAGCCAGCGAATCGCTCCCAGCTGCTGCTGCTGAACAAATATGTTGCCTCATGTTACTCAGCGGCAGAAAGCCAATGCAGTGAAGGCAAACTTTTAAACCGACCTTAAAAGAAAAGAAAGATATGAAAACCTGTCTCCATCACTCCCATCTGGTTTATATTTTCCTTTCATATTCAAGTCTTATTTAAGTCTGTTCAGGTTTTTTTTGCTCCTTCTTATTGAAATTTACTATGGTATCCTTTTACCAAAAGAAAATAATGCCTGCTGAGCTACAGTAACATTGGTCAATTACCCAAATGTCTTAATATAGAAGTCTGCCGGGGGGAAAGAATGTTTGAAATAAGATTTACATTATTACTTCTTTAAATTAACACTTCAACAGGACTCAAGGAAAAACAAACTCTTTCCTCCTCGCACTGTGTGAGGTACAGTACCAAGCTGCTGTTATCCTCCCCAAGACAAACTGTGTTTAAAAAACAACACAGAAGGGCATATAGTGAACAATTTTTGGAGTGCCTGAAATGGGGGCAGTGATTTTGAACATCATTGCAGTGTGTAGTGCCTTGAATATGAATTTTGCATCTCACACCTCCTTCTAGAAGCATACTTCATATCTCTATTACGCTCTCTCTCTTTCTACCAGATACACATCAGCCATATGAACTTTTTAAAGTTAGTCTTTCTATAGGGCTTCTATGGGCTCTGGTCAGCAGATGTGGAAGAGATTTCCTTGAAAAAACTTGTCAGGGAGAAATGAGAAATTTATACCTGTCCTCTGCTATAACTTTCATTTATAGTCAAATATTTAATCTAAAAATAGGACTTGTTTACTTTATTTTTTTAAAAATAGAATTCTTAAATTAGGCATTTAGCAGCTGATGTAGCCTGCAAGAGAGTTGCAGTAGTACAATAGTCACTATAAATTTTCAACAGATCATCAAGGAAGAGAGGAATCCCATTCATTTGTACATGGGGACTGGTTTATACACTCAATCTACCGCTGAATCAATAGCAGCAGAAAATTCACAAAAAGATCTACTACTGCTTGGTTTAGTATTTAGTACACCAATAGCCACAGATGCTGAGTTGTATTTTAGTTGAAAACTTAAATTGCCAAACTAACTTGAAGCATTCCTCAGTTTTCATTAGGAAAACTCATATGGGTAGTTTTCCTCTCTCCTAATTTTGGGCATCTAGACTGAGCTCATGAGCAAGATTCCCTCTATACTTGTTGAGTAAGTCACCCTATTTGTCTTCAACACATATCCTGTGACTGGAAAAATGTGGTAGAGCATCTGTCTTCCTCAGTTGGCTCTAGAGGGAGCCCAAATGACAAAATTGGACTACACAACCAATTTTTAGTGTTGAAGTTAGGGCACAGAAAATCCAGCTGAAAGAGCCTAATGACCTGGTTTTGGACTCACTGAGAAGTCATTCAGTTCAGTTCCAGCAAGACATTGCTGGTGCAGGTGGAAGAACAGTGAAGTGAAGACAATGCCAAATCAGAATTACAGGGTGCACACCCCTGCCTCTCAAAGAGTAAGTTTCACATTGACAGTCTTCTCTAACTTATCTTAGAGTCCCACTGGGACATAAACACCAAGATCTTTTCCTGGGTTTTTCATGCTAGTCCAGGCTGAATGAGTATTGTCAACATGGGGCACTGAAACAAACATGAGCTGTAGTGGTGTTACCCAACTGCTTTGTTTTTGGAGCGTTGAACTAAAGTTTAGAAGTGCTTGTCTAATCAAGAGTGACCGTAAGCCTTGATTCACAAGGTAAGATGCTCTCATCAGTTCACTCTCATGGATTTTATATTTTTATATCGAGCAGCTTCTGTCCAGGTTGTTCCTCAGCCTGGGAACTGGGACGCTTCGATTCTAGTCTGTGATCCAGTAAATGCTTACTATGAAATATGTGGTGAAGGAATAGTTTCAGCATAACACTACTAGAAAAAAATAATGTCTGAATTCAAAGTGAAGCCTGCATTTCAGAAATTAACAGTCAGAGTGCAGTTTATTTTAAAACAAGCTCCTCTCTCTAGCCACCCAACTGAAAAACACAGGAAGCTCTTTGTCAGGCTGCATTTTGCAGATCCCAGTCAGGGATACCTCAGTCTTCCTGGAGCCTTTATAGGAACTCCAAAAACTAATCCAGGACTCTGAATTAGTCAAGTGACCAAAGGCCTGACTATTATTGCAGGGCAAGTGCTATAGCAACTGTGGCTCTAATCCCAGTGAGCTCTGCTACTCAGCAGTGTGCAGCCCACTGAGCCCCTGGGGCACACCACCTACTTCCCTGCTGTCTGGGCCAGCTCCCTCAGCTCTCTGACACAAAACCCAGGAACACTTTGGAGACAGCTGACTCTGGAAAGCAGGTTGGGCAGGCTAGCATCAAGTTTGCCTTCTCCTAGTTAAGACACCCCAACACTGTTTCAGAGGAATTTGTGCTGACCACCGGTTACATGCTTTCTGGCTGCACCTAGGACCTGCTACATGTGCCCTCAGTACCAAGCTACAAAAATGTTGTTCTGGCTGGCTTCAGCACGGTGCCTCTTTATTTCATGCACTCTGAACGAACTAATCACACAAAAAAATAGGTATCATGGGTTGGGACACTGCAACCTTGAAGAAATATAGGACCAAGTACTATGTAATACCAATGCAGCTCTATAGGAGGTTGATCCCGAGCAGCCAGGACCCATCCACTGTATGCCACATGTCCTCAAGCCCAGAGCTGAGTCCCTCTCTCTATTTTTATTTGCTGATATAGATATCTCATAGAATCATAGAATCACTGAGGTTGAAAAAGACCTTTAAGATTATCAAGTCCAAGGGTCAGCCTAGCACCACCACCATGTTCACCATTAAACCATGTCCTCAAGTGCCTTGTCTACATGTTTTTTGAACACTCGCAGCTATGGTCACTTCACCAGCTCCCTAGGCACTCTGTTCCAATGCATGACAACCCTTTTCATCAATTCTCTTCCCTAATAGCTAATCTAAACCTCTCTTGGTGCAACTTAAAGCTATTTCCTCTCCTCCTGTCACTGTTGCCTGGGCGAAGAGACTGATGCCCACCTCACTACAACTGCCTTTCAAGTAGTTGTAGAGCAGTAAGGTCTCCCCTAAGCCTCTTTTTCTCCAGGCTAAAAAAACCCACTTTTCTCAGCTGCTTCTCATCAGACTTATGCTCCAGACCTTCACCAGCTCCATTGCCCTTGTCTGGGCCAGCCCTAGCACCTCAGTTTCTTTCTTGTACTGAAGGGCCCAGAACTGAGCACAGGATTCAAGGTGTGGCCTCACCAGGGCCAAGTACAAGGGCACAATCACTGCCCTGGTCCTGCTGGACACACTATTGCTGGCACAGGCCAGGGTGCCATTGGCCTTCTTGGCCATCTGTGTTGTTTTCAATGTGTGGCACACACAGATCATAAAGGTTTTGAGTTGCCCCTGTTTATCTGAAAACCAGGAATGGTTATACTTCCTTACACCCCACCTAGATACTGTAAAGCACCAAGACACTTATTCAGCAACCCTTTACAAGGATAGAGCACAAAGTGTACGCTGTGGTGGAAGGCACTAGTTTGGTTCAGCAGCTCTCGGAGGAAGTGGCACAAGTCTTGATGCCTACTCAAAAGTTGTTGCTTATACCTGAATTTCACAGTTCTGGTAGAACCTCGACAAAGAGCGAGAGCTTGACTTCAGTAGTTAGTTAGAACAATGTTTAGTAATGGCTTTCCTTCCTGTTTTTTCCTGTTCCTCTTGTGCTTCCTCAGAAAAGAACTCAGACCTGAATCTCTGTTTACAGAAACTGCTGTTTACCAACTGTTGTAAAGTGTTACCTCTTCTATTTAATTCCAATTTACTAATAAAAAATATCCTTTCTGTCAGGAAAAAGCAATTTCCCTCTATCTGTGTCTTGAAACATAAGAAAACAAAACAGATGCTTGTTGCATTTAATAAAGAACATGCATATGCATTGAAAAAACTTCTAGCTTATTTTTGTGATGCCAATATTTAATTATGTTCATTTTGCATTTTTAATTAGAAGGCAGAACAGATGGTGAAGGCGCAAAGTAAAGGAAAATGTCCATTCATATAACCTGCTACGTGATGCCAGCAAATTCCTGTGCTTAGAGCCTGATCCAAGCTCTACTGAATCCAGCATGAGCATATCTGTCGAATATCAGGGGTCTGGAGGAGACCACAGAGCAGGGCTTTCCTGGAATCAGTTTTCCTGATGTGTGCATGACGAATATATTTCTCTCACGGTTGGATTGTTTTTCTGATTTTAAGGCAAATTTTGGTTCAGGTTCCTATGGGTGACCTTATCTCCTGCCTGCTTTCCTGTAAATAAAAATTAACTGTTTGTGGAGAATTAATTTCAATTCCAAACCTTAGTTGGGAAAAATGTCTCACTGTATATTGTGCCCTAAGAATGACAATTCATGCAGTTAATGGCAGAAGTCCCAGAGAGAGCCAGATAAAAGTGGAAGCTGAAACAGACCAAAATTTAGGTCCTGTGTTTCATTCAAAAACACATAAAATGAACTACTGTACTTACTTATTTCACAAATGAAATATTTGTTTCTTTCTTTTTTAAAAAATACGCCAATTTTAACCAAAGAATTTTAAATAGATCAAGTAGGCACAAATATATACTAGAAAAGAAAATGGTATTTTCAGCCAAATGGAATATTTGCATTGACCCAAATTGTATTTCTGTGTGCATGTGTTATGGGTGTGTTTGACTGCAACTTTTTTTAAGTGTGTGTGATTCATCATTTGTCTGACATCAATCACAATGATATTTCTCCTGATCTCTGGGCAGGAAATGGATGTTCTTAATCAATATGTCATGAACTTTAGCTATATAAATGGCACTGCTGAGACTGACAGTAGAATATTAAAGCATGTTAACAAATTTAAGAATGTTCAGAAGAAACTAATATTTGAGGGCTTCAAAACAGGCTTACAGTAAACTCGATCTGTTTAGCTCATGAAGAAGATCAAGAAGTAACTTGCTTGTGATGTGTAAGTTATTAATAAGAACCATTAAAGGGAAATTAAAGCCTTTGAGACAAATTCATATTATTGGTAAGAAACATTTCTAACAGAGAGTGTAATTAAGTATTGGAAAAACGTACCTAGAGCAGTGCATTGTCTTCTGCCTCTTGAAGTCACCCAATCAAGAATGAACAGAGAATGTAATTCAATCCAATCATTTCTAGTCATCTTTGATTCATAGTAGAAGGAGAAGAAAGAATCAATCCCCATATAGTGAATTTAAGTCTATTGAAAATATGCTTCCTTTTCTCGATAATCTTTTGCAGATCCTCTTAAAAGGGGTCTGCCACTTTGAGTCAAGCACAAATTATTAGTCTCAATTCTGGGGAAACTGACTCTACAGATGTTCTGAGTAGGTGGTCTCCTGGTGCTCTCTGACCTTCAAAGTCCATGAATCAGGAATTTTTCATATATATGTATTTATTTATAAAATATCATTACATATAGGTACAACTGCATTGATTAATTGCATATGCTTTTCAATAATAGGAAAGAACTACCAGCACAGTACAAACAGCAAATTACTAACATTTTCAGGAAAAAAATTCAATGAGCTTCAGACACAGAATTAGTCACTGAAGAGATCTGTGCATAATTCGGCAATAACTAATAAGCCCAAGAATTTTGCAGTCTATTTGAGAACAATTTGCAAAGAGAAAACAAAGCAAAATTCTTCAGATAAATTATTCATTTGAATTAGTCATTTAGCTCTAGTAAGGAGTTGTAGACTTTTTGAAAATATGTGGCAAGGGGATACAGTTTTAAAGAGGTTGAAGCAAAAATACTCTGCTCTTCTAGAGTTTGTTTCATCACATGTTCTCAAGGCACTTAAACATTAATTATGCTGAATATTAATTATAACCATTTTACATTTGAATAAACTGAGGCACACACGGAGCCTTGCCTATGCTCACACAGAAAGTGGGGATAAAAGTTGGGAAAAAAAAATCTGTCATCTCGCTAACCAGTAAATGTGCTCCCTGTCACTGTCCTCTTAAACTTTGCTACCCCATTACATTGTTAGACTTTATTTCTGAGGGAAACAAATGTTATGTGACCACAGTGGGTTTTTATTGTCTCACTGACAAGGGCAGAAAAATTTCAAAAGACAGAGATCTCATAATTATTGAGGAAGGGATTTACCTGACCAGCTATAGAAACCTTTTGTGCAGGGGTCTACATCTGAATCTGTCGCTATAAACTCTCTTTAAGGCCAGTGGCAAGGAATAGGCACATACAGGGTGTGAATCACCTCACCCTAGGGTTGGTGCCTACATTTGTCAGATGTGCCCCAGAGTGCCCCCAGGACAGTCATTTCGGATGTCAGCAGAACCACGGAGTCCGACGTGTTGGGAAGGGTCCCTGTGGATCATCTGCTCCTGCTGAGACAACCACTAACTTAGGTAAGGTTGCCCAGGGCAGTTGCTTTCTGAATAGATACAAGGATGTTTTTGAGGATATGGCTAAAGCTAGATGCAATGATCCCCACTGTGATTTGTAACACTCCTTGAAAGGCAGCCTGGCAGAACAGAGATCCAAGACAGCCATGTGAGCTAAAACAATGTATTGAACACAAAGAGTAGGATTCAGTCAGCTAAACAGGTGCTATGGAGCGCAGAAAGGTGCGGCTTTCCCTTTCTTTCTTCATACCTGACAATCTGTGCAGATTTCTCTGGTGGTCTTAAGGCAACTCAAATGGCCCGGGGTGCCTATTCCTCATGCAAGAGCATGCTGTCTGGATTGTAGCAGCTCAAGATTCAGAAACCTGGACACTGAAGTCACCAGTGGCCATGTCTAGGAGTGATCTAGATGTCTACTCTCCAACTATCATTAATACAGAGCCTGAAGAGATGTTTCACTCTGCCTAAGATAGACACATATCTTTGAGGAGCTGAATAACTTCTCAGATTTATTATTCTGTACTAAGTCTGGAACTTAGTTCTAGAACACGGAACCAGTCCTGGAATCTGGAACTAAATCCCAGGTGTCTTGAGCTCCCAGACTTACCGAATTGCCAGAATACACTTTTGTATTTTCATGAGATATATGATCCATGACGCTTAGGAAGCATGTTGAGAAGTAGATCAGTAAATGCTGGTGTTATACGTTTACAACTGATTAAGGTGACAAGGATGCTAAATATTGTGATCTGATATAGATAATTGTAAAAAAAAAAGTGGGACCTGGGCTTGGAAGCATCTGCCAAAATAGGACGTGTTTGGATGAAGGCAGAACTCAAAAATTACTACCACTGTTACTGCAAAACTAGCAAAGAATCCTGATTCCGAAATAAAATATACATCCTGTTATTTATAAACCAGGAGCAAGGGTAAAGAACATGTCTTTGTAAACATTGGTTAACACTGTGATTTTGGAAAGATGAAGTGAGTAGTCATTCAAACCCCGGCTCCATTTTCTCCTAGCTTCAGTAGGAGAGCCATCAGTACTACCATTTGTCCTCTAATTTCAGGTGTTTTGGGTTTTAAGGGCAAAGTTATGCCTTGGTCATAATTTGGAAACCATACTGCCAACATAATGAAATCTTTCTAGGAAGGAGTTTACAAATTATTTAAGAGTCTGTTTAGCTTGAACCACAGTTTATAGAGGTGTCACCATGATTCAGCACATCATGAACCAACCCTTCACTGTTTCAAAGAGTGCGAGAGATCAAAAGATACCCTTCAGCCCTTCTCCAAATTGTTGTTTTGAGCCCTTCTTTGATTAAGAGAGTTCCTTATCTAGTTCCTGGAGGTTCAAAGGAATGTTTTTTTCTGGGTGCATTGACCAAATAAGATTTTATTTTAGTGTAAAGTAGTGCCTCAGGTACTTCCTATGACACAGGTTTCATTGCAAACATGTTTTCAGTCCAAACACAGAAAAAAAGTACCTTATGAACACTCTCACATCTTCCATGTCACTGCTTCAAATTCTTCTGTCTATACATACAGCAACAATAGATTTATGCCTGATTCGTGAATTTATTTGTAGCTATTGTAATTTCAAATTCCTTCTCCTTGGCTTCAAGTTTATAGAACACAGTTAACCAGACAATGCTTTACTTATTACTTTCAAGAGAATAAAAATCTGTCTAGTTGCTAAAGTTTTTAAATATTTGTCAGGTATGTTACCATACAGTTCCTATTCTTCATTTCTGCTTCCAAGTCTTCTCTTACTTTGGGTGCCTTCCTTGCATAATTGTTGATTTTTTTGAATTATGGACCTTCACATTTAGGGCACTCTGGAAGCCATAGAGGAACAGTTCCCATTTTGGAGTTAGTTAAAAAAAGTCTGAAAAGTTTTGCTGAAGTATGACCCAGAAACCTCCCCCTGGAAACATGAGTACTAAAGAATGGTAGCTGTATGAAAGATGCTCCAACAAAATATGTATGAGAGGAAGTAATGCAGAAGTACTTATTATAAAAAAATTAAATAAAAGCCCCTGTATATTTTATTTGCTGTATTTCTTTCATATGTGCTGCAAAATCTACTTTGATCTGTACAGTATATTTTCAAGTCATATGGCTGTGTAAAATACCATCGCTTATGAAAAAAGCACACATATATAATAAATATATAAGTAGCACAAGTATGTCAATTTTTTTCCTGTATGATAATAAATTATTATAAGGTTCCAGTCATGAAGTTAAACATCCTGGAGTAGTTAAACAGGAATTTTACCCCAAAGCAAGTGTATGACCTATGTGAATATTAAGAAGCCAGATGACATGCACAGATAGCTGCAGAAGGCTGGATGGATCAATGACAAGCTCTATCAGCTCTGTTTTCTAGAGTGCGAAGCTTTGAAGAAGAAAAGGAAAAAGACTTGGTTTTGGTATAAGGAAATGATTACTCTCATGAGAAATTTGATCCAGCACTTGTAACATCTTTTCTCTGTTATTAAGTCACATCAATAATACTGCCTGGTAACATTTTCCTTAAAGTAAATGTAGTGAGGTGCTGTTAGTGTTGTGTGTGTGTGTGTGTGTGTGTGTGTGTGTGTGTGTGCAATCCAACCAATAAGAGGAGAAGATGCTTAACAGCTCATTTAACCCTCTTAATAACATTTAAGTGATGATATATGCATTATGACAAGGTAAAACAGTTGTTAAAAATAACGTGAGGAAAATAAAAGATTTTAATTTTTTAAAATCAATCAGATATAAAGGCTTCTAACATCCTCAGGCTTGCTCCTGTTATTTAAAGAAAAATCAATGGGAAATATAAGGAGCATTAGTGCTTTTGAAAGAACATGGTCTCATCTGGAGGTTGTTTCTAACCTCACAAATTCACTAACACATTTTTTATGACAGTTTCATCTCAGATATTTCACCAGCAGTTATTTAGGAGAAATGTAATATGCACTACAGCAAAGCAAGGACCACTGAGGGATGGTCTTCTGACATGAACAGAAGCTTCAGTGCCAGACACTTAAGTCTCATCGCAACCCTCAGTAATTTCTTCCCATAGAAGTTTTTATATATTCTGAGCAATTACATAAAGCAGTCCTTGATGGAAAACAAGTAAACAAAAGAGAAACGCTTGTTAGTGTGGACATATAAATAATTTACAGCCAGACAAGTTAACATATGAACTCCTCTGTAAGGTCACGCCTAGTTACTTATTTACAAGCATATGCTGTAAGTTTTTCAAGCCATCAAAATATCCTTGTTGTTCCTTTAACTTGTCAGAAAATTTCAACACCATTTTTGAAATTCAACCTGTAATCACAAGTGCCTCTATGGTTTAAAACTAAACCATATTTTTCCCCTGATCATCTCATTTGTGACTCATTTTTCCAGAGAAGTAAACCTTCTCCATTCAACCCATTTCCTCTGCAAAGCCCATCTTTGAGCTGAATTGTGCTGTCCTTTTGGGTCCTATAGAGTGGCAAGGGGAGATTCCTAAATGTTGCTCTCGGGACTGTGCTAATTGGACTAGAGAATATAGTGGAAAAAAAACTTTAAAATCCCGTCTTAGTCCATGAAGTTCTTGGTTCACAAGTCACAGTAGCAGTCTAAAGTTTCAAGTAATCTCAGGTACCTATTTGTTCTTTTATCTTTCCTAAGCAACGTAATAATATGCATATCAAAACTCATAATCTATTGTAAGGAGTAGATCTAGGGGAATTCTGAAAACACCAGGCTTCCCTTCTAAAATTAAAAATTCATTTAGGAGATGACTTGAACCTATTTCCTCAGTTTTATAGATGAGTTCCTTCAATGCATTTCTCCTGTATCACAAAAATTTGCAAGTTTAGGTTTCGTTATTTGATTCAGAGAGCAACCAATCATTTTTTAATTTCAGGATAGATTCCACAGATGAGGCAATAGATTTCCCTAATGTGATACTTTCTATTGTTAGTTGGAACAGTAGATAAGCAACTTGGATACAACACAACGGGCTTGCTTTGATTTATTGTCTACAGTAGAGGGCCAATATTTTTTTAGCAAATGGAAGCCAATTTCGGAAGGAAAAAAAAAGCTCAAAAGAAGATAAAATCCCCTGGCATTAATTTGGTGGCTCAATTCATGATCTGGTAAGACAGCATTCACTGTAGCAGGTAATATATTCCAAGGATGGACAAGCACACCAGGCCTGATCCAGGGCCAAGGGAAAGCTACAGATGGTCCTTCCATGAAAGGGATGGGATTAAATCTGACTGCTATTTTAAAGCTAAGATAGAAAACTAGAGATGGGAAAGATAAATGCAAAATTCATTATATTATCCTGTGAAAGAACCCTTATTATTTCTGTTCAACCTTCAGTCCCATGGCTTACTCTTCCCGACCTTTTTGAAGACAGAGGTAAGCACTTGTTTTTCTTCAGTCCTCAGGCACTTCTTCTGTTTGTCATGATCATTCTCCACAATAATGTCTGCCAGCTCCCTTTGCACTCGTGAATTCATCCCACCAGGGTCTAAGGACTTAAATGTGTCCAACTTATCACATATTCTCTAAGCTGGTACTCTTCCATCAAGGTTAAGGCTACACTGCTCCAGGCTTTCCCTGTGGTTGTCAGTGCCTGAGTTTTAGGAAGGTTAGTCTTAGTGGTAGAACATGAGGTGAAGAAAGTATTTAATACCTGTGTCACCAGGTCCTCTGTCCCATTCAGCAATGGACTCACATTTTCCACATCTTTCCCTTTTCTACCTTAGGTATGTACAGAAGTCTTTCCTCCTGTGTTTTCCAACCATTAGAAAATTTAACTTCAGGTGGCCTTCCTAACCACATCTCATGTTTGGACAGTGCATCTGCACTCTCATACTGTCTGTACCTTTTTTCACCCCCTGTATGCTTCATTTTTAAGTTTGGCCAGGAGCTCTTTGTTCATCTGTGCAGGTTGTCTGGTAATTTTGCCTGTCTTTCCCATGAAGCCTGTATCCCCTCCAGCCAGGCAAATGTTCAGAGCATCAGCACTGAAGCAGTCATAGACAATGCAGTAGTTTAGGAAGAGGTCATCAAAGATTCTAACTGCTCATGGGAATAAATTCTGTGACACAGAGTTGTTAACACAGTAACTGCAGTCAAGCTGCACACAACGTACATATATTTTGCTGTAAACAGCAAATTAGTTACCCTGGTTTAGCTGACTTTTTGGTAAATATAATTACAAAAAGTTAGCAAACACACCATACATAGTTTCTCTCAGCTTTGTCATTCAACATTTAATGCTTTTTTTATTTTCCATGGCCAGGTGGATTTCCAGGTCCTGTGAGATATGAATGAGAATAATGGAGTAGTAGAGGGGAAACTTTGTCATGCATGCAGTGTATGAAAATTATACAAATATATCATTACTCTTGTGCAGAGGAGACATCATTTAAAGTTCATATATTTACTGCTAAAAATTGGATTGTAATTAGATAGTACTATTCTACAAGTATGAAAGTTGCCAACCATTAGTGTTTTTTCAACTCTATGAAGTTTTGATTCTTTCTTCTCTTACTTTAAAAGGTCTTAGAGGAAGAGCATTTAAACAAACACAAATTCATACACTCATCTGACATTAAAATTATATCACAAAAATACAATCCAGGAAGATAGAATTCCCTTGTATTTCAGAGAAAAAGGTTAAGGATTTATCCGATAATATGGTAATATTCATTGTCGATTACTTGTATAATATATTACTTTCTTCATAAGTGTCTCTTAAGTGTTTGTATGAGGTTCAACTGACTGGATGTCAGAAGGTATAGCCCAGATGTCTACATCTTTGTTAATCAATATAGGTCTATTTATAGCTAATGGAAAGAAACAGACATTTCTAGAAAGTCATTAGTCTTGTCCCAAAGCAGACATCTATATATAGTGAAAACTGTCACCCCTGGAAACTGTGTTTCTCTCATTAGCATAGAGGGAGTCCAGGATTATTGGGCCATATGTAGACACCCACAATCAGATGCAGACATTTAAAGTCAGGATAGTGAAGATTTCCTTTCACCTGCTCTGTGCAAATGACCTAAATGTCAGGTGTTATTGATGCCTTAGGTTTTAATTTTTATATTTTTCGGGTCCTGTGCTGCCTGGTGTGTAACTCTGAAGTTTCTTGTGGCCTGTTAGCTGCTGTTCTCTCATGCTGGTTAGACATACCAAACCTCTGCAGGCTTCCACTCCAAGGACACCAAGCCCAAAATGTGTAAACTAAAAGCCTCTAAAGGGGGGCAAACTTGGGGTAATTCCATCATGAACTGAGGTTGTAATTGGAGAATTAACCCTGATATGCAAATGAACCAAACTTATCAAAGGGTGAAGAACCCGTGACCCAGGGTCCATCTGAGGTGTAGCCTTTGGACTGCCCAGGGTGTACCTTTGAAGGCCCTTCAAATAAATACCTCCCTTTATTCTCTTAATTCTTGTTTAGTCTCTGTGTTTTAAGTGGCCACTTAAGGCATGATTATCATGCAGCTTAGAGCAGTATAGGCTGTTCCAAATTGCATGATATACCTTGATATTAAATGGTATGCAAATTTAAAACAGGGACTCCTAAATTACAAAAAGTCTTGTATTCAAGAACACTACATCTTCTTTTATAGCTTTTCAGTCCTTTTGCCTCATACTGGACTGGAGCATTAGCAGGTAAGGATGCTAGCACCAGAAGGATTCTGGGATGATGGTTCAGGAATACACATGGGTATTTCATTACCTGAGCTCCCTGGGTTTAAAACCTTCCTATTAGCTGAAAGCTTAGAGAAAACTTCTGTCTTCATCCAATTTGTGAAACTGTATCCTTGTTTACTTTATTTTTATAAAAGCTTTTTAATTTTCTTCTTTCACCATTCTTTCTAACTAAAAACTAAATTTTCAGAATAATTCAAAGACAACATACCCTCAAAGGGTGCATCGCTCCGTTCATGGTTTCAATGTAAGTTCAAGTACTTGATCTCTAAAAGATTAAGTTGTGGGAGATGGAAATAGTTCTGATCTCATGAGTCCATATACACGCACCTGCCACGTCTCAACGGAACCTTGGATTTATAGAAAGAATTATCCTTTTCCTTTTGGCCTCAACTATTCCCACCCCGTTTTGGTTTGGTTTGTTTTTGGTTTTTTTTTTTTTTCTGGAAAGGTGCAAGATCTTGTGTGTAAGTTAGATGGGAGCCCTGATGCAGTTCACTTTAGTACCCAGCAGAGATATCTCATGGATTACATTTTTCAGATGTTCCACTACATCTTCTAGACCTGATTTCACGATTAAAAGCTTAAGCAGGTGGTGGTGGGAAGAGTCGTCTCAATGATATCCCAGAATAGAACTGTTTTCTTTATTTTGAGAAATGATACACAAGGCAAGTCCAGCTCAGAGTAAAGGGCAAGGAGCAAAGAAGTATGCATCACTGAGCTATCACTGTGGGGAGAGCTGGCTAAGCAGAGCTCAGTTTCGCAAATTACATTTAGACAGGTCTAACACCTAGGGCTTCTCAGGAGGACTTGTCAGGTAAGAAAAGAAAATACTGGCATGATTCTCAATTGTTTCTCATTTGTTAGTGGTCACTCTAACTCAGTGTGACAAGAGAATGTCTGCAAGTAGGTGTGACTGAGTCCTGTCTGACTGAAAGGGGATATATTTGCACAACTGCAGAAGAATGAATACCATTACCAAGAGACTGCAGAATGTGTATAAATTAGGGCACTGAGCTATGGGAAAAGGTACAGATCCAGTCCTGAATGGCCCCAGATCTTGTGTATGTTTCAGTTTGAATCCATGTTTAAAAATAACAGGAGAGTTATGGAAGCATATATTACTCCATCTCCCAGAAAAGCCCTAAGGAACTGTATGTTTACAAGATTCTGTTAGTTACACAGTGACTTTCCCCCACTAAATAGTACAAGAAGGGTTTTTTTTATTAAATGTGATAGCGATATAGAAATATGAACATTTCATGGAACTGATTCATTAGTTCAGCTAGTAGAGATCCATTTGTGGCTTTGCAACATCAAAACATTCCTATTTTTCCATTAATTAATGTGTAGACATTTACAGTACCTCCACATATAAGTGGCAGCAAACTTCTGAAGCTGTTATGTGACCTAGAATATTTGCGTGTTTTGTCTGGTAAGGAATATTGACAAGTGCCAATGGGTGCAGTAAAAGAAATTGACAGTATAAAGCCAGCCTTTCTTCCTCACTGTCTGTGGGGATTAGAGAAACAAGGCACTGAACACAAGAGAGGATTTTTTCTTTCCTGATGTAATAACTCTATGTAAATGATGTTTCAGGTAGCCTAGCGAAATTGGCATCTGAAATGGAAAGGAGGTAATTTAAAATCTAGATGTGAATAAATTCACAGCATCTGATACAGAATGCTGTGACTAAATGTTTAACTTTCAAATAACCTGTAATTTAATGTAAAGGTTTTAAATTAAATGAATACATTTTTAGGGCATAGTGTGGGATTCAGGATTTCCAACTCCCGCCCCAAAAACCAGCCATTAGAATCCAAGCTTCCAATTAATTTTGAGCTGCATGCAGTACAGCACTGGTTTAACAATTCTGAACAGAAAGGTTTGAAACTAGATAACAACCTGTGGGCTGTAAACAGAGTAGGCTTAACTCTTGCTGATTTTAATGTGGTCTGATCAAGCAGACTGTAAATGAAAGCCTCTGCTGTAGTTTGCCCACTAATTTGAATTGGGCTCATTTGACTTGTTTCCAATACCAGCATTATTACCTAAACATTTATAGGATCATAAATGAAGAATGAAAAATATCCTGAAAGATGTATGATGGGATTTTCTTCTTAAACTAAATATGCATTAAAAAATATTCCTGGAGATGAAATGGAGACTTTTGTAGAAAAAAAAATAGGCTGCTCTCTAGCAATATTCCCTTATTGTTTATGAAATTTCCCACTAATTGCCTATTCAACCAACCTTTCCTTGACCCCTTTACTTCTTTACTTTTTTTTTCACCACATGTGTAGGGCTACTGGTCAGATGGAGTGCGTTTAATGGAAGCTGAGGGACATGCAAAGTTTGGATGGAAGAAAACTGAAAATTTAAAAAAATAACAGCAATCTACTTTAAAAATATTTCAGAACCCAGGTGTGTGCTGATGGAGTCACCTGACTGGGGAAAATTTTTACAGGCTGCCATCATTGCCTAGATTTATTCATATTTACTGCTAGCGATAGTTACTGCACTACTGTCATAAGCTACTCAGCCACATTGTAGATATTTCCTCAGTCAGCCCTTCCTCCTCCACGTGGGACAAAAATTGCTTTTGCAGGGTGAGATACCACAGAACAGAAAGACATTTTGTGAAGCCAAGACATCATTGACTCTGTCCTTTCTACCAGCATGTAACTTTGCTTCTTCATTGCCAAACCCTTCACTATGAAGTGAATGTCAGGACAAAAGCGGTGTGAGGACAGGCACCCCGCTGTGGGAGCTCCATAGCTTCTGAGACAACCAGCTAAATCTGAGGTGCTGCCTCACCACTCTCCATGGCTCTTGTTCCAGCACTGCCCCAGTTGCTGCTTGCCTTGCCCTTTCATCATCGTGAAAACGCTACCTAGCAAAAAAGGATGTCCATGAAAGTTTTCTTGCTGGAGGAGCAGCTCCTTCTGGTCTCCTGAGGTTTTGAGAGTGTGAAAATGCAAGAAAAAATGCTGGCTGCAAGGAGGGATCCAGTTTGGTGAGGGAATGGGTAAATCACAAGTCCTGGCTTCAGGCTTTGTCCAGATGCATTGCTGGAGGCAGCTTCCCAAGGTCACGAAATTGGTGGAATGTAGAGGTAGCAGTCTTTTGAGGCTTGCACAGCGAGATGGATGAGGAGATGCTGTGAGGTTGTGGTCTGAGGGTGTGGATCTGGCAAGAAGACTACAAATCAGGAACACATATATCTGGAAATTATCTTATTTCCCTATGAAACACAGATGGAAGAATAAAATGAAATAACATACGGTAAGAGAATATAAAATTAGCAATAAATAAGCAACTGCCTGCTCAGTTCTACTCTTCTCTGCAAAACAGATACTTAAACAAAGCCAGACAGATACTCAGGTTTCTCACTGAGCACAAAATGTTTGGCATTTTGACACCTGTTTTGATCTGTACCGGCACAGCAGGTTATGAAATAACATATGAATAACACAGATGATACAAAAATGAAAACCAAATCATTGTATAAATTTAATTTTGATTTACTCATATGGCACATCAACATTATCTTAAACAAAGCCAACTTTTGATCTATTTTCCTTCCATATAAAAGCAAAGGTTAGTCCATAATCACTGGTATTATTGCAGCCTCCTATCCTGTGGTTTTATAATCTTTGAGTCATCAACTATCTGATGATAACAATAATTTCCATTCCCTTCTGTGTGTTCCCTGGTTAACAGAAAACCCCTGGCTCACCTGGAGATAAACCTGTTACTTTCAGGTTTTCAGCCTGATATTCAGCTGAGCAGTCCTTCTGTGCCTGTTAAGTCATACCTGGTAGTGGAGGGGCTGATTTCAATCTCCTCTGACATGACACTGGTATGCCTAAAAATTACAGAATGTAATTAACTTTGAATCATGTGCTCCCTTTTGTGGAGACTGGTGGTTTTTTTTGGTTGGTAGGTTGAGTTTTCTTCACCTATTTTAATAAAAATTGTCCAGTATGCTGGGAAATTACTTAAGAAGACTGACAAGTGAGATGAATATACAGCATAGTCCTCTAAGTTTATAGCTTTTGGGATTAAAAAATTCAGATTGGGCATGTTCAGGTTTTGGGATTTTGGGGGTTTTTTGATTAAAAAAAGTTGAAGTTTTTTTTATCATGACTACCTAATACTGAAAGTCTCCACAGCATGTGTGGCTATAGTCTATTAAACACGTAGTTCTTTAGAAAATTAGAGTTCATCATCATCTGATTCATAACATGATCGCAAAAAAAGAAACTGTTTGCAAAAGCCTTTCATCAGAAACATCCTGAAAAGGTAAACATTTGTTCATGTTTTAAGTGGAAAATAAATGATGAAAAAACAAGCAAACAAACAAATATACAGACTGAATTAATTGCCTAAATTAATTAATTTGGCCAATATAGCTACAGATAATTAATTTGGCTAACATAGCCACAGTCCCAGATGAGCTTTTAGCCAAAAAAAATTAATGCTTGAGTTTTTTTAAGCTTGCCAAGTATGCAACTGGATACAGCCTTTGCAGGGGTAGGACATTGGCTTTCGCTTCAAACTGAGACAGCAGGTCTGCTTGCGAGGCTGCTCCAAACATTCAGGGCACTGCTTCCCATCAGGGCCAGGGTATGTCAGATGTGTCCCTTGGCCTTGTGACCGTGACCACTTCCTGCTGTACCCTGAGCCCTCTTTGGAGACCTCGTGTGCAATCCTAACCCTCAGCTTGACCCCGACGCCGTTTAACTTGTAAGTGCTGAGGAAGGATTGTACAGTTGCCCTATGTGGCATCATTTCAGCTCAAAGGAATTTACATAAGTTCCAATGGAAGAAAGAATGCTTGCTGTCTATCCAGTAAACAAGAAATGAGGAATCCTGTGCTGCAGATATTTGATTGAATGTCTACCAGTTTTCTGCGGTATTTGTAGGATGTCTCGAAGCTTGGAGTTTCCACCTCGCCTTATTCTGACACTTCATTGTTTAATTTTCCTGTGCTTTAGAATGAAAATAAATCCCAAGAAATGGGACTCATAAAAATGTAATAATTTCTTTCCAGAGCATTATATTGCCTTTTGTTATGCACCGCTTACATTATTCACTGCATTGTTTAGCACACTACACAGTGACATTTCAAAAGGCAACAGCAAAATAAGTAACACAGCCTATTTAACTTAAGAGTGTTTTCAAAAATGTTTATGAACCACTAGTTGGTCATGTTTAAAACACTTTTTTCTCAAGAAAGCAGCATTAGCAAATCAGTTTTGCTGATATCATTAGGCATTTTTCCAAATGTTTGCTGAATATATTGAAGATTTATATTAGTTTCTTTAGAAAGTTGCCTGCAATAATTTTAAAAATATTGTTTTAAACTAGATTGTTAATATAGAATGACATGGTCATGTATTCATATTTTTGTCTGTCTTGAGTGCACATAGTACACATTATTTATTTATTGGGATAAAAGTGATCCGTAATTTCTAAGAAAAATTCTTAAATGTTAAAAAAATATGAATAGTATTGGGATTACATGTGATACAAACCCAGCCAATAAATTAGAAAATTCTGTAGAGACAAGTCATAAAAGGTTTGCTTACTTTGTATTCTTGGACTGCCATTCCTAAACCAGCACTATTAGAAGATGAAATAATGAAGGTAACTAACTTCTGATGTTATTAGCTGATAGAATTTATGATATTTCCCAGGTTTCAGATGAAATATTAAATTTTCAGGCATCAAGCAGTGAGCATCCTAAACTTCTACTACAGAATTTTACTTGTTTTTAGACTAAGCCTTTAATTGTGAATACATCCATACCATTTATGTTTATGAAGCTCTGCAGGATACCTCTGTTTTTCTGTTGGCAGAAATAAAAACATTTTTTTGACCCACATTCTTTGCAGTTTATAGAGTAGTCCTCTATTTCATTATCATGAAAACACCAAAGTCTACAACCAGAACAGGAAATTTCACACACCTCTCTCTCTAGAGTGCAGCAACCATAATGGTTTCGTTATCCTCAGATGCTACGTGCAGCAACTGGTCCTTTCAGGAGGGGATTTGGTTTGTTGCTTAGCATGTTCCAGTTGACTGTAATTGCTCAATACCTACACATATTTCTTAAGCTTTCAGGCTTACTTTCATAGTAGATCTCCATTTGTGTACCACAGCAGGAAGTTAAACCAGGTTCCTTGTAATTGGTTTATTTCCTTAGGGCTAAATTATGGTTTCTACATTTTGAAGCACAGGGGGATGACTAGCAGACTTGACTTTTAGCTGTGAAGAAGGAGGTGTTATGACTGGAACATGTTACTGTAGGAAGTGAACTTCAAAGCACAAAGGAGGAGAAGTGCCAAGCGCCCTCTTGACAGCCACCTCAACCACCACGTAAATAGACCTCCCACTTAACTAAACTCAGGATAATGATGAATTATATCACGGGAAAACTGTGCCCTCTTTCCTTTAGCTGTGCAACTGCAGCATCTTTGCTTTCCCAAATACCGTAGGTATATATTTACATACTTACAGACTTTGTCTCTATTTCTCGATGGCAGAATATCACTGGCAACATAACCCAGCTGGAGCACACATACCTACATAAATTGACACATGGCTTTTTTTAAAAATTACTTTTGGGTTTGCTGGTTTTTGTTAGAAAAAACTGACAGTGCAGTAAGAAGCATTGTCATTTATTTATCCTCTTAAAGGAGATCAGTACAAAATGAGCAAAACTGAACAAAACTGTATTGGTATTTCTGCCTTGTTTATGTATACTACTGATTTTCTTTAATATCCTTTCCTGTACTGTATTTAAGAGTTTAATTTGTGCTTTCAATCAATAGCATTTCTGTGGTCTGCTAGGAGGCTTTGTTTGGGTCTGTTTAGACCTTTTTTTAATGATTTTGAGAAATCGTTTCACAGCAAACTAAAATTTTTTACTTTCCCGGTGTTTTTAAAAATTGTTATGGGAAAATTCAGCTTTTCTTATAATGTAAGTTATTTTAATGTATTACTTTTTCTTAGTTTTCGTTTTCAATTCTGAGAATCAAAAGGAGTAAAATTACATTTTTGAAAGGCAATTAAAAACTGTGTGACAGTGAAACAAAATCTATTTTGACACAACATCACCATTTGAAATCTCTAGAAATTTAGCATAATTTTAGCAAATCGAGGTATTTGGTAAGTACAAGAAAGCAGATCTTCTATACTTAACAATTTATCTGCAGGAATATACTTTTTTTTCTGGTTTTTCCTTTTTTTTTTTAAGATGGCAAAAGTATATGATTTTATTCAGCTAGAGAGATTGTTGAGAAAAGATGTACTGATAAGGTTAAAACTATGCAATTCCTTACCTTCCCATGCACTTCCTAACTGGGACACAGTTATTTATAGGTAAAACAAGACTTTAGGCGAATAAAAATATTTCTTGATAAGGACAGAATTAGCACATTATTGGTTTGGGACATCTTTATGCAGTTGTCACTACAGCGATGCTATGGGATGCACCCTTTTTTTCCACCTTCTTGTATATGGAAGATTGCCTCACTTAAATATGAATTATCACAATAGTCATAATTATTTTTACATGGAAATTAAATTTAACTAATAGATGAGCCTGAAAACAGCATCCTCTAAACGAAAATTTACATTTTGGGAGGTACATTCAGAACAGGTCTAGGCCTTTTTTGAAAAGATAAAGGAAGTGAATGCCCAATCATACCCCCTGTAAGATACCCACGAGAGAGTGGAAACCTCCTCCAAGTCAGGCATGAAAGGTATTTGAACTTAGGTGCTTTATAACCTGTCTGCTCTCCAACATGTACCAAGAACCAGGGTTTCCTCGGAAAAATCTCAAAGACTCTGCCAGCACTCACACAAGAGGTTGGTTATCTGCACAGCTACCTGTGACCGTGATCACCAATGTCTGGCTCTAGTCACATGCAGGGAAAACACTCTTCATGAACTTCTAGGAGCTCAGTGTGTTCTTTTCAACTTGGCAGGAGGTCATCTCTCATTCAAACCCCAGAAAAAAATTTCCAGACTGTCTTTCTACCAAAGATTAATTCATGCATGTTTCCTCAAGAAGCCTCTGCTTAAAACCTTTGAAAGCAGGGCTTGCTTTCCTCACTCTGCTGTGCTGGGTCATGCCACACCCATGGGGTTGGAGTGCTCCATGGTGTGGAAAGATCAGTCTCTGGAGTGGTGAACAGGCGACTACCTGGGTCAGAGGATCTGCACCCACATCTGAGTGGTTGAGAATTGCCTCTGTAACTGGGCAAGTAGCCTGAGTAAGTCAAGGTATTCAAACTGACAGAATGGTGATGTGTGGTTACTGTTTTTGAGGAAGTTCCGCAGCTCTTGCGAATCATATATAAGAAAGATCTTGAACACAAACATTCAGAAAACAGTGATGGTCGTGACTCCAGTCTCATCTCATGCTTCTTCTTAACACCTGTTTTTCTTCATCCAGATCCAAAAAATTTAGAAATATTTGTCTTTCCCCAAATTAGGCTATACTTCTGAAAATGTTTTGGCATGTTGCATGTACACTGACTGAAATCTTATGGGCCTGCCTGCAAAACCAAAATTATAACTTCTGCAAGTTCATCTTAAAATCACAGACCTGGAGGATACATGGAGAGAAATATATTTTTGTCCTCTGATATTTTGCACAGTAAAGACTTTGTTCTCATAAATGAATTCATGGCAGTTTTATAGCTCATAATGTACTATTTGTGTGTGTAAGGCTGCTCAAGTTGCTGTTTGGGCAGTTACAGTTGCTAAAGCCTGTGAAAAATCACTTATTTAATGGTATGTTATTAGGCCTGTTTATTCAAAAAGAAGGATAACATCAGAGCTGTTGTCCAAACAGATTGACTGCAGGTTTGCATTTAGGCATCATTATAAATATTGGCAATGTTTTGTAAAGCCTCTTGGAATTTGTGTTTTATGGTAGAAAGACCTACTTCTTGCAGGAAGGAAACAAAACTGGGAAACTACCATTAGGCTCAGATAAAAACTGATGTGCCTCTTTTATGCCCAAATATTTCAACTTTAATAAGAGTTCCTGCTGCACATACCGTGTAAATTAGAAAACAAGATTTTCATCCTTTTCCTCAATACTTGTCCATCATCTCTACTGATGAAGCATTACTGCCCCCAAACCTGAAAAATGTATTTCTTTTAAAAAATAAAACTTTGTTTAAAGAGGACTGCAGGGGGATGAAGCAGTCTCAGTTTCCTAATGTTCAGAAGACACTCAAGATGTGCGCTTGGCTCTAACATTGTTCCAGCTCCCTTACCAGGAAAACAGGGACATTAGAAGTAATTACAGAATTCCCGCAGCTCCCATTGACAGCAGAATTGTGTTGTATCCCTACTTGGTAAGCAGAGACTAAGAGAGTGCCTTGCAGAGCTCCCAGTCAAAAGAGACAAGACAAACTGAAAACAGGACAAAGCTTTTTTGTTTGTCATAATTGTCATTTTCACTACCAAAATGATAACACTACTTATAACGGTACCATAATTAGTACAACCACTGAAGAGAAAATATGCCAACAAGACGCTTGGAAAGGAAAATGAAGGGCCTAAGTTAAAAAGAATAATTTTTACATTTTCTCATTTACCACCAGAGTTTTATAAAAACACACCTTTTGTTTAAAATATTTCAGAAAAAATAAAGAATGTGCCTTTCTTTTCCCTTACGCGAATGAAAATCTTCAGGTATTATTTTGAAATCTTCACTGGAGATACTTCTTTTTCCTGAGCTTCACCTATAATTTATTGGACTAAAAGCTTATGTCTTACTGAGCTCCTATTCATCTTTCGGAACTTCACTGAGCTTCCATTGCACTACGTTCTTTTGAGTTTGTTCGCTGTGGTTCATTCCCAATGAAATATGTATTCATTCAAATATGATGAAAAAAATAGAAGGTCCCTTTTATTTGAGTGTTTTTGTGTAATCAAGTCACCGCTGCCAAGGATAAAGTATTTGTCATTGTGTGGTAAGAATCTTGTGGTAAGAATCTTTACATAGCAGGCACGCTATTTATTGAGGAAGTAATTCCACATACACGAAAATCTGCAGCCAGCAGAAACCAGAAACAATCATCAATGGCCACTAAATATCACTCCTTAGTTACAGGGTTTTCCACACTTTCCAACTTCCTGGAAGAGACACCTGACAGGGAACCTGAGAGCTGCCCTCTGTTCCACTTCCCAGTCTGCACAGTCATAAATTGAGAGCATTTCTGCATTACCTGAAAACATGGTCTCCTCTTCCCAACGAGTGTTTGTCAGAAAATGGGAGGGTCCCCCAACCTCGTCTTCACTTACCACTGCAGATTTTCAGAAGGCCCCATGTTATTTGACCCCTGAGCTTGTCTCACACTCCTGGTGACATCCAGATCACATTGAGCTGCCCGACAGTGTCAAATAGGTACCATTATTCAACCAAACCTTACCAACCAGCTTGCGTAACACCTCAGGTTTCTAGGTATCAAGACTATCACCCTCGTGCATGCCTGGAGCAATGGAAGCAGGCAGTTCTGTGTTTTCTTCTCCCATGTTCTTAACCACATATGTGCATAACACAGTTCAGAACGGAAGCGTTCTCCATTATTAAGCCCATCAGAGAGCTGGCAAGGTTCTGTTCCTGAAAAAGTCTCTCTGAATGCTTAGGCTCTTGAATCTTTTGTATTGTTCTTTCTTTTTTCGCTGGTTCTTCCTCCTGAGAACAAAACCTTTGAAAACTGGGCGTCCTCTAAATACTTACGACACAAAAATACTGGTGCATGCGCTGCACAAGATGCCTGCACTCAGACCATAAAGCCAGCACTGTCTGAGATACTTCAGATTTACTTCATAGGCCCAGATTCATTGCAAGGAGTGTTTTCAGCATGTCAGGTGCTATCTGGGACTGCTGTACAGGCAACTTCATGGGCAGGTGTTCAAAGACTGGGCCTAACACAGGCCACAAATCGGGTGTTTTCTGAAAGGATTCAATGAGCTTGTACTGTAGAACTGTATTGGATGGGTGATGCGGATTTCTCTGGCAGCCTTTCAGACCTGTCGTAATTACATCTGACTTGATAGTTCTAGCAAAATCTCTGTCATTCTTGGAGGAGAGGAGAACCAAAAAAAAAAAAGGAAATCTGTTAAGACAAACCACAGAAAATCATGAGGGGAAAAAAAAAAGGGCTGGTTGTATATTGGGCCGAAGTGAATGCATTTTCTTACCCTTTCTTGTCGATGCTATCAGTATATCCTCGTCTTTGCATCCAGCACAAGGAACACGTGCTCTTTCACCTTCCATACTTCCTTTTCCTTTACCAATAACTCTCAACCCAATGCAATTTAATCAAAAAGTCTTGAGTCTTTTTTAAAGACTATTGTAGTGGTTTCTGCACAAAGAAAGTTTGCTTAAATTGTTGGGATAAAGGAGATTGCAGTGGGAGGCACTGATAGGATGAGATGAGCCAGCTGGCAGATTTTATTTTAACTGAGGCAAACACCAGTTTCAATATAATCAGTCAGGAAACTCGAGCAGCCCTTGAAAACTCAGGACATTCCCAGAAATAGTAACATCTGGTCATCATAAAGATTACATTGGTAGATTCCAGTTATATTTGAGATAGGACCTCTGTAAGGCGAGCACTTAACAGTAATTGTTTCATTTCTTTTTTTTTTTTCTCCTGCAGTACTTCTTGAACAGCTTAAATAGGAAACTTGATCTTCACTGGGTACTTTGCCATTGTCTGCTTCACAGCAAATTTCCTCTGAAGGCCTAACTTGGGTTTATTTGCTGGGGTTTCATTTCCCTGTAAAACCTGCCCTGCAACATGGAGAGGAAATTAAGGTACTGGTCTTTCCACTTTTCCTCTTCATCACTTTCCCTTGTGGTAAGAAACACTGATTAAAAAGAAAAAGTTTATTTAGCCAAAGTGAAAATCAATAGCATCAGTCAGGTATCTGTTAAAAATAAATAAATTATACCTCTCTTTGCCTTGTATCAGCTACCTTTTCTTTTCAGGACCTGCAAACAAGATGTAGTAACAACTCACTCTGGCTTACCTGCCGTAGTCCTAATAACTTTCTGGTAATAAATTAGGCCTGGAATTTATTTATTTACTCTAGAAGTTCTGCTAACTAAATTGCTTTTGCAGTATAAGACAGCACTTGTTCATAACTAAGTAACTCATTGTGCCTGACAACGGGTTAATGGGCCAAAACAACTCATTTTGAGAGTGTCGGCTGTTTTGGTCCAGCAAACTGGTTCCAGAATCTCACACATCCTACATTCCCTTCGCACATCTGGACTCTGCGCAGACAAAGTTTTCTTTCATATAAACTGTTTATTGTTCTGTGAGATTGATGCCGTTAATATTGGCTTTCAGAATGACAGATTAGCATCACCAGTTAATCAGGGCTATTAGCAGATAAATATCTGTAATTTAATCACTACAGGAATTTCTTTTCCAATAATAAGATTTACAAATGCAAGTGATTAAGTAATTAGCTTACATCTCCATAGATTACAATTCCTCTGAGCTTTCTTCTCTCACTTTTTTTCCCAAAAGATTTCAGTATTTAATTAAAGTAACTACTCCCTCCTTTACATCGTCTTTGTACACACATGTGAGAAGTGGGGTAGTTTTTTTTCAAACTAAACTTCACCTTTTGTACATAATCCCACAAGGATCCTCCATTTCCGGACCCCTTCCATCTCTCTCCAAGGGTTAATACCCACCCTCCCAGTCTTTGCAGCTATAATCTTTCCCAGTACTTTTCCCAATCCATGCAGCAAGTGGGGTGCACAAGGGGAAAGAATAATTTACAGGAAGGGGGGAAAAATTGCCAATGGAAAAATTGTGTGCACTTGATAAAATAAGAGCCTGGCTTGCTAAAACAGTCTATCCAAACACTTCTCAAGGATCCCTTTGTTGCCTTTCCACTGACTTGGCCCTAGGGCAAAAGGCAAGTTCTACTCCTTCCAAACTTATATTCTCCTATTTGCAGAGTAATTTGACAGTTACTGTTAATTTCCTAAATGCAACATGAAAGCTGTTGAGGGAAGCCTGAAAAAAGGGTGGGGAGGGGGGGGAAGAAGAAATTCATAAAGAACAGCAGAGAATATGGACAAAATTGCTTCCATGTGTGGTGCAGAGGCACAGCTTGGGCAGAGATCTGCGGCCTTCCCAGAGTTTGACCTCTTGAGGCGGTGCCAGTTTACAGGAGAAAAAGCATTGCTCTTTAATGAAGGCCTAATTTTTATTGCCACTCCATCGACTTCAAAGTGCTTCAGGTTGCCAAACATAATTTCACTGGAGGTATTTTCAGGTGCAGAGCAAATACTTCATAAATAATTTCCTCATTAGATTACAAATTCCATTTAAAAAGTGAAAGGGGGGGGCTTGCTTTTCGAAGGCTTTCTTGGAAGCTGATTAAAAAATCTTTCAGAGGGATTCTTTATGACTTTAATTCTGAAAGAAAATAATTAAACAGTTTTAATTTTTTATTTATATTTTTAAATGAACATGTAGCTTGGTAAGATGACCAAGTATGGTGGAGATGTTTTAGTATGCTCTCAATTAAAACATATAATCCAGTGCCTGCGTGCCTTTCCTTTTTCTTCTCCTCATCCTCAAATTGCTGCTAAGCCCAGGGACTGCCAGCAACCCAGTGTCAGCCTCATTGGGGCCCCAATTAACTATGTAGATCTGTCATACTTCTACATTTTTCATGTTTACTTCCTCTCCTCCAGTAAAAATGTCTGTAATTAAAACTCACTTCCACGCATCCTCTTTTCACACCCCCCCTGTGAAGCAGGCGCAGGGAGCTGCTGAGGCTGACAAAGTGCTGCTGTCAGTCAGAGGGAGCTGGCATGATTTGGATGGTGTTTATGTTTAATGCACTTTGCAGGCTGAGATGGGCCCACTATCAAGGCAGAAGGGAGGCTGGTCGGGAGGGGATGGAAGTCAGCAAAGCTCCCATCCCAGCGCTTCCAATGAATTACAGCAGCAGCAGTCCGTCCCCGCCTGTCACTGCAGTGTCCTGTCAGAGCCACCGCTGTGGTGGTGCTAAACTTTAACACCTGAAGGTTTGTAAGCCACCTTCTACCCACTGGACAGAAATAGAAATGCCAGCTAGTGCTTGAGCGCAGAGCAGGTCTATCACTTTTTAGTTTAGTCTGCTTTCTCTTGCCAATAATTCTGCAAATTTAACTGGTTATAGTTTTTCACTATTTCCTCTCATAAAGGTTCAGTTACCCTAGAACACCAGGAGCAAGTGAAAACTTCTTTATAAGAAGAAAGGTAGGGAATTACTGATTGTTTTGATAGTGTTAAATTAATTTTCCATTTCTTTTTCAGGGGAGTGCTAGTTGGAAGATGAAAGTTAGCATAAATATTGCAGAAAATATTTTCTTCTGTTGTCACCTTGAAAACCAGCTGGGTTTGATTAGATTATAGACTTTTAAAACTGGTAGATATAGCAGTTTATGTACTGCAGCCGTATACCTGCAGTTGGGCTTGTTAGAGACTTCTTATCTCTAAATCTGCACTGAGCAGGCTCCAGTCCCAAATCCTGGTGTCTGAGCCTTTGCTTGACTACCCAACACCCATCTTAAAAAAAAAAGAATTCACAGCTCATATCAAAAGTGATCATCTCAATGCCTCAAAACCAGTGAAATGGTGATTTTTTTTTTTTACTGATTGTGGATAATTGTACTGGCTTTGTTGTTTCACACTTCTGAAGGGCACTCTGCTAGCATCCCGCAATTAGGTTACAAACTTAGACAGCTGTGGAGTTGCTAAGAGTCCCTTTCTGATGGTTCTTTGGGAGTGTGTGTCTCCCATTCAGGATGAATGTATCAAGAAAAATACTTGACTGCTCTCTACGGCAAAGAGGCTACAAAAAATAAAGCTGAGATTCATGGTTTTTCATGTTCCTTTGACATATAACAAAGGCTTGGCATAAGCCACTGAGAAAGTAGTTATAACTCAGAGAGAGTGGCAGCTTTCTATTTCCACCAGTTACTGCTTCAGCTTAAATTTTAGAGATATGTACAATGGATCTAAAAAGATCTCTGATTCAGACAGCTGAAAAACAATTTTGTCTTTCAGCCTAAAACAATTTTGCTGAAAAACCCCAAACAAATAAACCCAAAACTTTAAAGATATAGCCAAGATAAAACAAAGCTTAAAATGAAGAGGCATTCTGCTCTAGGAGAAATACGTTGGTTTAGTTATTCTGAGCACAAGATACTCTATTCAAGTATAGCATCACACCAGTTTTGCTGAGAAGGGATGGCAGAAAAGATAGATGAATATAGGTGGCAGAATATCTTTTTGTGCTCTTTCACTGGCTAATTAAGACAGTGGGTTACTTTGGGTGCATCTGCATTAGCATTTCAATTCATATCTGGAGTTTATCTTTCAACCAAAAATCTCCAGTCTCCCCGTTTGCTGTTATTTGGTTCATACCACAGAATGGCTCAGAGTGCTAAAACTGCATCAGATGAGACTAAGCTGAGGGATGCAGTCCGGGAACATGTCTAACACAGTGCAGCCTCATCAGGAATTTAGTTTACAGGCTGATTTAGTCAGTTCACAGACTTAGTTTAAGTCAAAGTTTCATACAGTGAGGACCTCAGTTCTTCAGCCCCAGATGCTTCACTCTATAGACCTGCTACTTTTCATCTTTACTATCCTGACTGAGGGATACCACGTAGCCCTGTAACACCACAGAAGGCAGGACTGAGATCGCAGAAATTGCTTTTCTTCTGCCATGTGAAAAATTTGACTCCAGTTATCTTCAGTTATTCATTTAGCCTATTTTTTTTCAAGCTATTTGTGCTTGTGTGCTGTGTCAGAGGGAACAGAAAGGTCTAAATTGGAATGAAATTGGTAAGAATTATGCAATACTGAGGAAAAATTTAGGTTCTATGCACAGAGACAAGAATATGGGACCTACTGGAAGGGGAACTCTCAGAAAGTAAAGCACCATCTGCATTGCTGGCCACGCAGAACTGGGAAGATGAATGAAGTGGAAATTCGGTGTAGGGCCATATTTTTCTGAGGAGATAGCTGAACATGATATTTCCATTTTTCTTCTCTTTTAAGTCTAATCTAAATTCTAATGACTAACGTTTTACATAAGAGGTCCCTGCTACAGCCATAAAAATATTGGACTTTTTTGCTAATATTGCGCAGTACATTGCTGTATTAGCCAAGTGCTGCTGTGATACAGCCAGGTTCAGATCATACTATCTATAATACAGAACGTCTGCAATTTTTCCTTGTTTCCCTGGTAACAACTGTAAATGCACTGACTCCCCGGACTGCTCCACCCCTCCTGCTGCTGATGTCAGGCACAGGAGAGGCACATGTGCAACTCAGCTCTGTACCTGTCAAACCAGGCGGACGTTCTGTTTGATCACCCATGGTTTGGTCCCACAAAGACCATTCGTTTGGTGATCAGAGGGCAGTGTTAANATCAGGATACCGGGTTGGGGGTGGGGTGGCGGGGGCAGGGGGGAGAATAAAATTCACCCACTTGTGCTTTGGTTTTAATCAACAAAGAGAATGGGGAGGCTAAGAGAGCTATCACGTGGCTAGAGCTGAGGCAAAGTGCTCCTTGCTGATAAAATCAGGATCAGCGCCATTTCTGTTAACGTCAATAATTTCTGATAATTGGGTGCTGCTCAATGCCAAAACATTCTCAAATTCCATACTTTGTTGCATGCATGCCAGCAGGGTTTGGCATGAATAATGTTAATACAATGAAGAGGGAAGGAATGAATGAGGATTTTCCATGTGTTAGCTGACAGGATCACTTTGAAACAAATGACCAGTCCTTATTAATGCAGCTATTACTTTGATAAACCAACAAGAATGAATGTGGTATTCATGAAAATGTGATATGCAACATGTTAGGAATCCCACTGTAATTTTACAATTAATTAAGGTACCTGTAGCCGTTATTGGAAAAGATTATGATCTGACCTTAATACTCATGTACTAAGCTGGCACACTGCCTATTTTCAGCTCAGCATTAATGAAGATGAGCATTTGTATGCAAGTCTGTCTCTTATCATCATTTCGTTCTGTGTGAGTTTATTTAGATAATTCAGCATTTGCCTTAGCAATTACAAGTCATCATACTGCAACAGTGAGTTTCTGTGCGCGAAGGTTTATTTTATTTTTCATCATCACTCATGGAAGTGCATACAGTTCACCTTGATAATGCTGAAGTTTATTTGGTGACTATGAATCACAATAGTAACTTTTTTTTTGCAGTGGCCATCCATCCTGCTTCCCTTCTTTTTTGATAATATATGATACTCCTGATGAAAAATTTCAGTTTGAATATTTTTAAAAGGAAAAAACCCCTTTGTTATTAAGGGAGCATTATTCAAAACAAAAACTAGTTATTTTTATTTTAAAAAAGGGTTTTATCTAACACATCTGGCAATATAAAGCTGGTTTTTTTGTATTTAAAAACTTTTTAGCTAGCTTAGTAAAATGAAGTTCAGTTAGTAGCAGTTGTAAGTAGCAGCAGTAGGAATTTTAACAGTACTATTACAAGAAATTTGCCTTAATGCTCAGAATTTTTGGTCAGGATCACTGTGCTGGGGACTAACAAAAGAGGTGATCACTCAAGCAAGTGACAGACTATATTCTCCACTCTTCAGAATTTAAGCAAGGCTAGATGTGCACGGTTATGATGGCAGTGGAGTCACTGGTCTTCCAAGACGCCCACATCCACCGAATAACAGAGTGGAAGCAGAAACCAACAAAATGTTGTGAAGGTTAGTCCCTCTTTTAGAGGATAGAGTCACTCCTGCAGGAGGAGATTGAGTGACCCTACTCAACCAGACCAAAATGCAGGAACTGAAAATTAAGAATTCAGGCAGGATAAAAGTTCTGCCTAATACCTGAGAAATTGTAGTTCAGAAATTCCTCAGGCAGGCACAGATACCTGAATAGTAAGAAAGCTGGGCCCTTTCAGCTTTCCAAGAGAAGATGGCAAACCTTGAGATAAAGAAGTATAACACAGACTATCTTCCAGGCTCCTCTGTTTTCCAAAGCTTCATCGTTATTATGCAGAGTAACAAGTATTTTTGCCAGAAGAAGGTTGTTTGGTTACTCTGTTCACCTCTGTTGGTACAATCTCAAAGGGGAAAGTTGCAGAAACAGTTCTTTCAAGGATGTACAAACCTTTTACTGGCAATCACAAGCATTCTCTTCCTAGACTCCAGGCTACATGGTTGAAAATTAATTCCAGATTGAAACCATCTAGCTGCAGCTAATGCTATACTATGTTCCAGGCAAAAAGCTCATTCAACCCATTCAGCTGAGCTCTCATGACACGTGGAGAAAATGGGCACGTTAAATCTGTTATTTGGTGCCTGTTTGGAATTCACTCCTGTGTAAACAACTTGAACTACAGTACTCTATTCCATCAGCAGCTAAGCCTTCCATAGGCACCATTATTCTGTGGCTGTTCTGAAAAAATAAACAGCTGGGATGGCATCCAGTTCCAGACTCAACATGTAAATAAGAGTGTCAGCATCTGAGCCAAGTGTCCAAATACCCGTACAGTGTCAATGGGCAACAAACACTGCAATGAGTGGGGTACAGACTGCTATTAAGCTGGTTCAATGTGAGGACTTGATTGCCCACACATGGTGGTTTAACATCATATGAGACACCACAGTGATCCATACAGACCTCCTGGGCATATTGTAGAACCTATGAGATACTTTGCCTTTCTGAATAGACAGCTGGAGGCCAATCAAAGTTCCAGTAGGCATCAAAAAAAGCACCAGGCACTCGAGCGTGGCTGAATAAATTGAACTCAAGTTGCACGTTTCCGGCTGCTCTGAATAGCCCTTAAGATAGATTAAATCCGTCTTCGGTGGGAGCATAGACACTTTACTCACATGTGGATGTCTCCAGCATGGAAACCTAAATTTTGGCTGCAGAATCTAAAGCCCGAATTCCGCTCTCGGTATGCAATTCAGCTGCCTGGCAAGTGACAAGTGGATATACTGCAGAGTGTCTTCCTTGGGTTCCAGCCGCCCAGACATGTCCCTGGGGCCTTCCATAGGTCATGTGTGTATTTTCCTGGCATCAGTATCCGTGGTGCCTCAGGTAACCCCAGGTGTCATCGATGTCTGTGTTCCAGTAACAGAACTGAACCACTGAATCCTTGCTTGTTGGTTTCCCGACTCGTGTTTTCTCACAATTTGGATACAGCACAAAATAAAGAATGCAGAAGTCCCAATACAGAATGTATTTCAACATGGAGGTAATGTGCACAAAAAGTTCTGATGCCCTTAATTTTAAGATATACCAAAATGGCATAGAAAAATGCACTAGCCAATTACAACTACTAGTTTCACATAAAGAAAACATTTATCAGCCCCCTTCAAGTGTGGACATTCACTAAATACAGCTTAATTTTTCCAGTACTTGTAAACACTCCAAAATGGGTTGACACACCACTGGATGAAATGAGAATTTAATACATGCTCCAATTATTTCAATCACCAAATTCCTCAAATATTTTTCTTTTTTATTTTTTCTTCTTTTTTTTTCTTCCTTTTTTTTTTAAACCTACCAACAGGGATTCAGAAGTTGCTGTAGTGCTATCCAACTTCTAATATTAAAAATTCTGTCTCATAAAAAGTGGATCTAACAGGCATCAAAGACTTGCATTCCATTGCGATTTGAATGGTAAAAAATGTAAAAGTGCAGATCTACACACCTTAATATTCGCAATAAGACTTTCCATCTTACATCTTTTCATCCTTTAACTGGATATGACTGCCAATTGGGTACATATTAAAAAGTAATAAACTTGCACCGGACATAGTATAGGTATTTTTATAGGTATCTTTATGTAATTGAGGACAAATGACATCTTGATTAAATTATAATTCAAGTAGACACATTTCAACAGCATTATTTTTTCCACTTAGCTACATTAGTCGTTTAACATTTAGTCTCTTCCACCTCATCCATTTGCCTGCATTTCCAGCGAGATCTCAGTGAAGCCAGAATTCTATCTCTTCTACAACAGAGTTGCTTAATAAATGCTGTTTATTGATCTCATGACATGCCCTGTCCTCAAGATCGAATTTATTTGAACGAATTATTTTTTTATTGTAGCTTCTCTTACAAACCATAAGCATAACTATATATTGTATATCTTTAATTCATTACAATAGCATGCATGTATCTATTACTCTGTATACCTGTAGAATAAATCAAAATTTTCCGCATAAGCAAACTCACATAAGAAGAATTTAATTAAACACATATCATCTATCATCCATTTAAAAGAACAAATCTTAGACTCTTTCAGCTGTCCTACATGTCCATTCTCTCTTTCCCAAACTGCCTACAAAACTAGAGGGGAATTTTACAGCATGTTCTCATCATCGACAAATCATTCCTGGCACATCAAGGAAGGAAAGTTAATTCCTGAGACAGTTAAACCTGCTTTTCATGGGCTTCAGAATAGAATCCTATCTTGAATATTTGGACTGTTTATGGTTATTGAAATTCTGGCCAAAAGGTATTCTAAACAACTTAAAGACTAAAACTGATCTGCACAAACTATTACAGAATTCAGTCCAGGAAGTTCTGCTTATAAGTTTTGATGTAAACCTGAGAAGCATTAATGAAAAAAAAGCGTCCAATGAGAGTTCCAAAGGAATGAGCCTCATTTCATTCCTTCTGATATCAAGGTATGGGTTTCCAAGCAAGCAGTAGAAGAAGCAAGCCCACAAAATAACAGAAGAAGGAAAAAAAAAGCAATGGATTTGGGCTCTACACCTAGAGGAAACAGCTGCATCTTCTTTACCAAGTGGAGTTGGAAAAAACTATCCATCCTATCCATTGCTGTTACTTAAAAGGACTGATGTCAGTTCTAACATGCTCCTTCAGTGTAAACCTGAGTGAAAACCGGCAAATACACTTTGCAGTATAAAATGCTGGTATGATCTTCAGAAGTTTGTCTTAAAGTTCTTTTCAGTAAAATGCTCAAGTTATAACAGAAACTAATTTTTTCCAGTTGGCTAGTGATTCTGTCACATACTTTTCCCAAAATAAATTTTTTATTGTTTAAACAATACTCTGAATACCATTTAATGTTTAGTAGTATTGCAGTAGTTCTTAATATTCAGTTTCCAGACAGACTTATAATACATTTTTGCTGGATTGTGAATTTCTTTACCTAGAAGGCCCATGCTCCCCTATGTCCAACCTAAAATTCCCACTTTCTGTCCAGTGATGATATTAAACCCATAAGAAATTATTTCTTCCTAAATGAAGCTACCTCACTTCTTCACCAAGAGTAGAACTTCTCCGGCCAAGTTCTTAATTTATATTAACTGCTAACATCAGAGAGGTCTATCACTTGTAGTCCTATACACCTTCCCACCTCCCCTGCCAGAAACAATCCCCTCAGACAAGCCGAAACCATAGCACTTTTTTCATTGAGAAAAAAGAAAAATGTGAAAATAAGCACATTAGTAATTTTTTGGGCTGGTCATAAAGCCAAGTTATTTTTGTTTCCCCAGTCAAAGTCATATTATGCAGAATAATTAAACATTAAAATAAGATAATCAGAATGGAGTGGAACTTTTGAAAATGGCAAGGTTAAAAGTATTTTTGCGCAATGACAGATTTTGTGTAAAATACCAGTGAGCACAGAATGGGACAGTAGTACTAGAGCAAAAGTTTTAATTTTCTTGCAGCATGCATTTGCTTTTCTAGGGAAATACTCTTCAATTGACTATTTATCTTTGTTAATGTTGAATATATATTTTCCCAAGAAATTAGTCTTTTGACAAGTAGCTAAGTAACATGAGGATGCTGCTGCAGTGAAATGATTTATCCAGTCATTTACTCATTTACACTTTAGTAGCTTTGTAAATATCAGATGAAGTTTGTTGGACTTAGGCTCATTTCCAAAACCAACCTCTTTTCTCTCTCCTGTAGGTCTCGAGAAAAAACTTTGCTTTTATTTACAAATTGGCCTGCATTTTTGAGGGAAAGAGGTTCTTCTGGGATTTTGTTTTAATTACCACAGCATATCTCCCACAAAGCTTGTCTCTGTTCTCCTGTGAGCCTTTGTAAAATTCTTTCTCCAGCCTCATGAACCAGCCCACCTGGCTACATTAGGGAAGGGCAAAAAACCTGAACAATGCTGGAGTCGTGATGTTCTAGGGGTGAACGGTGGTACACTCCAGCCAAAATCAGAGATATTGATACATAATGTTGCATGTGCCTAGCCAGAAACCTTGTGCCTCCTAGGTTATTTTGGCTGATGTCAGAGTTTTTTCGTTGGGGGTCTTTCTGTCCTTTTCCAAAGACTACAACTCCAGCCCCAGTGAGACAATACTGTTGTGCCAAAAAACTGAGTAAAAGTTACTAATAGCTAATACTTAATACTACTTGTTGGCAAGAATATTTTTCCTCTTTCTAGATCCATTGTAAGAGAGGTTTTGAAGATTTTTTTATTATTCCAGTCATTTCTGATACCTTACATGACTGATTTACAGTTAATCATCTCCATGCTATCTTCTCTCACCCCTCTGCTAAATTCAACAAAATATTACTTTAATAATTTCCATTTGTCTCATCTCAGAGTAAACAACACTCCAGAAGTAATGACACACTTAGTAAGGTCAGTTGCTAAGTTCTACCCTTCCAACCACTACAAATCTTTATGGAAAAATCTAAAATTACTGTGCACAGTCTGACAAGTCAGGGTTTTGCCCTCTGAGACAGAGAAACTATTTGAATGAGAAAAAAAATTAAAAGGAAGAACAAAACCTTCAGGGATAAAGATTAGTATTATATAGGGGTAAGCTTAGCGTGGAATACAAATACATATCTCCTGACAAGTTTTTTAAGACTGAACAAAGATAAGTGCAAAAATCCTTCCTTCCCAAGGCCAAAGATTCCAGAAAGGTGATTAATTCCACTAGTAGGGGAATGTGTTCTTTTCTCTGGAAAGTAATGAAAGATAGTCTGCCAATACTCTGAAAGCTGTCATGAAGCAAAAAGGAGCAGATACTAAATGGAGTTCTTCCTCTATCAGAGAACTAGACACTGTCCTACCTTCAGGAATCATGAATACAAGTCTTTCTGAGATTTGTTCTACTTTATTTTTTTATTATTATAAACAATCTTACACCTATATTTTACTTCTGTCCTTTTTAGAAGCAAATCTCAGACACAATTTTTTACAATGGTCTTAAAAAACCCCTAAAATTTATTTATTTATTTATTTATAACTACCCACTAGTAATTCTATTCTAATCTTGGTTTATAACAGGGCTATCAGTAAAAAAAAAAGAAATTAACTTCTTGATTAATTTCCTTCTTTGTCCCTATAGTTTTTCAGAAGTCATATTCAGGTTTAAAGATAAGACTTTGAGCTGCATTGAAGGCTAAAATTTCCAAAAATGAAGTGTGCTGACACAATTAGACAATCAAAAAACTGCACTGATCTCTCCTGTTTTGAACTAGAATATGGATTGTCTAAATCAAGCAGTGCTGTGCCTTCACGAAGTGAGCATGAGGTTACTTACAACGAGCCAGCAGCTGACCACAGGTATCTCTGACCCAGTAGACCAAGGTAAAGGAATGTTGGAAAGAAGACTTTCCCTTGGTCAAGGAGGATTACATTAGAGAACACCTAGGAAAACTTGACATCCACAAGTCCATGGGCACTGATGGGATTAATCCAAAAGTGCTGAGACTGCTGGCAGACACCATAACTAGGCTGCTCATGATCATCTTTGAAAGGTCATGGAGAAAAGGAAAGGTGCCTGAGGACTGGAAAAAAAAAAGTCACCCCAGTCTTTCAAAAAGGGCAAAAAGAAGGACACAGGGAACTACCAGCCAGTCAGCCTCATCTCAGTCCCTGGAGAGGTGATAGAGTTCCTCGTTTTTGAGTCCATTTCTATCCATGTGGATGACAAGAAGGTGATCAGGAGCAGTCAGCATACGAACTGATTTACACTGAAGGTAAATCATGCTTGACCTAACTTCTGCAATGAAACAGCTACCTCAGTGGGTGAGGGGAGAGCAGTGGATATTGTCTACATCAACTTCAGCAGTGCTTTCGACAGTCTCTCTCAACATCCTCATAGGCAAACTCAGGAAGTGTGGACTGGATGAGGGGACAGTGAGGTAGATTGAGAACTGGCTGAACGACAAATGCAAAAGAGTCCTAATCAATGGCACAGGGTCTAGTTGGAGACCTGTCACCAGTTGTGTCCCCCAAGGTTCAATACTGGGCCCAGTATTGTTTAACTTATTTATCAATGACTTGGATGAAGGGGCAGATGCCTCCCCATTGAGTTCGCTGACATCACCAAGCTGGGAGGAGTTGCTGATATCCCGGTGTGCCGTGTGTGCAGCCCTTCAGAAGGATTTTGACAGACTCGAGAGAGGGGCAGAGAAGAACCATCTGAAGTTCAACAAAGGCAAATGTAGGGTCCTACACCTGGGGCAAAATAACCTCAGGCACCAGCACAGACTGGGGGCCGATCTGCTGGAAAGCAGCTCTGCAGAGAAGGACCTGAGGGTCTTGGTAGACTTGGGTAAAGTTTTAGACTTCTACACAGTTTTGATAGGTGATGGAGCCTATAGAGAGTGAGATTCTTACTTCCCCGTCAGAGTACTTTGTGCCAGGTAAGGTGCCCAATAGACAGAACTTGAAAGCCTAGAAATAGGTGGTTATTCTGAATTTTGTTGTCTCCAGAGCAAAATCTAAGCAAAACTACCTTATGATAAGGTTTTAAATTTCTATGATGTTTCATTTTAAACACTAAAAGACAGTGATATGTCTCTGCTGATCTAAGATTTTTTTTCACTGTGTAAACATTACATTAATAACTTAGTTGATATGGAAGTTAATGGCTCTGTTTCATCAGGAAAAGAGATGAGAACATTCTTGAGCAATTGTGTTCTAAAACTAACAGCTAGCTACATCATACCACATGCCAAAAATACATGAGATATGGATGTCTATGGGAGATACATAATTCCCTAGAAAAAAAAAAAAAGAAAAAGTCTGCATTGTTTGTTTTGGTTACCGAAAATTCTCTCAAGTGTCTTAAGATACTTGAAAATTAGATGAAAAACTGTCAAGAGAGTTTTGCTTTTCTCTGGTCACAAACAGCATTCCCCACTGAACTATACATTCAGGATAAATCTCATAATTAATATAGACATGTCCAGGTTTGGGGATTTTACTGTCAATAATATAACCTAATTTGGTTTTACCCCAAGTTCCTCTTTTCTTTTCCTCTCAGTAGAATTCAAGGACATTTTTGGAGGATGATCCTTTTTCTTGGGAAGTGGCCAAGGTTTTGAATAATAAAATGTGACAATAATTAAAAAATAGTTTGAGTGGGCTAATGAACTATGATCCACTGAGTCATGGGTTTCAGAGCAGGTGTCTGACTGCAAGCCAGCTGTGAGGTTTGTTTTTTCTAGGCACGTGTCAAGGTATGTTGTATCGTCTGGGTCTCTCTCGGAAGCAGATGTGATTTTTAAATGTTGCTTTCTGCTTTTTTGTTTTTATCCAAGATATGTACTCTCAATTTGTTTGCTTTTCCCTAAACCCAAAATAACTCATTTTCTTTTTGCTTGAAATGGAATTAAATCCGTAAGTGGACCGATGAAAAGAGGATGGTCTGGAGTTATGGGGGTTTAAGTAACCTTCTAAAACGAGGACATGAAACTGAGAAAGCAAATTTGACTTCCATTTGTGATATATTATTACAGGGAGACACAAGGAAAAAAAATGTATTATGTATCCTATATATTCTTGAAGAGGAATGGCTGCAAAGCAACACTTGGGAAACATCCATTAATGTCTTTCCTGAGAAAGAACAAGTTTCTCAGAGCCTTCCAGAGGCATAAGATGAGGCTCAAGTGAATCTGAGTCACTTCTGGTAAAAATGCCCATCAAACCTGCCAAAATCAACCCACGCAGCAATGCTGATTACTCTGTGGACTAGGATTGTGACTTCCATTTAGGTGTGCATGGGCACTTCCAGCATTATGTATTGGTACACCTGCACTGAATGTGAACCAAGGTATGAGCCCCAAAAGACCGGAAATGCCAGATTACTGGACTAGGAAATGCAGAGAAGACTGGTGTCTAAAATCCTACAGAAGAACTGTGAAGCTTCCTCAGAATAGCCCACTCACCATTCCACATATCTTGAAGCCTAAAACCCTTATGTACTTGCTGTGGTTTAACCCCTGTAGGCAGCTAAGCACAACCCATTTGCTTGCTCACTCCTTCCATCAGGTGAGATGGGGGAAAGAATTGGGAGAGTAAAAGCACAAAACTTCATGGGATGAGATAAAGAGCTTTTAATAGATAAAGCAAAAGCCACACACACAAACAAAGCAAAATAAGGGTTTCGTTCACTACTTTGCATTGGAAAGCAGATTTTTTGCCATTTCCGCAGGTAGGGCTTCATCGCACCTAATGGTTGCATGGGAAGATGAACGACATGACTCCAGACATCTCCCCTTCCCCCCCTCTTTTCCCATCTTTATTGCTGAGCACAACATTATATGGTATGGAATACGGCTTTGGTCAGTTGGAGTCAGCTGTCCCAGCTGTGTCCCCTCCCAATTTTTTTGTACACTCCCAGCCTATTCACTGGTAGGGCAGTGTGAGGAGCAGAAAAGGCCTTGACTCCGTGCAAGCCCTGCTCAGCAATAGCTAAAACATCCTTACATTATCAACCCTGCTTTTTTTCACAAATCCAAAACATGGCACCATGCAAGATACTATGAAGAACATTAACTCTATCCCAGCCAAAAGGAGTAGAGTACTAATGGGTTCTCAGAGTGTGCATTCGGCTCTTCTGCAGTATCCCATCTGCCCCCTTCAGAGCGTGCAAACCTCCCAGAGATGAAATTTGGTTTAGGTAGTACACAACTTTAACATAAGGCCCTGAGAAGCTGCTACATCCCACTGCTGCAAAAGTGCCCTAGGATGCTGCAACTTATTCTAGAACAGCTTACGCAGTTTGTTATACGTGACTGTGCTCTGCAGCAACTCTGCAGCTCCTTATATGCTGAGAGGATCTTTTCAGTCACAGCATATGTTTTGTACAATTACATTTGCAAAGGGAAATATTGCTAAAGCTCAAGTAATGTCCGATTTCATATCCAAATCAGACCACATGACGAGCTGTGTCTGATTTCTGCACAGAAACATGAAATGTTTCGTTCCAGAAAGGCATTAAACCAGGCTTGATTCACATGGTGTATACTTTTGTTTTGAACTTTTGCAGAATTCTGTTCTGTATCTCATTACCAGTCCCCAAGAGACACCCCGTCTCTAGCCCTTAAATGGGGATTTTGTCAGGAAGTGTCTCATATACCACAAAGCAAGGTTTCGGGTTTTGGCAAATCAGATATCTGAAGGAAAGTGGATAAATGGTGTCGGAGATGAGCTTTCATAAACAATTTATGTGTGTGCATTTCTCATGGAGAAACAATGAGGAAATAATTTGAAATAACACAAGGGTGCATCTCTAAATGTGTTTTGCAAGATCATAAAGATAGCAGTATTAACCCATGTCAGACTAGACTGCAATATTTGGGATATTTATTGCCTGGCTCTTGCCACAGGACTGTTTGTGTACTCTTTTGCTAAGCTAATCGGATGCCACTACAGTCTTCATCTTCTTGTGTCCAAGTGTCCAGGTTTTTTGTATTGGAAACAGAATGCTTTACTTCAGACTAACACTGCTTAAAGGCGTGAATTACAGGCTTCCTGAAATCTCAATCTCCAGAAAAATCTGACTATGCATTTTGCAATCAGAGCAGAAAATGAAATTGTTCTGTGGGAAAATAATGGGGAAAACACAAACTCGTACTGCACTCCAGCCTATCAGAATTATATCTCACAAAATAGAAACAAATACTCTTTTTTAAAACAACTCATACATCCTGCAATCTTAAATGCTTCCAGGCTTACAGATTTAAATTGAATTATTTGCTCAAAAAGGGTTCACTGTTTTCCTCAGATTTTTTTCTTTCCAGCCTGGAGATTCAAACAGTAGCTGAATCCCTTAAGGTCCCCGGCTGGCTACCTATGCTGGGCACAGTAAGGTTTTCCAAGCATCTTTTACATTCCATTCCTCTTCTATATTACTCATTTTTCTTAATCTAAGTTCCCTTTTTCTTATTATTTTATTGTAAAATGTCAGCAACAGCAAACAGGGTAAACTTCTGTTTGCTTTGGTGCTTGAGGCTCACTGGAGAGCACCCAAAAGCCCTGGATGTTGCTCATGCACTGTGTAGTGTTCCTGATTGGGCGAACTATGCTAACACTAGCACAGCCTCTCCAGTTCACAGGTAGTTATTCCTCCAGTTCATAGGTAGTTATCCTAAAAGCAGTAGGCATAAAGAGATAGCAAAGTGAGCGGAAGATTAGGTAGATTAACTGTAAATCTAATGTTAAAAAGACAATAGATCCAGACTTTACGTGTATATATACAAATTCTATACTGGGGTGTGAAACAGTGAACTGTAGCCATTATCCTAGTGTTGTGTTTATTTGAGTAAATAAGGTTACTCTTGGGATGTACTTTTAGCATTCTAGGAATGTAATGCTGTCTAATTCACCACCATTTCCGTAAGGTATGTATATAAATGTTTTTCTCCCACACCGTTCCAGACGTACGTGTTACATGTCTCTTTGCCACTAAGCTCTGCAGCATGAATTAAGGAGCAACCAAAGCACTACACTGTGTGTCTTTTGAGGCAATTGTCTCAGTTTTGGTAGGAAAAGGAATTTCCAAGATTTTCTATTTCCTTCTCTTTCAACTTATTATAGCATAGTGCAACCCCAGCAATATTTGGCCTCAGCTTACACTGGTCTCCTCTCCTGTTACCCGTCAGCTCTTTGAAGGCTTCACTGACCTTCATTTTAAACATTGCTTCTCATATGAACAACAGTGGATATATTCAAATGTAATGATTTCAAACAGCTGATTGAACAGGGCAAAGTCTTATCTTATCCAAAATGCTTTCTGATTTATTGCTACTGTTTGAAGACTACATTTATCAGCCTGATTGGGTTAGCAGAGCAGCTAATAAACCAATGTGCTTACTCTTTGACAGCCACAGGTAAATATGTATGGGTAAGAAGCAAGATTAAAAACCTGCTATGAAACAGATGCTGAAACTAGTTCAAAGCAAACATTTGTAAAAAAAGAATTACAATTATTATAAGGTGCAGCAGGTAGCCTAGCAATTATTTAATAGTTTCTGGCACAGAGGATGCACAGTAATATTGCCTGTCCTGAAGTGATTAAAAAGCCATATACTTTACATCCACCACTACAGCATTTTCTCACATTCAATCGCTGCTTAACAGTTGAAAATAATACTTTTCAACAGGTTAGGAAAAGAGAGGAAGAACTATATAATCTCTATCTAATATTCCAGAGACTGTTGAAAATTCTAACAATGGCTTTTGGACAAGATGCCAGCAGTACAAAGTTCAAAACTATAATGTTATTTAAATATGCTGGAAATTTTCATACCCACAAAAAGTTAGTGCAAAGATTTTACATGTTATCCCAAACTATGCTTACCACTTCAATGTTCCTGCCTCTTGTGGAAACACAGATGAATTAGTAGCATTGAGTGGTATATATAGTATGTGCATATATCTATATCTATATCTATCTATATATATATATCATGTGTATATATACATATAGTGTGTATATATTATATATATAGATAGATAGATATGAACAAACCCTCTGAGACATGGGTAGACATGGGAATTCTTTCAGCTTGATGGAAATCTAATGTCTATAATCTTCCATATCGAGCAGAATTTCTATAATTTAGCCATTTGAGGGCAAAAGTTTAAAATTACTTTTGAGAATACTGATCCTTCTGAGTGAAAAAAAGCCAAAGATCAGACTCACGGGCAGGAGGACCTCAGAGGCACAGGAGGAGTTCACTCAAGCAAAGGCTCTGTGGGAAGACCACAAGTGCCTTCATAGGTGAAGCCATTCTCTACAGGCAGAAGGGGTGGCCACATCAACTCCATTTTTCAGCCTCCTTCTAAGGATGAGTTACATACTTCCTCTCCATTGCTTCAGTAATATTTCACTTCTCGTCAGCTCAGGGACTGTAATTCTGAGTCTGGAGTTAATATTGTATCCTCAGCTTTGAGCACATCTGCAGAGAAGTGGGAGTAGTCTTCACATCAGCTAAGTGCTCTGTTGAGGCTGAGGAGGGGAGAAGAATGTATTCATTACATTCAATGAGAGTCTGCTGCACTCATGTGGTGAGAGCTGCTGCTGTTTAAGACAACTTGGGTATCTCTGCACACCACTGCACTCTTCTGGGTAGACCTTCCATGTTGCTTGATGTGCTCCTTCCAGCCTGCATTGCCAAACATCTCCTATCTATGGTCTTCAGACATTCCACAGAAAAAAACACCAGAGAAAATAAAAACCCAGCAAACAGACATGGCTAACACTTCACTGTTGTTGAGGGTTTTTTTCTCACTTCTCCAAAAAAGTACAGGAGTTAGAAAATGACAGAGTAGAAAGTGTGGTGAGACTTCTCATTCCTGTTCATTTCATGGTAGGTCTTCAGAGCCATTTCATTTCCACATCAGCAAAAGGAGCCTTCTCTCAGCATCACAGATGTATTTCTTGGGGTTATCCTTTTCACTCTATTTACCTTATGACTGTTGTGTATGTCCCCTTGCACCTGCTCAGAAGCAGACATCAAATGAACCTTGGAAACAGTAAACTGTGCTAACTTCCATTCAGATCTCTGTTCAACACTCCAGTGACTGCTGGGCGGGGTGTCTTGTCCTTACTGACTGGGTTTGTTTGAAATAGCAGCTTAGAGATGAGTTATCATTCCCCTGAGCTATCCTTTACTCCCTTTCATTTTTCATCCATACAGTTCTGTCCACCAATTTGGCTGGTCGCATTTTTATTTTCACAGGAAATAACACACATCCTAGTGCTGAAAGTTCCCTTCTTTCTTTCTAACTAAAAATTCCCGATTTCCTCTTCCCCTTCTAATTAATTTTCCTCAACAATCTCCACCCCTTTTAGCTGTCTACTCATAGTATTCCCTAAGTTAACATTAATTTACATGCCTTATCCAAATGTACTTCGTATTTTAAATAGATTAGGACTCCATTCCTTTGAAGTAGTCATAATATTTGACAAGAAGCTTTTTCTTCCCCTTCCCCACCCCCTCCCCAAATGAATGCAATACCCTTGGAAAGGTCTGGATGCTCCACTGCAGTCTAGGGGGAGGGAGGAAGACATCTGTGTGCATGCATAGGTACACTTACAGATTTGCATACGTTTGCATGCGCACTTATGTATGTGGCCATTCTGAAAACCCAAACCTGCCACAAAGCCAAAGCCGCACAGGGGCCTCCCGCACTGCTGAGCCAACAGTCCTTGGCCCTGACCCGAAGAGATCCCCTCTGTAGATGCAAAACATTTGCATCTTATTAAGGAAGAAGATCAGCTACTTTTCTAGAACTGTAAAGTTTGTGCAGCATGAAAGGGTAACTAATTTGTGAGCAGGAAAAGAGTAGAGCCACATTTCTGTCAAGAGAGAGGGGTAGAGAGGAAAGAGGTACTGCATATTATTAAGCTACTTGATCACATATGTCTTTTCAAAGGAGAGAAGGAGACATTAGCAGCAAACAGAGGAACATTGTCATCTGCAAACATAAATATTTCAGATTTCAGGTACACTGGGAATGTCATTAATGTAAAAACTGACAGGAAAGGGCCCTGGAGTCAGCAATGACCGTGGGAGGCACTTCAAGAGACAGAAGAAGGGGCTCTGACAACAAGCACTGTAGTAATAATAATAAACTCCTTTGAAAGTCATGCAGGAGAAAGGTAGAGAATCAGGACAAAGGAGCTGTATCCTTGCATTTCAGTTCGAGTTTGGAGGGGCAGAGGAGAGGAAAGGAAGAACCTGCTCCTTGCGGTGTTAAGTGCTCTTGTTGCTGGGGGTTAAGTAAGTTAGTGCCTGTGGCATGCCCTCCATCCTACGGCAGGGAAAAGGTGATCAATACATTCACATAGACCCTGGCCAGCGAGCTGGTGAGATGAAGAGAAGACATAAATGGAGCAATTAATTAGAAATAATTTAGATTTAAGGTGGAGACGAATGATATTACTTGCCAACAGGGTCAACAGATAGAGATTAAATAGGAGCTTCAGCCACATGATGTGTTATTCCCTGTCAGCCAGAATATTGTCCTGGAAGGCTGGAGAGGCAACAGAATAAAAGAGGTGAAAGGGTCAGCAATTGCTGTAGAGAGCATAGGCTAATTCTTTATTGAATGAACATCTAAGTAAGATGGTCAGGGTCTTTCTTCTTGGTCCCATTCCACATCTAAAGTGCTTATTTTAATGAACTGAACAGACACTAACCTGCTTAGCAAAATTTTTGAAAAAATCAGACAAAAAATACAACAGGTTGTATATGAAATTTTGATTCCTTATGTGATCAAAAGCTATTCGTATATGAACTTGGGATATGAATGTTCAGTACTGGAAGAACCTCCACGTTATTCACCATCAGGGTTAACAAGGACTATTTATTTCATATCTACATTATAGAATTACACAGACCTCCCTATGTAGTTATCGGAGAGTTTAGGCCTATAATTTAAAAAATAAAATGAACATAATAAGTAATATTTTTGACAGCTGTCATTTAGTTTTTCATTACTTATGACGAAATTACATCACATACTAGTAAATGTGCTTTGGCACGCTTTAGTATATTTTTAATGAAGTCTTAATGGTTCTGAATTTCAGTACGACACCCTGCTATTATATATTTTCTGAGAAATAGGAAGAGACAAATCAAAATATTATGGATGCAAATTACCACATGGTAGAGAGTGAGGACCCCCAGTATTATTATTGCCACTTCTTCAAGCAAGAAACTAATCCATTTCGGGGGGGGGATGGGAGGGAGCAAGGGGAAACAACAAAAAGCAAGCTTGTTGCTCTTTCAAATTGGTCCTGATCCAAAGCAGGAGCCCTAAAGAACTTCCCTCGTCTAAATTTCCAGACTGGAACCAATCGGTTGACCTTTGGCCTTTTATAACTAACTGCCCTAGAAGCTCTGAGTATTAAAGGAAATATATTTAAAAAGCGTGTCTTCATTTGTTTTAATGTTTTGAAATTTACCATGCTAATCAGTAAGTTAGAATAATCTTGAAATATTAACTGGCCATTTGTAATCTTTTTATCAACTACAAAGAACAGTAAATGGATCCCAGCTTTCCTCCCTGGGGGAGATAAGGAGTTTTTCAACTGATACCTCCATGGCTGGAAAGCCTGGGATCACTCCACAACACGTGGAGACTTCCAGACATTATTACATGCGCTGAACGAATAATGTTTGTCTTTAATAACGTCCCCTCCAGATAGAATTTACCCAAATGTAAGCAACTTTGCATTACTCAAACACTTGAAAATAATGCAAAGATCCAGGACAAAAATGCAAACCAGAGAGCAAAAATGCAGTGTTATACTTGAGCTCGATTCTGGCTAAAGTGGTTTATACAGGTGTCTGAAGGGCTGAACTAAAAACGAATGACAACTGTCTGATATGATGAGCACCTGGCCTGTCTTCTGTGGACTGATCAAAATGTGCTTAACCCAAATAAAACTTTAAACGGCTCCTAGAGCAGAAGAATAACAGAAGCAGCACCTTCTTTTAGTTCTTGCATTTTAAAAGGAAAAGACACATATCTAATATACAAAGAAATAAGGCGAGTCGCAGGCAAGTCAATTTTAGTGAAGAGAGCAGCTTTATTTCTCCAAATGATACATCAAGCAGAGGAGCAAAGGTAAGAGAAAGATTTACTTCTTCAATAAGTAGTAAGCAACATGATTTCACTCAGTGTTGAAGGAGACAAACACAATTCTTCCATTCAGATATGATAAAGGCTACCAATAAAAACACAAAAAGTGAGAAATATATGGTCTGATGCTGCTGTAAATGGCCAGAAGATGCTCTGATTTGGGGTAGTTACCTATCCACAGTGCTCTAACTTTGACTGGCAATTTCTGTTATGCATTATGTTGGCATACAAGAACAAGATGGTGCCTGCATCTGCTCCTGGAAAATGAGAAGCAAACATTGCCTCACTGATGTTACTGAAAGACATCAGATCTACAAGGGGACACATGCATACATGATGGCAGCACACTTATGCCATATGCATTTTAGTTGAATGATGGTAATACACTGTCCACATTAGTGACAAACTGAAAGAAATTTAGGAAAGTCTACAAAATGCACACAGGTGACCATAGAGGTGCTAGTTCTTACATGGACAGATTTGACAGATCAAACAAATTAAAATTTTGTGCAGGTGGTGTCAACCACACAATCTGAAAGGTACAAGCCTCAAAAAAAAAATAACAGGAAATTGCAAAATGTAGGACAGTGTAATAGCGAAATACTACCCATGAGACAAGATCTTCCCTCTACATGCATAAGGTGCTGCCAAAACATGCATAGGAAAAGGAAAGAATGGCTTCACTCACAAAACGGTTTTTGTGTATAAATACCAGCTGCATAAGAGTTATCATGCTGAAAAAGAAAAATTGAGAATGCATTTTGTGGTTTTATGTCATCACACTTTTTCTGTGTTAGTCCTTCCCACCTACTGTACCAGTAACTCCTAAATCTATTGCTCAGTTTCAATGTCCTTGATGGGGAGCAATATTTCAAAGATATTACGTACCTATACATATTCTTAAAATAAATGTTCAGATAACAGAGATGCCCTGCTCAGAGAAAAAAATATAGGATGAGTCAGAAAACTGAATGCACACAGGAGAAAGACATTACAATGCTAAAATCATGGAAGAAGAATTGTAATTTGATCAGGGGACTGTATCTTATTAGATATTAGACAATATAAACACAAGGAACTAATTCCTTCCTAAAAAAAAAGAAAGACCCACAAAAAAACCCCAAACAACTGCAGACTGACAAGTCCAAGAAGTTTGTGTCCAGATGTAGTTACAAGGAAGCTTTCTAAGCTCTCATCAGCGAAGATCTAGTGAATCTCCCCCACAGTCTGGAGAGCTACGCAGCCGACCTCCACTGGTGCCTACTCTAGGCTGAGCTGAGAGCATCTTCAGACAACTCTGACTTTATTGACTCGATGTTCATAGGCTGCAATAGCAATGGTCTTCCGTGGCATTAGACAAATATATTTAGGCAACAGAACTGAGCTCTGAAAACTATCTTAAACTTTATTTGTTCCACTGATAGTAGAACTGCTAGCATTTCTGTGCTTTCTAAACATTTTTCTTCCTGTTCTTTCACTGTTGTCATTCTGCCATGATCAGATTAGTGCAATAGGAACATCTGTCACTGCCATCTTTCTAAGCTGCCATCTCTACACAAGTTTTATACATTTCTTTTTACCTGCCACATTTTCTTGTGTGGCCATGGGCACATAATAGCCACAGACATCCTTGAGCATGCACCACAAAACAGATTACCACAGCTTTAGAATACATGCGAATGTTATTGTAACTCAAGGACTTTTTAAGCAAATATATTTGCAGACTTCATAATAATTCCGAGGGCACAAATAGTATCGAATATATCTAGGATTTTGTTGCTTATCACACACTCTTATTTTGCTGATTCTCTAATGCCTTTAATGTAGTCATAAGCATCTATTCAAATAAGTACTCTTATAAAAACATAGCTTCAGATTTCTTCATATACATTTGAAAATTTTTAAAGACCACCTTCTATGACAAAGATGTAGAGAAAGTATTTTTTTAACATTATTTTTTTCCTGACATATTTGTGTACATAGTGAGAACAAATTTAAACAGCAAGCTGGAAAAGAATGCAAAATTTTTTTGAGAGAAAGTACCCCACATGATTTGTAAACATTTTTGAATTCTCTACAATTGGAATTAAGACTGTAGGAGCCACCAAAACACTTCCTTGTGCTTAAGTGAGAAAAGGTTTAGAAGACTGAAAGCAAGGACCAATGCAGCAAGAGCAGATAATATTTTAAAAAATGAGCTTCCTTAGTGACCGAAACGAACAAGGACATTTATGTCACATGGTCATTGATGATTTGATCAATGGTAGGTCTCAGAGTGTGAAAATATAGAGGAGTTCTTCAGGAAAGAAGTGATTGATGTACTGCATGTGGACAATGAACTACATTGATCAGCTTAACCCATTTGCCTAAAGAAAAAGGAGGATAAACTTGGAGTTCAGCACTGCCTTTTAAATCCCAAGGGTGATGTTAGCTGGTACGTGGACATCTTTGACATCCTGCTCTAGGGGGAAAAGCAGTAACGTGTCCCTAAATATGGTTTTCAAAGATGCAGAGCCACAGACATGCAGAGATGAACAGTCAGAAAAACGGTGACTCTTGTGATGGAGAGATGAATCCATGCCCGTTCACATAAAATGGGTTCAACCTGCTGCAAAAATGGTATAGGGCAATTAAACAGCAAAAAGGTTGCATTGGGCAAAATTAGGTTGTTCACCTACAGTCTGGCAGGATTAATCCTCACACAGTTCACCTACCCAAATCCTGTTTGTTCAGGCTTTGTGCCAAGACGAGAGAAGTATTTCCGATAGGCAGACTGCAGGCTTCAAGTATTTATAAACAGAGGGAAAGAAAAGGATCTGAAAGATCCTTCAGATTGCTCACATAACTATTAAACTCATGTGGAACATGGTGTCAACCCCTGAATGCACTGAGAAAAGGAAGCATTCAATGAGGAAAATTTAATAAAAACAAACATATTCTGATAGGATTACAGCATCAAAAGTGCATGTGTTCCACATGTTTTTATTTCTCTTTAAAATTAGAAAAAGTATCTTTGCTTGATGCATCCTGTAGGGCACTAAGCCAGAAAACACTATTATACTATTTCTTGCTTCATAAAGAATTTCATTTAAACTATGAACCTTGTGATAGGTAATTATATGCAGGAAGCAGAGCACATATGAATTTTATATTTATGGTCTACACTGAGGTCACAATTTAAATTCTAAAAACTGCCTTCAGAAATACCAGTTAGTGTGTCGTTTTTATTTTAATTGCATTTCCTCCCCTCTGGTACAGCATGATCAACTGAAAATCAGAACACATGTTTTATGTAACATATTTAAAATCTAGCAATAAACTATTACCATCCATATAAACATTAAACCCATTTGGAATGCTGCTAACGGAGAAGGGGGGAGGTCGTGGGAGGTGCTAGTAGATCCTTTTGCCCAGGAGAAGAAAACAGCATTAAAAAATTTTCACATGCTCCTCATAACAACTGCTGTTAATGAACTGCTCTCCCTCTTCCCATGGCGCAATCACCATAACTTTTTATTTCCAACTACAGATATCTTTAAAAAGTTTTACCAATTTTTTTTTTTTTTTTTATGCCAGTGAAATAGAAATATGTCCGTTCCTTTTGTTGCAGTAAGTAATGGCACCAGAACCAGTTGGGGCTCAGAGAGGATCTAGTTCCCCATCCCATCCAGTCAGAACTACGGGACTGCCTGTACTAGGGGTTGTGTTGTTTTTCCCCAAGGGTCTATTTTTTCAAAGTTTAATACTGAATGTGGTCTCAAATTTGGGAGCTGAACCTGAACCCTAACGGTGACCTTGTACTGGCTGTATACAGTACTCATAAAACCCAGAGTGCCCTTTGCCTTCTGACTTTTGCACGTGGGCTGTGGCTGGTCTCCAAAATGTTGGCAGTGACTGCTCTTACCCAAGGTGGTTGTGTGGTCACAACACCGTCATGGCAAGGGATATGTTCTGCCAATCACCATGAGGAGTCCTGCTGAGAAACCCCATCTTCTACTCTCTGTGTCCAGGTTTTAATCCTCCACTCTACAAAAGCTCTGTGGGCAGGCTGGGGCATTCATCTAGACTCCTTCTGTCCTCTAGGAGAAAAACAAAATCCACTGGAGGGAGATTCAACTCATCATAAAACCTGACAACTCACCAGGCAGATGTGCTAAATGTCTGGAAAGGGGACTCTCTGTTCACACCTCTGAAAGCCCAGGACAACACTCTGAGAGATAGAAGACCACAGTCAAGTGGAATGAATCTTATGCAAAACAGCTAAATAGTTGTTAAATGAACATCTTTCAGATTATCCTAATTCATGTGACCAGAGTTTTTAACTCTGGCCTGGAAGAACGTATTCCAAAGAGGAGAAGTTTAGATTCTGTGATCCTTTTGGTCTCTTCACTGGGAGGGATGACAGGACTAGACATTGCAATGACATTTTTATGTGACAAATTTTCACAAAAATTCAGTGAGCTATCAGTTCTTTGTGACAGCTCAGGGCAGCAATCAAACAGGGATGGACAGACAGTTTCAGATTATTTTAATTTAATTTTTTTTTTGTATTTTCTTATCCCCTGTTCTAAAGGAAATGTCTGGATGTTCAAGACTCAGTCACTGTGATTGGAACAGGATATACACCTTTGACCTTGAATTTTAAAATACGCCACATAACACAGCTCCCTGCCATCTAGTTTCTATCATACCTTCATCATTTGTCATAGAAAATTTTTTGATTGACTTAACATTGATACTTAACATCCATATGCTGAAGCTGAAAGAGCCAGTTCCTCAACTGGTACAAGTCAGACTAGTTCTATTAACATAAATTGAAGCTGACTGATTTATACCACCTGACAAAAGAGACCAGTATGTAATAAAATCTGAAAGGCCCTTACATTTTACCTGACACTTACAGAGGTTTTAATCAAATTCTACATTTTCTTGTTTGATTTTTGGCATAAGAGAATTTTTTTCTTAGTATTTATCATGCCTCAGGATTGAAACAAAAAAAGCCCAAAACCACATAGTAAAGTGTTACAATTCATGAGTAAGTTATCTGTGTGATAATTAAAAACAAAAAGAAGCTGTGAGCAAAAGCCAAATTAAACTGCCAGTTGACACACATCTGAGAGCAATGACACCTTATTATATAGGGGACTCACAGGTTCCCTTCTGCCTCAATGAGACTTTTCATGACATGGAGATAACTACACATGGGAATAGAAATATTTACCCGGATCAAAATGAATGCCAGCTCTTTGAAAATAAAATAATGTTTTTTGAGACATTATTGTCTGAATTTCCTGATGCAATCATAGGAAACATCAAAAAATATGATCTTGGGTCTTTAAATTTTCACTACATAATTTTAAATACAAAGACATTACCTATGGCTAAGGAAATCCTAGAACCATAAATCACTAAGGAAGCCATAAATCACTAAGAAAGGATGAGAGGATATTTTGGAAAACTGTAATGATATATCAGTCTTGTTCTTGGACTACTCCCTAGGCATTTGTTATAGGCTGTAGGTGGATAAGGACATTGGGCTTGTTGGGCCTTGGTCTGATCCAGTAAAATTATGATTGTGCTCTTCCTTTCAACTGACAACTGAATAACATGTGACCTCACAGTCCAAAGATAAATTAAATCCCCAAAAGTACTAATGAAATAGGATTGTAAACTGATTGAAACTTTTTGCTTGAGGGGATTACTATGAAGTTTCTGGTGTTGCATTTGAAATTCTCTGATTTTTTAATGACATTTTCAAAGAAATAAAAATAAATGAAAGATAAGAAACAAAACAGTGCATCTGGCAACACTATCAAATTTTTGCCTTTTTAAAAATTTTCCAATGGGATAGAAAACCAGAAAATTTTGACACTGAATATTTTTAAAATATATTTCAAATTTTGAAGAATTAGCCATTTTCAAGACTGAAATGAACACTTTAAGATCAGTTGAAGCAGAGTCAGAAATACGCCTTTTTCCCACATGATCATGGCATTTGCACACAGCTGACAATATTAGTACTTTCAGTTTGTAAAGTGACTGGATCACTGGAAGATTTGAGAGTCTTCTAAATCTTAGGCTGTAGGAAAACATTGGTTTTGTGTCCTTGCTCTCTATCCAACATAATATTAGGGATATAGCTAAGTATGACATCTGAACTCCAGAAACCACACTCAGTGATTTGAGCAAATGAACAAATGCAAACAATAGAAAAGAGGGAATCCCACAAGGCAGGGTAAAGACTATTTAAAGGAATGGTATCTAATTCATATATGCTACAGTTTCTTTTATGGCGAATCTGTAAATAACTTTTCATTGTAATATGTCACGAGGCACAAGAACATATGCTGTGTTGAATTCCAAACATATGACCTCTGCTGCATTCCTTTCATCTAATCATTATATAATTCTGTCAGCAAGAACAATCAAGTTTGATGTGCTTAAGTGTTCACAGAATTGAGCTTGGGTACTCTGAGAGTTCATTCCCTTAACATGGGTATCATAATTTTGGGAAAGTACTCAATCTCTTAGAAGGGTAAAGAAATAGATTTTTTTTTTTTAATTACTATAATAGTTTGGTTGTTTAATTCTGAACCATTACTTTCTCCATTAAAAAAAAGATCAGCAATACTGAAGTTACTTAGTTAATTTTCATTCTAATTCAGGATCCTCATTTCTTGGCTAAGCCAACAGAAACGGAATTCTGAGCCAACCAGAAATGACAATTCCCAAAGTTTTACAGCAGTCAGCAGAAGTTGGTCAATGTGCATCTGAAGAAGAGCTGTTTTTTAAGATTGAATATTTCCACCACTTCTTTCTAACACACCAGTAAAACATTACTCGCAGAAATTATCTTAATTAATTCAAGCTGTGCATGAAAAGACAATGATTATAGATAATACAAATGCCGTAGCGATCAGAGGATCATGTGACAGAAGTCATCATGGTCTAAATGAAAAATTACAGCCCTGCTGTATTTTCTAACACTTCCAAAGTGTGAGAGAGCACTTTTAAACCCGAGCAACTAACACTCAGCGAAAACATTTCTAATGGTGAAGGTTTACCTGACTCAATAATGGCAATCCTGATCTCTGTAACTCTCAGTTACTCCAGGCACCTGTTACAGACAACTGAAAGAAGCAGGCACTTCATTCTTTTCCAAACAGTGTCTGAAACAGGTCAGATGAACAGTGACCTCAGAGTGCCTATTCCTCTCCATTTCACTAGGTAGCATAAGAAAGCACAGCTCTGAGAGTTTCGCTGTTCTTACCACATTCCCTAGAGCTGAATTTTCATCCATATTTCGGTCTGTTTATCTGAATAAAATGGAAAAGTAGGATGGCCTTCCTTTTTAGACACTCTCATTCTTTCAAAATCTTTAAAAAACTATTACTAAATGAGTTTTCTTTTAGTATCTGATGCTCTTCTCTTTCTTTACAAATAAACCACCTTGCAATATATCTTGCCTTCAACTTCTCCCTTTCCATTGGAATAATAATCATAATCATAATCATAATAATAATAATAACAACAACAATTTTGTCTGAAAAACAGGAGAGTTAATGATTCGTAACTTTGAAATAGTTTGTAATAATTCACCTGAGTTTTATCTGATGTAGTTTTGTACCTTAGGAGAGCAGGAACTAAAGAAAAGAGACTATGATATAGATGTAATATATGCACATGTTTATCCACCTGAAGCCGCTACATTTGCAGCAGCAGAAAAGAGAACAGAATCATGACACAGATGCCAGTGCTTTGCTCTCCAAAATTTTCTAAAACCTGCTGTACACCTAATTACGTCTACTCTTAAAGTTTTGTCTAGGAGATACATGGATGAGTCAGGCTCAAAGCCAGTTTGAAAGGTACTGCTTTATACAAACTGCAGTAGATTCAACACAAAGAATTGCTCTTGATAGGCAGGAATAGGAACTCAGCTGTAGGTCTCCTTAGGCATCACCTGGGCTGTTCAAAGAGTAGTTCCTCTGGTGTGATTTGTTCTCATTTTTCATAGAAACATTTAAAAAATTTTTGGAGTGGAAACAGGAAATTTCTTAACATCTTGGAATTTTTATAAGAGGGAAACATCATTTTCCCTCTGGTTTTATGAATAGCTGCTTTTACTTTTTTAGCTAAATATTTATCATCAATGCAAGTAATTATGATAAGATGAACTAGATACTTGATGGATCACTTAACCAGAATCAACTGTGAATGAAAAAAGAATAGTTTTGCTATAGCAGAAAGTAAAAACCTAATTAGAGAGATTTGCTTTCAGTTCTGACATGCAAAAGAATAAGAAATAAAAAACCAAAAATAAAAGTACAAATGTATTTATATAACTGGCATTAGCAGAAGAATCTTAGTATTGGTTATTTACTGGCCATAGATTAGAAACATCACCAGCATGTTCATACCCCAAATTGAGTATTATCCAGAGAATCTATTCTAGAAAAAAACAAATTCAATTACTTACAGTTGTTACACAAGAAAGCAGAAGAAGGTTTGCAATTCTCATAAAAATTCAACACAGAAAACCTATTTCTTTTAAGATTGGGAGCAACCCATTTCACACCAGAGAATGATCTGTGTTTTATAAACTCAGAATCAACTACTCATAGCAATTTTAAGTTCCCGTGCTTCCTGTAGAAATCTCATCTTTGACTTTCCTTCTTGGAAAGCTGCATAACCTCTTCAGACAAGTATCCAAATGAAAGAAAAGGGGCTCCTACAGATATGGAAGTCCTTCGGTGGAGCTGGGCAGGATAGACCTTCCAGTAACCCTCCAGCATGTCTTCTTATGTCTTCATATGTCTTCTTCTTTGTCCTTCTGCAGGGCAAAGAACATGGAAGGTGGTGTAGTGCCTGTCACTACAGTTTCTTATCTGATGTAGTGCATCAAATCACCTAGGCAAGCCAGGTGAAGAAGAAGGTTTTTCCAAGAAGCCCCTGTGTGTCAGGACAGAGCTGGAAAGAGCCCGTGTGCACAGCCGTGCTGCCGAGCAGCAGCAGCCACCAGACAGCCATCCCTGCAGAGAGCAGCTGCCTCAAGCAGCATCTACTCTTCCATACACCAGTTATGGGTACAGCATAACAGCAGACACAGGTCTGACCCCTTCTGCACTCTGCCAGGCATCAGCCACCACTTTGGGCAGAAACAGGAACCTGTCTCTGCTTTCTGTGCCCTGCATAGTGCTCTCCAAATGGGGTCTGCTCTGGGTACCTCCCAAATGGCAGGCTGCATCCTCCAAGTGCATCGGGACATACACCCAGCTGCCTGTGTGTACTGCCTCTGCACCTCCTATTCAGGACCTAGGTGTTCTTATCAGACTCTTTCCTACTCGTTTTGACCTTGTCCCTGCCCCCTTGCAGTTCCCTCGCTCAAGATGTCAGAGCCACAGATCTGAAAAATCAAGCACTTTACACAGCAGACTCGTTTACTGTGATGGCAGGTGCAGAGAGAGGAAAGAAAGGAAATGTATTTTTAGTCACAGCCGTGGAAATGTAGTAAATTGCAGGTGCAAGTAAATATTTCAGGGTAATTAACTAGAATCAGTCTGCAGAGGTGTTTCAAAGTGCCTAGAGCTGCAAAATGTTTTCAATAATTTCATCAAGATTCTTAACTCCTCTTGTTCAAACCAATTATTATCATTGTTTATTTGTTTTCAACTGGTCATTGAAAAGATCTAGACACCTCATATATAACACAAGGATGATAAATCAGGCAGCAGCCTGAATTTCCTCCATTCAAACCTATTTCACCTACACTTGAGAAACCTCTTGAATATTTCCCATGCACAGCTCAGCCAGACTTGGCAAGTACTGAAAATCTCAGGAGAATCCCATATCTTGTCAGATGTTCTAAGAAGGTTTAGCGAAGTCTGGATAAACAAGCAGTGTTTTAGTTGTCTTACTAAAGTATATTTTCGAAGTTCACCCATCACTTATCATAGTCTGATAGCTTGTCAGAGATCATTGCAAAGAATTCCCCACTGTAAATAAAAGCTGTAGGAATACAACTAGTTATAATACTTTGGATTTAAATGGATGTATTTTTGGCTAGAGGGTTCTGTCAACATTTATCAGGGAGATGGGCATACATTTTCTGTTGTTTTGGTTCCACAGCTAATTTGGACAGCAAAATGAGATTTCCTTGTAATGAGTACAAAGCCACCTGCTTTGTCTCTTTGGAGGAATTTAAAATATTTAGCATATGAAGTATAAGTATATCATAAGAGTTCTCATAAATATCAGCAGGAAAGCTGTCTAGGCATAGACATCTCCTGAGTAAAAGAATCAGTATTTAATAGCTCCCTTAATCTCACTTAATGTTAATGGACAATTGGAGGAAACTACTCATCTGGAAATTACTTTAGCAAATTAAACATGGCCAAACATCTTTGCTTAAGTGAATCTGAAAGGAAATCATCCATCTTAGATGGGATTTTAGAGAAGTATCCACAATCTGAGGACTGTGTGTCAGTTTAGTAAATGAAAGTCACTTATGAGCTTACATCAACGTACCGCGTGCTCAATCCATGACTAGACAGAGCTCAATTACCCATCTCTTAGCTGACAAACTCCACTTACAAGCAATGGGCCTCAAAAACTAATGAGAAACATGAGCTTTTCAATGCTGTGTTAACTCTATACATGTTATTTGGTGTTTTAAAATTATTTTCTTCAGACAAGGTTTGCTCAAGTTCCTCCATGTTTGATAGCTCAGTGCTAACACCCCAAGGGTTAATTATTATGTATATCATGCCATCTTCCATCTCCACAAGGATATCACTGAATTCCACAAATATGTACAACTTTCTTGTGATTAAAAATGGTCTTATACAGCACAAAAATATGTGTGTTTACCCACCTTCCTTTCTAATCAGTATATCTGAAAGCATTTTGGTAAGGTGATTAAATATTACCCAGCACCATTTTGCTAAGAAAGAAGCTGAGGTACAACACAATCACCTGCTTTGAAAAAGGTACCTATAAACATGGTCCTGAATTCAAGATCTGTCTTTAGAAAAGGTAGGTAGCACATGGTGCTTCCAACCCCAGTGCACGACGAAGGGTCATGCACTGATCAGGCAGGAGGCGTGAAAGGCTGTGAAGCCCATAGAATGTCTTCACATAGAACACGACTCTGCCAGGGAAGGCATGGGCACAGGACACCAGGGAGGCCAAATACATCTGTGTTCAAACATCATACAGGTACCTGGAGCATACATGCATTGCTGGCTATCAGCATCAGGGAGATGGTATGATCTCTGCCTCAGGAAGTCTCTAAATTGCTAATTGAAAGAAAAAACCCTGTATTTGGCAGAAATTACTCTAAGTATGATCTGTTTGAAACTCTTTGATAAGCATCTGTCAGCTGCTGTTGAAAAAGCATTATACTGTCCAGAAAATACATCCTTCTGTAAACTTCCATAAAAAAACCCAACCAGATCAGCGGGGGTGCTGCAGACAAGGAGGACGAAAGTTTGAAAAATTGTGGACCTCATTAATTTTATACTTGTCTTTTCTCCCTGCACACATTCTTCATTTTTTTAAGGTTCAAGTCTTTGAATTTCAATTAAATGCAAAATTTGTGTAAATAAAAGCTATGTCTACTAATTTATTGCTTTTCATGAGTCCAATGAGCTACTTATATAACCCTTTATTTCATCACTTGTTTTAGCCCATAATCTTCCAAGGGAAGTTTTGATCATTGGCTTAAATTCAGCTCACAAAGTGAATCAGAGAACATTTTTGACAGTAGGAGACCGCATTTCCTCCTAGCAAATTCTAATCAGTTTTAGCTAAATTACACTCAACATGAATTTTGACTGGAGTGTTTATTTACTTTGAAATGGATAAACAAATTTTTAAGTGCCTACTAATAACTCCGTTTAGGTGTCTGATGATAAATTAATTCTTCATGTAGCTCTGTGGAAACCAATGGGGATGAACTTGATCTATTTAATTTCTGTTTGAGAAGAAGGATTTGGAACCATATCATACATTATTTTCCAAGCGCTCTCCTAGATTTTAGCAGTGTAACTGGTATAAATGAATATGCATATGTTGATTATACGACGAAGGAAAGGGGTTCCAAATCTGTGCATAATACAACAAAAGAGGCCTGGCAGATTCAAGGATCTATAAAAATTATTAGAAAGAAGAAAATTTAAGTTCTTTTTTATTTCTGATCGTTCAAATAAGAGCCAAGTGTTGACGTGGGTACGTCCTTCATAATTTCTCCAACATACTAAAAGAATTAATGGTATCCTGGAAGTACATGATCAACCACCACAGCAGAGTGTTAAAAGGCCAATATCAGCTCTAATTCCACTAATTAAGTCTAATTCCACCGTAAATCAACAGAATTAGATACATTTAATAAAATTATTTAATTTAGATTGCTGACTCCCAGCTTTGCAAGCAGACTGTACAATTCTTTTGCAAAAGGAAAAAATATGCTTAAATTCTAAAATAATTTTCTAGCAGTATTGTTGTGTATATATAACTTCAAACACATTTTAAAAACTGACATAACTGAGTTTATACACAGTATTTTACCTTTTTAGCCAATCATTCTATTAGAGGAGTTCATGTGTTTCTAGGTTTCATTATTGTCATCCTATTACAAAAAAAATCTAGAAAATAAATCTCAGCATGTAAACACTGTATTAAGCTTGAGCTTCTCATTTTTCCAGAATTTATCAGATAAATTTAAAATCAGATTAGTATCATATCTTTGGACATTTGGTTCATGTTCTTTACAGTTCTTATGTATTTATCAGCTTTTCATTGAAGAAGTCTCTGGTGTATTTTTAATCTCTTTTCAGTTCATGCTTTTTCAATTTTCAGTTGATATGAAGGATAGATATTTAAACACAGTTTGCAGCTGGATTTAAAGAAGCTGTTTCTCTTACTTAGACTAAACTCATGTAAACATATGCCATTGTTCTTCAAATTAGGAACAGAACTTCTTACAGAGAAAAAAAAAAGAAATCTAGAGTATGTCTTGAAGGAAGAGAGTCAAAAAATTCTGATTCATGCAAAAACATCTCACATCTAGTTTTAGTTTTCACTTTCCCCTGAGTAAACTTATCCTTTCTTATATATCCTTTGCTAAGAAGTGAAGGATATCTGACATGCAGGACAAAGAAATGTATACATCACACTGAGTAGCTTATGAGGTAATCAGGAAAATCTTGCTTAATGTAGAATCAGGCCATGGCTGAGTAAATTATAATCTAATCATATCCAAATACAGTATAACCTGCCTTTTTGATGGCAAATAATCCAATGTGGGAAGTGAAATGAGGAAGGGTAAGTTGTTAGAACCAGGTGAGTACGGTAGGGGAACTTCCATCAGGGTTCACCCTCGCATGACCACAATTTTTCACAGCAGTGCATGCCAACAAAAATAACTCGTTTATTCTGTGAACCTCGAATAAAGTTTTGGGTGAATCAAATCCAAACTTCTTTTTGCCTGGTAAGAAAACTCACGATAGCGCTTGTCCTCTCGGTAATTTACTGGCATGCTTAGAGGTGTAAGTCCATGCATTGCTCATGGACAAGTGGCATTTAGCTCACCTCGAGTTGTAACTCGCATATAAATTTCAGGGAGCTCACGTCTGGGTCTTCACCCTTTAACAAGAACCAATTACTCAGACAAAAGCTCTCTTCAGAAAAGTAACTAAATATTATGCCAAGCCAGTTCTCCCTTTAGGGAGAGCAGAGAAGCAGGTAACTCTGTAATAGGTGAAAACTGAAATTGCTGTTCAGCCTAAAATAGTTTATAAGCAGCTAAATACTGCAGAAAATTGTAATTCTAAATGCTGATGTGAATGGGCTTTTGGCAAATCCATATATCTCTGCTCTACCATCATGCCTGGTTTGACAGCTGCCATTGCTTGACAGTCATTTCAGTAAATATGAATATTATTTTTTTCTTCTACAGGAAAAAGTAATGTTTTACATTTACAGTATATACATTCCCTTTTCCATTTATAACAATAAAAGCATAAACTTCTTGAAGGAATGCTACCTATATTGACAAAGGGGGGGAGGGCAAAACAGGTTAAAACATCAATATCTTGCCTACCAATAAAAAGACAAAAGACTCAAAATAGTTCTCATTACAAAGTATTGGGTTTTTTTCAAAAGGTACTGACAATTTGTACTGAAAAATGAAGAAACCGGTCACTCACATGCAGCTCTTCCTTGCAAGAGATAGAGTACATACTTAAAGGTTTTAGACACTTAGGGTGAAATCCACAGCAACTAAATTTAACACCTAAAATATGCCCAAATTATTCTTCTTGATGCACAGTCCTGATGTCTAGGCTCTCTAGAGCTGCTGCAGAAATAGGCAGGTGCCTCCAACAGGTAGATGCCCTAAATTAGATAGACACAGAGTTTTTCATCTGTTTATCTGACCTGCCCTTCTCTGATCTCGAAAGCAATCTAGGCCAAGTTTTGGGAATTTTTTAGGAATTATAAAACCAAGGACTAGTTCTGGTTTTTTAACAAAAAGCTAAAATCAAGCAGCAGGAAAAGTTCCCTTTCAGTCCCAACATCCTGCTCACATTGCAGTAGAAACAATGTTTTTGTAATAAGTGCTTATTTTGAACCCCAAATTTTGCAGTCACTCATTGAAAAATGAGCAGGATGGATACACAACATGTATACTGCTGGAGGAATTAATTTCCAAAGAGAAGGCTGTACAGTGGGATGCTCCCTGGATGGGGCCATGCATCTTTTCCACCAGATGTGCCAGGAGTCATTCACAGGAATAAGGAGTACAGCCACTAACCACATCCTCCTGAAAGATCAGACCCTCAGGAATCTGACCCAATTGCTACGAAAACATTTTGCAGTGGCTGAAGAACATGTGCTCCCACACATAGTTAAGGAGCATTTTGCTTTCTTTTTTGTCTAATTTTGTTCTACGTGACTCAGAAGAGCAGCTGCAAGTCACACTAATGCTGCCTAGGGAAGGTGCAATATTTGAAGCCACCCAAATGACAGCAACTGTGTCCCAACACACTTTGCCAAGCAGCACATGTTCTGGGCTCCAGGAAATCCCATGTCAATGGATGTGAAATGTAAAAGACACGCACGAGCTCTATTAGGAGTTGGCTCTTCAGCTGATTAAAAGAAAGGAGTCAGTTCACTGAAGTCAGTACAGCTGCAATAATTTATATTAGCTCAGAACCCAGCCTAAGCTTCTTTAATGCATGTGGTTTTATTTCTTAATAATTTATTAAGCATGGTTTAAAAGACAAATCATTGATGGTGATTCCTGTCAGAGAGAAAGCTTTCATGCTAGCTGCATTGTGTCTGACAAGGCAACACATACGGTGGTCCGGCTTCTATTGTACACAAAGGGTGGAATTCAATTGCTTAAACATTGGCATCTGTTGCCACTTGAGACATCTCAGGCGACCCCACCTGGTCTCCAGCTGCCTGTCTGGGAGGACACAGGTCTCTTGTAAGTCCTGTGACATACCTGTCAGCCCAATGCAGATGTCTTGGGTATCCTGGGGTATATCAAACAGCACTACACACTTATGTTCAGGCTACTGAATCCCTCCCCAGGACTGCTAGGATAGCTGAAATAATGTGTATTACACTAGTCCTCCTGATTTGTTGTCCGCTTCTTTTAGTGTTTTAAAGAATCTTTGCTGGCAGACTTGAACTCACTACCATTTTTGTAAGATAAATTTTTTAAGCAAAGGGCTTTTTTTGCAATGCTTTAGCTCTGCTGGGGGCTATGCAAAATAAAAAATATTATGCAGCTCAGTAAGTCAAAAATAAAGCAAACAGGTAGCTCAGCTTTCTAACCTCATGGCAGACTACCATTTGTAAAAGCAAAAGCTTGCTAAAATGACAGATTTTATTTACAAGTTAACTAGAAACAAAATTAATTCCCCCTAGCTTTGGAAAAAGGATTCAGCACCAGATTGCAGATAGCTAAGAACTAAATGTAAGTAGGTGTTTACATCTGAGACAGGTGTGGAAGCTCTCACAGTAGTGAACGGGATCTAGAGCTCAATTTACACACACCATGAGACATCTTATTTCACCTCCTACTAAAGGGTGCCCATCTTCTGCAGACACACATTACATCTCACGGACAAGGTCTCATGCACGTTGAGCCGTGCCTGGCTGCAGTGGATACTTGTGTTTAGGAAATCACAGCGTGCCCAGTTATGCGGAGCATGGAGTGTAGAGAGCTATGGGCTCATCCTGAAAAGGGCATCCAAGGCTGGAACCACTCAGAGGAACACAGCAATATTTTATGTATCCTATGTTGTCTCAGACATTCACAAGGGCTGGAGGGCACGACCCAGGACTTTCAGATTAGTCCACGGCTGGAAGTGCCTGAAATTTCAGGCTTTAAAAACTGCGTGGTTAAGCAACCATGGTCTAGTCTTGACTTACATAAATACTAATAAGTAAATTTACTAATGACAGTTTGTCAGCTCTGACCCAATGTTTTAACAGATTAATTGTGAAGGCTGGAAACAGTTCTGTCTATATATATAGAAGAATTTTAAATACTGTTTTTAAACCAGGATTTGTTTTATATGTTCAATATATCATTAATACGCAGTGTACTTAATCACCTAAAACAAATATTTCTTCTTCAGCAGTTTATGTCAACAAATAGAAAACCCCATAATGTGCATTGTGAAGACCCACTCAACTTCAACTCCAAAACCCACTGGAAAAACTATAGAAGATATGCTCTCATCCAGTCAGCTGTACTTAATTTTCTGCTGATATTTTATAAATTTTGGAAACTTGGATGGGATAATATCCTTCTTTTGGCTGGCTGCTTTTCTTGTGTTTTCTTGTTTCCATTTCTGAGTGTAATGCTTTCGTTGCTCATTGAACAGGTTCTTGAAATCACTGAAGCAGTACCTCCATGACCATCTAATTACCTTTCTGAACACCTAAAATTTTCTAGATGACTAATTTTTAAATATTTATATAATTTTCATGTGAAGCTTTTTCAAGTGAAGCTTTTTCATGAGGCCAAACTTCTGATGGAGTCATCTGTATCTCTCTTAATGCTGCAAAATCAGGTTCAAGTTTTTGTCTTAATAACAAAGTCAGTACAATTCTTAAAAAAAATTTAAATTCCTGTGGGTTTACTTTGGAAGAGGTGCTGGATTTAAATATTAAAGACTCAATAGTATTAAGGGCTACAAAACAACAATATCATTGAATTGAATAGTTTCTAGAGAGCATTTTGATATATAATTTATATATGTAAATTATTTAGTACTTATGCAAAATAGTCTATTATGAAGCACCCCTGTGCTGTGAATGGCACTTCAGCCCATGGACTCATCAACTGGTAATAAAATAAATATTGAGGTAAAATTTGGGTTTAGTTGAAATTTATGTATACTGATGGCATTAAGCTGCAGAGAAATTTTGAGATCTTCCTTTTGTAGTGAAGACTTAAGAATAAAATCATCTATGCATTTAACGAAATAACCTTAATAATGTGAATGTTCTGGAATAAATCTCAGTCAGAATTGTAATTCATATCATTATGGGCCTCACTGGAACTATGAGGATTTTTTTAGCTGGTGTTGTACACAAAAGTACTAGTCTGCCCTAGAGATCTAGGTATCTAAATGGGAAAAATAAAAAAAATATATATTCTAGTCACCATTTAAACAGGCTGTCACAATGCCAGGCACAACCACAAAAAAACCCGAGAAGGAAACCGCGGACCATCCTTCTCTTCAAAACAGTAAGGAACAATGCTAGTTTACCTAATTAAAAGAAAGGGAGGAAGGACAGAGCTTATCAAACCTAAGTTGTCATTATTACCAGAGATTTAGCTGAGCAGTCCCTTGGTTCACTGTTCTGAAACAGCAGGACAGTACCAGTGAAATTTAAATGTCTTTCTGGAAATCATTGCTTCTCACTGGGTGGATATTTCAAGGGATTGTGAACAACATTCAGCCCTGGGGGAGCGATAAAAATAAAAATTTTTGCAAGGAACCTGCATACATATTGGCAACCACTGAACCACTGATTTCTATCAAGATGTAAAAAATAGACCTTTCCCTCCCTGTAATTTAGTTCATCTTTGATGCGATGAAGACAATACTATTGATCTCAATTAAAACATAGCTTGACTACACCGGGGATGAAACAAAGGTCAAACATCACATGTCCAGCCATTTCCTTGTGTTGGCCCTAGTAGGTCACTACTACAAAAAACTGAATTTACAGAAATGTTTGCATTTTAGACAGAAAGCTGTCAAAAGGAACAAGAAAGGAGCACCAGGGGGGATTTCATAGGTCATCAGCTGTGATTCCCAGTTGTCTGACTAGGGTTTTCTGTCCTTTCTACTGGAATATCCTCTCAAAGCTACATCATAACCTCACTTTTGTATCAGGGCTTTCTTTCACTCAATGTTACTAATTAGTCTAAAGAATTTTTCTCCCTCTCTTTTATGTGTTTCCACATACTCATTCTTTCATTTTTATTATTTGGTGTAACCGCGTCCTCTTTACATCCCCTCTCCACTAAGCTATGCAAGTTATAGTCTTTCTCTTCTAATCAAGCTCTTCATCCTCTGACCATCTTAACTCACCCTGTTCAAGATGAATTTATTGGTTTTGATCACTGAGCAGCGGTTGAGCATTATAGATGAGATCTTGCAAAGCTTTGCACCATAGCAGCAATGCCCTTCTTCTGGTACTGGAAAATTTCTGATACTTCTAACAGAAGATCACAAATTTCTTGCATCCCAGCAACTTTCATAGCATATTATTTTATTTTGTTTATGGTCAATCAGGTGGTGTTACACTCTCCTACAAATGTTATTCACAGAGTAGGAAACAAATTGGACTTTGTGGTTGGACTTAACTTCTGTTGTAATTTCAGAACAAACAATTAAGGATGGCCAAAGATGCACCAAAAAAAGAAATACTCTGACAACAAGTAGCTCTGTACAATAATTATTTAATCTAATTCCCAAAGCTACTCACAGCACATATGGAACTGAGCTTGAGATCACTGCCCTAGCAATAGCAAATACAGTGTTACGATCCTTCTAGACATCAGCAAAATGGTTGTTCAAGCTTTTAATGCATGGGCACCTAGAATCATTGGCAAGGCCACATCAAATTCACAGCTCTTCTAGGAAATCAAGGAAATAGTGCAAAAATGAAAGAAGAATGCCTCCTGGGAAGAGCTTTCAATGCCAGCTACCTTGCCAGTCATGAATACAGTCATGAAGAAACTGCAATAATACAACTAGATTGCAATTATCTCTGAGAAATAAATTTGATCCAGCATACTCAGAGGTAAATCCAACTCATACTGAATAATCACTTCTGGCTATTCAGCTGAGGACACTTCTGTTTCAAGACAGGGTTGGGAAGGCGGAACATGTTTAGACAAAAATCACTGAAGAAAACAAAGAGATTATTCCAAAGCTTGCACTTTCTAATTCCCTCTTATACAAAACAAATATCCTAATGGTACTTCCTCTCCTTTCTTTTAGCATCTGCAGCCAAGGCAGGAAGCAGAAATGCCAATCTAAGGTGACATTACAGTTTTGACAAGCCAAAACTTTTTAGTAGGGACTGTTGTGATAGCACAAGGAGGAATGGTTTTAAACTGAAGGAGGGTCAATTTAGATTCTATATAAGGAATAAGTTTTTTACAATGAGGGTAGTAAAACATTAGAACATCTACCACCCAGAGAGGTGGTAGATGCCCCCTCCCTGTAAACATTCAAGGTCAGGCTGGACCGGGCTTTGAGCAACTTGATCTAGTGGAAGATGTCCCTTGTCATTGCAGAGGGGTTGGATGGCATTTAAAGTTCCCTTGCGACCCAAACCATTCTATGATTCTATGAAAACAAGATTGGGACAACATGGAAACCTTGTGAAGATGTCTGTACTTGGGTATTTTTCAGTTTCCTTTGAATAATGCAGAGTTTTCAGATAAGAAATGAAGAAACATTCAAATATGTGTCTCTTCCTCTCTGAAAAAACAAGCTGTAAAGGCCAGTTGTGCAAGATCAGAACATTCATAGAAGGACAATATCTTGCACTGCTTGAAATTCAACATATTGTTCATTAAAAATCTAAGTGAGCCCATGGAAAATGTAAATAAGACTGAGAATTAATTACTGGTGTATAGAAATTGGTCAGCCACTCTTTCTGGGTTGAGTTCTCGTTCTGTGATAGACCAACAACATTGAGTGGAAGAAATATAATCTGCTGAATTTCTTTTTTGATACTGACCACTGCACATAGCATTGAAGTTTATTATATTAACTCTGAAATATTTTGGCTTTCCCATTGCCTTAAAATTGTACTATTGTGTGGCAAATAATGCAGAAAATTAAATTCTCTTTTAAAACTGCTGTCTCAGCAATTGACAGCTGAGTCCAGTGAAAGTCTCTTTTGAGTAACCAAGGCGGAATTTAGGAGAGCTAAGAGCTCAGGAATAGAGTTAGTGATCTCCAGCCGTTGTAACATTCACAGTAACACTGACCTCAGAAAATCTCACCAAACTACAAAGATTCAGCCAAGGGAATAAATGTTCTTATATTACATGGCAATATGTAGGTTTTTTACCACCATTTTCCCTGTTTTATCTGCCCTCTCGTCAGACAGCCAGATACTAGCAGCAGCTTTAGGAGTGAGAAGTCCTTACAGTTATATTTAATGCCTATCTGCAGACTGGTTTTCCTCCTAAAACAGTATTATTTCTGAAAAACTAAAAGGGGAGGGGAGAGAGGGGAGGAGAGAGGAGGGAAGGGAAGCAAGGCGAGGTGAGGCGAGGGATAGTGATGTGTCTTAAAACTTGATATCTGGGCCAATACTTTTCCTGGCATAAGTCTAAAGACAAACTTAAATGTCTGCCTCAGACCCAGAAGCTATAGAAAAATAACACCAGTCCAGAAAGGCACTTGAGGCCAACTGGAAGTTTTTCGAAACTCACTGTATACTTCAGCCTGTGTTAGTTCTTCTAAAATGATGGAACTAGATGAAAGGCATACAGGAATGAAAATAGCCAAGACTGAATACAACTACTAGTATTTGGCCACATAAGATAAATTACCAGTTAAAATGCATATGCTTACTTAAAATAACAGGCCATTGGGAAATGGTATTTTTCTTTCCTTTTGCTCTCTTCTCTTCTCTTCTCTTCTCTTCTCTTCTCTTCTCTTCTCTTCTCTTCTCTTCTCTTCTCTTTTCTCCTTCCCTTTCCCCTTCCCCTCTCACAAATTTAAGGACTTAGGACAGAGAATACTGTTCACATCATTCTGGTAGTAAGATTTAAATCTCCATCTTTTTTAACTCCCATTGGGCAAAAGCATGAAAGAGAAATAAATCTTTACAAGTTGACATGAGCACAGAGTGAAGAGAGGAACTAAAAATATGCTAGTGGTCTAATGCTGTCCATAAATCACTAGAAGAGAAGAGGGTCTGTTGTCATATGCCTCAGGCATTGCTATAAAGTAGGTAGGGGAAAGAAAATCTATCCATAGGGTAAGTTATATACCATTTTTATAGTGCTTAACCTTTTTTTTTGGTTGCAGAATTTTCTGAGTGGTGCATACAAAAGACGAGGAGATGGAGACAGAAATAGAAAGGGAGAGGTAGCAGTCTTATATCTCATTAAGAAAGAGCTGGCTGTCCAAATTTCACCGGGGTTTGGGCGTTGACCATAGCAGAGCCACACACATGTACAACACAGCCTAGAGAAACAGGCGTGCCCTATCAGGCTCCCTCTCTGACAGCAGAATTCGTAGCATCCATTTGTTCTCCTGCCACTCACACTGTCTTGGTGCAAGTCAAAGCCTCTGAATGGGCTTCGCAGGTAGCAGGAGGGCGATGGGGCAACTAATGCAGCCAGTAAGAAATGTTAAGGAGAGAAAATATCTTTGATTTAAATGTTATCCTTATCCTCCAAACCTGGTGTTGCTGTAAAATGGGGATCTAAACTCCCAGCTTCTATCTGGAACAGGAGGCAAACCAATATGCAGAGTCAAAGTAGTGATGGAGATCCACCATTAACAGACAAAGGTCATGTAAGACTCCCAGGTTCAGATTTTTTTCAGATTATCAGGGGTGTTTTGTCCCAATTTAAACTAAAGCAAACGAATTAATGTCAATAATTGGCCACATCAGACAATAAGAGTTGTGGAAGAATGACTGTTTGTTTGTTTATTAAAGTTTCTTTCCATACAATCAGCTTTTGCTACCAGACTAAAAAAATCCCTGAACAAAATAGGTTGACTGGGATGAAAAAGTCCTTTCCACTGCTAAGTTACCTTGGGGAAATAAACCAAACAAAGCAATATTTCAAAAGGAAACAAATAAATTACATTGAAATGAAAATGGTGGGGGTTTGTAGCAAACTGAAATCAATTTGATGATTTTCTCCCTGAAATAATTTGGGTCTTTTCTGGAGTTTGTTAAGCCTGTCAAAACATGGACAAGGATAAGATTCATTTGATTAAAAGTGCATTTTCACATTAGATTTCTTTGAGACACAGTCAATGGTTTCTGCATAGATTTACTTGAAATTATTCCCTCTAAGTGAACACTTTTTAAAAATATTGCTCCTCTCTTTCTTGCCAAAGCAACAGCAGTGCTAAATAAACTCAATGAAAATGACACTTTGGTTAAGAGAAAGGCTATTAAAAGAGCTAAAAGTGTTTATGATAAACTCTCTGTTGGCTGCTAGAAAAACTCTCTGTGATCAGTATCATATATAGCCTGTCACTGGAAAGTAGATAAACTGCTGAAGTGATACCATCTGGCATATCCTATGCTCCAAATAACAATTATCATCTGAATATACTGAAAGATAACTACATTGTTGACTTTTTTCCTGTGGGGCTTTGTCTAAATTATTTTTTATTAAAAAATAACATAAAGCCCAATGGAATTTAACCTGTAGGATTTTTTTTGACCCATGTTAAGGACAGAAAACTACTGACTGATTACCAGAAAATATTGTAAGACATTTCCCTAGTGACTCTCTTTTTTTTTTGCTTTCTATCTGTATTTGTAATTACTTTCCTGGCTGCCTATCTGTTTGGTAGCCCAACAATTGTTGTATCTCATTCAAACCATACTTGCATATTTTTCAGATAGTTACATAATACCAAGTTCCTGATTTGCAATGCATAATGCCCTGTCTCCTGTGATAACTTTTTCTGTTTAACGGACAGATGCTGCCCACAAAAGCCACGAGCAGCAAAGTGAAGCAGCACTTCTTGGCTATTGCACAACTTTTTAACTGTTCAGCACAGGAAGAAGGGAGGAAACGTACTGCTGCTGTTACGCTGTTATATCCCCAACTACAACTTTAGAACTAGGGCACAGGAGACCAGGACTAGGTCTGCAGGAAGTCATGTTCTGTGAGGGAAAGAGGTGAATTGAATACCAGCTTGTTTATACGTTGCACCCAGAGTCACTGGAAGAGGTCTGCAGCTATTTAGGGAACACAGAAGATCAAACCAGGAGAATTGGACTAGTGGAAGATTAAAGAACAGGAAGTCCAAAAAGAGCCTTCAAGCTAAGGCTGAAGATTTTGATGCAAAAGAAGGAACAATCTATTAAAAGACTCTCGGGAAAGATTAGCGTGGTCAAAATAAAATATTATTTCCAATAAAGAGGAAATCATATTCATTTGAGAGTTTGCGGAACTGTGGTTTTGGGTTTTGCTGGTTTTTATATAAATTAGTACATATATTGGAAATTCCTATTTTCTTCAATTGCTTGTTTATTATGTGTGAGTTGTGGGCCCAACAAGTTGAGTCTTGTCGTCTCCCTCCTGCCCAGCTCCACCAGGCCCAAGTGCTCTGCCTTGCCCTTCACAAAGCATGCCAGAGACATTCGATGCCACATGTGCCTTGCCCCTTGGATGACTGATGCTAGCCAAGGGTTTTCTGGGAGGAGGCAAAGACACAAAATTATGCCTAGGAGGTACAATCAGTCACCTCAGAGAAGAGACCAAGAACTTAGGAGAAACCATCAGATGCAGTGGGACAATCTTGTCCCCACCACAGGAGGCTTTCTTTTGCCAGCACACCATTTGCTGTCTCTAAAGTAGTTTCCCTGACTACTCACTTCAAAGCAAAAATTCATTATGAATATATCTGATTACAAAATAACTGCAGTGAAACTAGTAAGTGGAAAACCATCTCCCAGGTTAACAGCTCTTCTGTTACATAGGTTTTATTTATGCAAGGCTGTAACCAGTTAAAAAAGCTGCTGTGTTAAATGTATAGGCTATATATGGCTGCATAAGCCCACTTTACTGAGGCTAAATTTATTAGTCCTTGACCTATGTTTACTGACCCACAATAAGACTACTGTAAATAATTAAAAGACTTCTTTGTTTCCCTTCTAGTTTGTGTGTTGTAGGGTTGGTTTATTGTTGTTGGGTGGCAAGTTACAAGGACTTCCTAGGCCAGCTCATTTATTTTATTTGGCTATTGGGCCTTGTTGCCATTTGGAAATTTCCTGATCTCAGCTGTATTTTCTGGGCTGCTTTCAGAGGCCTTTGAGCATGAGCAGTCTAAAGGGAGAAACTTTGATGGTTAATAAAAGACTGTGGCTTTTGGCAAAAGCCTCACACAGCAGCCCTGTTGCCACCCTGCAGCTCCTGATATCTGACATCACCAGCCTCCTAAACCTTCATTCTCCTGACGTCATGAAACAAAGGTTGCTGAAAGTGATGTGGGAGATCAGGAGATGAAAAGCAGAGGCCACCTATCAGTAATAAGTTCATGAATACTCACGGTCCCAAAGGAAGGCATCATCCTTCATAAAACACACGGGGGAATAAAAGACTGAGAAAGCCCATACAAGTGACCCCAGCTCATGGAAGAGACCTGCAACAGAATGAATCTTTGACACCAACTCTTCCTGGTCACTGGATAGGTCCTAAATATTAGGTCATTTTCCACCTGATAGTGCAGTATGGAGGAGATGGAGAGTTTGAAATTAGAAATATCAACAAATACGTTATTGATGGCAGGTGGAAGGAATTTCTGGGGGTGGAGACCTGAAAAGTTCTTTTAATGCCGCCCATGTCAAAGAGAGTCCACTTGGGGGATATTCAAGAACTGTCTGGATGCAATCCTGTGCAATGTGCTCAAGGATGACCCATCTTGAGCAAGAAGGCTGGACCAGATGACCCGCTGTGGTACCAACCAATGTGATTCTGAGATTCTGTGATTCACAGAATTAGTGCAACACATTAGTATTGATTTCCTCATTCGCCAGAATTAAGAGGTCTATAAGATAATGTGCATTAATATGGTACAATGGATGAATTTTGCATTTCCCAGTCTGATTATTCCGCTCAGCCATACTCTGATTCTACATCACAGGTTCAAAAACGAACCACACACTTCCTCCTACCTTCCAAGCCTTCTTAAGAAAACATGATCATTCAGGCCAAAGAACAGATGAGTCAATTCATGGTAAATAAGCCTAAATCCAGCCTGATTTTGTTCAGTCTGTCCCCTTTCAACTGCGACAGCTGATCGTGCCAGTTAGCATGAACTGTGCCACTGCCTCTGTGCTTCGGCTGTATTTTGCAGGCTGGGATGCTGAACTGACAAACAGGTTTTGCTGTTTGCCATGTGCTCTCGCATTTGCTCATCCATCTGGATTGATATGCCTAGCAAGAGATTAGCTCAACGGGCCCTTGATCCTTTGCAAAGGCCTCTAGGCAGTTCCGTCTCACACACGATAAATAATAAATAACATTAATGGAATGCCAAGAATGTCATTAATAATTTTCAGATATGTAATTCATATTTAGAAGCATTTCAGACATTACAAAATGCTCATGGACTGTTGACATGGAAATGATTGTCTGAGTGTGTGACAAAGAAGGAATCATGGCCAGTAAGAATGTGTCACAATTGTTGTTTGGCATTTTGGTGAGGGGTTTTTGTTGCTATGTTGCTTTTTTTTTAACCTGAGACTAATTAGAACTGACTTAAAACTTGACAGATGAACACTGATAAGAACTGAGCTTATAACTTAAAAGCTCATGACCATGAGCAGGACTACTGAGGTTGTTCAAGGCTAATGATATCAATACAAGTAGTCCATGCAAATAATGAGACTCTAGAGCTAACAAATGAGTCATTACAGATGGTCTGAATGTGAAATCAATTGACAGCAAATGGGTCCGTGGAAACATACATAAATACTATGCAACAATTTGTCTGGAGGAACGTCACTAATAAATGACCAAAAATCCCCCCAGAGAAGGCTATTAAAGTTGTTATTTACCATTGAAACACAAAATAGCATTGGCAGCTGTACGTATAAAGAGATGAACAATCAAGTTGTGCTTTTTACTGTGTTCGGGGCAATTTAGCAAAGACTTACCTCAGGCTATTAGAAACTCCTCCTTCAGTTACTGAAGCTGGACAATAAGATTTTTCAAATCAAATCCCAAGTCACTGAACCACCTCAGCTGATGCAAGATTTTCTTGTTCTGGCAGCTTGTTCTTGTGACATTAAACTTAGGCCTGGCCTACAATGAAAGAAGTCAAAAAGAGTTTTACAGGTTCATTCCTGCAAATTAATGAACAATCCTAGTGATTTCAGATAATTAAAGCTAAGCCCATACCATAGGCAAAATATTTTCGTGATGGTCAGAGGACCAGTATTTTCTGGATTTAAACTGAAGGCAAAATTTTGGCAGCAGTCTGAAGACCAGCAAATCCTTGTGCTGGAAAAAACACCCTGTAACTTGACTGGAGCTGGGGCAGGAGTCCATCTGAAACAACAGGTATTTAAATGCAGGCATCCCTAGATTGGCATCTGTGCTCACATTGTAGTCAATACAATCAATTGTTTTCAATGCATTGCTCACCCAATTCCCTTTGATGTGGCTGTTGTCAACCCATGCAGAGCATCTCTCCTGATACAGACACCAGGTGCCATTCCAGTAATGGAGCTGTAATGGATGGGTCACCAGTAGTGCGTGGATCCCACGCCACCTCTGCCAGTCTCATGCAGATGTTTTGGTTACTTACTACAAGGCATCTTAGGTAGCACAAGGCATCTAAGATTAGAGGCAAAGAGATCTAGAGGGATTTTCAACTGATGAGAAACAGGGGTCCACTTTAGGCTGAGTGCTAGAAGGCCAAATTTTATTTTTATTTTTAATAAATTTAACCCTATTAATCCTTTCAGTAATTCCAGAGGACAAGATTTGTGTTCCCAAATGCTGGCGCTGGCCACCATATGAGACACCCCATAGTATTCAAAATGTCTGCTTATAAATTGATGATAAAATACAGGGCTTTGGGGAGACCTTTCCACTTTCCAAGCGAGTTTGATGATACAGGTTTGAAACTGTATATGCCTAAGTACAGTTTTCTTTCTACTATCCCCTGAGATACCCTAGCTTACCTCACCTGGCCTCCGTCTGTAGCTCTGGGGGGCATGTGAGTCCCAAAGCTCCTGTAGTGCTTCTACCAGCCATGTGGATTTTTTGCATGTATTAGAATATCACAAATAGCACTGAGCACTTACATTTAGTCAACTGAACCAATGAAGACCACTGCTAAAAACCAAATGGCACAATAGATGGAGGTATAGGCACCAAAAGGCGTAAAGGCTCTTTTTTGGACCACTGGATTTGGACCAGCAATGAAACACCTTACATTAAACTACAGCTGCTCAGTTCACTTCAAATAATTAGTAGGTGCAATTTAGATGTTGTTTTCAATCTCATTTTTGAAACAGTCATTTCAAGATGATGACACAAAAGAAGATAGGACCAATTTCATCCATGGGAGCTACATGCCATTTGAAGTGCCAGTTGCAGATATGTAATAGATATTCCCCATCTCCATTTCCATGCTCTTCTCTTCAGTAAATGTAAGACACCAAAATTCATATCTGTGAGCAGGTCTTCATAAATTATTTGAACAGGTTTTAAAATTATTGTAACTGGTGCTTAGAATACTGCAACTATGCAATGCTTCTCTTTGTGAAACTACACTTAAGTAAGAAATCAAAGCTCTAGCAAGTGCCTAGAGCTCTGTAAACAGTATAGATACAAGTAATCATAAAAAAAAAAAAAAAAAGGTTAATGTATTTGTATTCCAGAAAAATGAGAAAAGGATTTTCTTCTTTTTCCTGTCTTTTTGAACTATCAATCTCCCAGGGGATGGGGATTTTTTTCCCTTCCTATACTGAGATTATTTTTCAGTGTTAATGCATCATAGAACACAAATTCAATATTAGATTAGTGATTATTGATATGGAAAAGAAAGAATATATATCACTCATATCTTTTGTAAGGTACTAGAGAGGCAACAAATGGAAAAGACATGGCTGGTTAGAACACACACAAAATACTACAAAAGTCATCAGTTTTCCTGTTACTTAAGACGTGCAACATGGCACTAGGATTGTGATAATAATCTAAATTATAATACTTTATAATCTAAACTGTGCCATGAAGTACTTTAAAATGTAACAGAAAAACAAAGTAATTTTACAATATTTTAAATACATCTTCATAATGCCACATGTACTCAAGCATAAGTGTAACAGACGTTTTCCTATACTAAATATATGGAATATATGTTACTTTCAGAGTAGAAGGATAGGTAATGAATGACAGGTTTTGCTGAGTTCAGTGCTTGAAATCTAAACTAACCCATCAAAATGCCCTTTATTTATAGTAGGTAGGTCTGACCTCTACAATTACAGCATTGAAGGGTCACTCATCCTGAAGTCCAAATTAGAAGAAATCCCCAAAATTTTATGATATCTGTCTCAACTAATATTTTTGGGACATGATATACAAGACCACAAAGTCTTTTCCACTGTGCCTTTGGCTGAGATTCCTTAGAAATTATCTTGTGTAAGATCATGCAAGACACTGAAGCTAAGGCTTCAGATCTAGATAAATTTGATGGTGTCTTCTAAGTTAGATGAATGAGTTGCTTGTTAAATTTCCAGTATTTAGTCACTGAAAACTTTCAGTGTTATCAAAGCCCAGGACATTTCTCTTAAAAGCCCCTTACCTCAGATTCACTGCCTTTCTCATTTAAACACAGACATATTTAATTTATTTCCAGGCCATCATACTGGTTCCAGTGCTGGTGTTAACAGTCATTGGTCCCAAACTGTTCCATAGTCACTACAGCATCAGCTGAGATTCTGACTTTATACAGCTTCAGAAGGTTTTTTTTGTAGCCTGCTCATTTTGAGGAGAGGGAAAGGACTTCCACTCTGACTCACACAAATTTCATTGGGAATTATTCCACTTAGGTCAAGGGGAAAGGTGACTCTTTCAAAGATACAGTGCCTGCTCTAAGAAAAACATGAATAATTCTTTGAGGGTGTATGCTTATATTTTTCAGTTTTACACATGGAAGTTAGTATGAAATGTAATTGAAAACATAAATAATTAATGTATTACTGGCACATGAGTAAGATGTAGTTTCTTGAGTTGTTGGCTCATGCCGGTGGGAACAGCAGGGTGGCATATTTTTCATGTGGTTTAAAATCCAAGCTGTTTTAAATATTACCGAGCACCAAACAAAGCAGTAACTTAAGTCCATTAGGCTTCCTAAGAATTTCCTTCTTGGATTGTACCTAGGACTAGCCAATCAAAACTACACTATTCTACTCATCCTTCTGGAATTACTTAGTAGATTTGTAGGCTTTCTGATGTGCTCATTTCCATACTATCTGACAAATAGCAAGTTCATTGCTGTAACACAGACATTCCCCTTTAGCAAACACATCAATGAGGTTCAGAGTGGCTTGTTTAAATTTCATAGGAGGTCAGTAACAGGACCTGACTGGAAGGTTAGATCTTCTCAGGCCTAGACTTGTATATGAACAACTCCCATTTAATTTCTTGATGACTAATTCACTAGCAGAAACTTTTTACTTGTAGTGGCAAAATAAACCCAAAGGACACAGTCATGATTTCTCTGGATTCTGCAAAACTGGTAAATATTTTCAGTATCAAGAGCCTGAGAAAACAAACTGAGTCCAGCTCCACAGCAGCACAAAAGTGGCAAGCCGCCTGTGAACCTCAGAAGGTTCAGAGGTTCAGTTTGAGGACCTACCAAAAAGTTCAAATACTTGTACAGAGTTTATCCAAAAGATCTGAACCCTCAAGAATGCAGACATGGGTCTCTTGAGAACAGACATTTTAGTTAGATTCCTATTAGTTTCTGTTTCCTTTTATGCCAAAAATGCAACAAAACCTGCCTTTGTTTTGAGTTTGCGTTGTTTTTTGGTTTGGATGTTTTGGTTTTCTTCTTTGCCTTGAGAGGTCTAAGTGGAGCCAGAAGCATCACTCAGAAGCACAGATTTCCACTGAAGTAAAGTGCAGTGGGGAGTTTATCTAAACTCATCAAGGTTTGGTTTGAATTTCCAAGAGCGTGTGTGTGTTTGTGCATGCACACATATATGGGTAACTTATTTTTCAGTCGATGCTTGCTGGCTCATTCAGAAGGGATACTATTACAATTCATTCCCCACAGCCCCCAGAGATGAGAAAGTAGCCACCTGGTACCTCAACACGTTGCTATTTGAACATTTTTCATTAACACCCAAGGATCCAGCCAACTCAGAAATTGCTTTCAATACCTGGTTGCCTCCACGACTGAAGGAAATTGCAGCTACCCAGCGTGGATGTCGGCAGGCTCGGTACGCTGCTCGCTCAGCTGCCTCTCCGGGAGGGGAGGCTGCTGCATGTTTAGGAAGCAATTGCTGATGCAGTTGTTAGCATGGCTATCTCTAAGCCATGTACTTTAAAGAGCCGCTGGATTGGCATCATTCATTCACTCTGTGTGCATCAGGACAGGGCTCCACGGGAAGGCCTGCAATGATTGATGGAAGTAGGACCAGTCCATTGCCTTTTCAGTGTATTGAGAGGGTAGGATAGCAAAATGCTATCCACTACACAAAGCACTAATTTGCCAACCATTGTTGAATAATTATACAAAAGATAACAGGGGCTTTATTCTTCTTTGATGGCTCTAATACGTTTGGTGTTTGTCCTCCCCTGTCATATCGTTAAAAATAAAAGCTGACTTTTCAAAAAAAAAAAAGCTAGAAAGAATTCCCATCTTTGGGTACTAAGGTTCTTGAGAACCAAGGTTCAGTATCTATTCTAGCTTCTGCAATCCACAGGAAAAAAGAGAATTAAGATTCCTCTGCATGCTTTGCACCAAAGAAAGCCCAAGAGGTATCCGATTAGCTATAACTCTTGACAGCGTTGCCCATAGATGTGTGACTAGTAAATTGGCACCACACTGTAACAGCACTTTCTTAAAATTTTTCTTGTTTTCAATAAAATTATTCAGCAAATGTCATGACCTTTTAACCCTTTACACCTTTCAAGGGCATATGAATATGAAAAAAATAAGTAGAGGAAAAGTTTTAGCAACTTATATTGTCCTGTTCAGTAGATGTACAGAGCACTCTTTCTCAGATTTTCTAAATATAGCTGGTTTTAGTCACAAATTTTGAACCTAATAGCCTTAACACATTGTACAAAAATATTTGCTCAGGTTCATTGTTCACAAGCATTTTCCTTTCACCCCTCCTTCCTCCTGCCCCATACTTTCTCTCCTTAACTAAACACATAGGAAATTAACGAAGTCTGTGACCTAACAAGTGGCAATTCATAAATTCATTAGATTAAAAAAGACTAGTAACATAGCAATTCCTTTAATAGGTTTCCTTCCAATCTCCAATTTACATTTCTGTCTGCCCTGGCAAAGATATTACTTCGTTAAGACTTTTTTTTTTTCTTCCCCTAAATTAGAGAAATGTTAATGACTTCTCTTATTTATTGTTTCCATATGCAAGCAGTTATCTTTCTTGCAAATGGAAATGAGACCCAAAATTGCAACAAATGGGGCCAAGCCGCTGAGTGCATATGTTCCTTTTTGGAGAAAGTACACATGCCTGATCGAATTAACTTTAACCTCTCTGTCCATTGAACAGACATCCTCTAATGTGGGGGCTTTTAAAACTGTTCTCGTTAAATTTATTTTGAATCGCTGAGAACACTCTATCACGGTTTCAGCAAATAACCTCTGATAATATTAAACACCTGGTAAGCACAGTACCCAAGGGACCCCGTGCTGCCGTGTTTGACCTGTGACCTCCAGCAGTGAAGTTCGGCCCCTGTGATCCACTTGGATTCAGACAAGAAAGCTATTCTGAAGGAAAACACCTGCTTGCGAGGGCTGACCCCAAGCCAGTGCAGGGTTGAAAAAAGTCAGCTGGGTAGAAAGAGACCAGAGCCCCATGCAGGTGTTTCCTACAGCACCACACACCTAAAAAACAAGGAAAAATAAAGGATAATGTGGGTAACAGTTAGGCACTCTCTTACCTGTTTATTTCGGTTACGGTCACTCGAGCTTATCCCAGTGGATGCCAACGAAATGAAGAAGAACTTAGTGGCTTTACATTTCTGAGACTCTGGAAACTTAGATTTGGCCACCAGAGAACCCCATCTTGGTGGACTTCCATGAGACTTACAGCTATGGCAAAAGACAAATCTGAACGCCTCACCCTGTCTTTCCTACCCATAGCCTTTGCTGCAGTTTCCATGTTCAGGAAAAAAACCAAAAAACTGGATGTTTTCAGAAAAAAAAAACCAAAAAACATGGCTTCTTCCTTGGGAGGGTCTTTTTGGCTCTTGTTTTCTTGCTATTGAGATGTCCTTTCAAACAATCTACCTCTATTTTAGAAATGCTTTGTAAATTAAGGGCTAAAAGCACCAAAACCAGAACCTCTCGCTAGGAAAGAGGAAGACGAAAAATTTCACTTGCTGAATTAAGGTTTTTACATCAATTGATTTTATGCAGTGTGATAATGACTCTTTTTAAGTAGAGCGGGCCCTACTTCTTTATTTTTTTAGTCAAATGTCCCATTACTTATTTTTGTCAGCAGGTCTGCACAGTGACAGGGTAATGAGTGGAAAATATTTAATCTATCTCTTTATTTATTAAGCGAGTATCACAAAATAAGATGACAGGGATGGAAACCTAACCCTTTTGAAATTCTTCTGTTAATTTCTTCATACGATTTTCTCCAAGGTCACTGTTCGATGTGGGACTTGAATGCCTTGCAGTCGCACAGCCAAGGGCTGTCAACACACCTCCATTCACCTGATGAGAGCACCATCAGCTGGCATCAATAAAAAACCCTTCCATTCCCAACAGTCTCAGATTCTGGAACTCTGAGATATTAAACAGCCAATTCTGGGCCATTTAAAGAGAGCTGGGTGGCAGTAGTAGAGGGAAAGGAGAATTCTTCTGCAAGAAAAATTCAGCTATGACTTGACAGAATTCATTTCAGCTTGGCTTTTTATAGCCCTCAGATCTGAATTGCTTTCCATCACTCTGCCAAAGGCAGGGTTTGTATGCCTGTCCCAGATATGAGGGGTCAGTGCAGTGTGCCTTGCTCAACTGGTCTCATTAATACAACTGGATTAAAAAAAATTTTAAAAAGGAAAAAAGAAAGAAAGGAAGGAAAGAAAGAAAGAAAAAAAAAAAAGAAAGAAAGAAGGAATTATTGGCAAGCAGAGTGGTACTAGCAATTTGCCTTCATCTTTTGCCCAGCATCTTGAGTCTGATAAAGACCAACATCTGAAAACAATCATTGAAGCATATTAGGGTTTTTTTCCAAGTCGTATCAAACTACAGTGTAATAATGAGACATTTATTCTGCAGTATTTTAGGGTTTAAACAATTTGCAATCTACTTCCAAGATGACTGAGATGGAAGCAGGAAGAACACAAGTTCTTTAAGTAACTTCCTCACTGTTCCCTAGTCATACACTGGGAACACTTGACACCCAATTGCATTCATCCTGCTGGAAGTAAATGCAAGTCATCACTTCGCATAAGGCTCTTGGTATGATTTCTGCCAGGGCTGATAACAATGTCCTATTGCTGATGAGCCTCTGTCAGTTTCATTTAGCAGTGAGAATGTCAAATTGTCAAGTGTTTTTAAGAGTGGAAGGTGAGAGACAACCAGTACCAATTTCACTTGGAGCCAGAGGGTTGAATCCCCCCCACATGTCCTCACTATACAGGGTAACTCAATGTGATGGGAGGCTGTAGCCACTGGAAAAACAGTGAAGACATTTTTTAAGATTACGCTCCTGGGAGTGTAAAAGGACAGTATCTTTGCTTATTCTTTACAGAAACTCCAGGCTGCCTCTAACAACAGCATAAAAATTAAATTAAATCCAGACATTAGACCTGAATATTCCTAGTCCATCTGTAAGTCCTCTGTTCTTCGGGGACTTCCTTCTGCCTGCCTACAGCACTCCCATTGCTTTAACTTCCCTACTGCTCCCAAACAGTGGTGCACAGTCAATATTCCGTGCAGAACGAAATCTGTCCTGTAAAGAATCACAATAGGTAATCAGGTTGCTTATGCTGTGCTCACACATTAAAGCACTGACAGTGCAATCCAGGTCCTAGTAGACAAATGCCTACTTTGCATCACCGTCCCCAGCAAGGCTCCCTGGGCTGAATGAGCATAGGAAGTTGAATTTATCTCACCTACATTCCAACAAGGTCCCCTGCACTTCTTGCCAACAGAGAAAGCAAGGTGCCTCTGAGGCTCCTGATGGTTTAAATAACCAGAAAAACACCTCAAAAAAGGGGGTTTCCTAGCAGAAACATTAAGAAGAATTTAGGCTTGGAATTTAGGACTGGTGACAGCAGTCTGTATCCCTTTGCATCTCTCAGGGAATCCTTTCAGGCTGAGCCTGGTAAGGAAACCAGAATACTACAAGTCACCTACTTAACTGTTGTGCAGCCAAGAGACACGGCACATTTCAGGACTATCAGCTTGGTGGCTTTCACTAAATGTGAAGACCAAACACTTCAGAAAAAAACCACCATAAACACGGCTTTCCTCTTTACTTTATTAAACTTTGTCTTCTGGTTTAACCTCAAGTAATTAACTTTCCACACTGTCTGTTTTAATAGCTTCCTCTTCTGCTCTCCACCATCAGCTGCCTATTCCAAATCCTCTCTGCATGAGCAGAGGCCTAATACAGCACACAAGACACTTCACCTGATACAGTCCCAGGACTACCCCTTTATTTCCCATGTGCTGGATACCTGTTTAGTTTCTCCACTGCTTCTTTGCTCATGCGTGTGTTATGCCAAGGCATTGTCCACATGGCAATCTCAGTTTCCAGCTGAGAACTAATCTTAGCAGGAGCTTTTCAATAAAGTTTTATTCACTGTTTTGCAGTCTGAAATAATTACTACTGTCTCCCAATTTCTAGGTGTTAATGACAATTTTGTGAGAGGGGAAGGAGTAAATCATAAAGAGGCTGTGTTTTCTCTTTCCTCAACATCTGTCTCAAGTGCTCTGCCTAAAGTGTTCTATTGAATTTAGGAAGGGTTATTTATTTATTTTAAATTGATTTTTTTCCTCTTGCTTTGCTCTCATGAGTAAAATAGAAAAGGAAAACAGCTGCCTGATATAAAATCATCCTGCACAACAGCCACCTGGTAATGAGGCTATCCAAATTGTTGACAGTAAGGATAAAAGTCAACAAAGACTTGTAGGAAATATGTCTTTCTTTTAGTCTTGGGCATATGCTACCTTCTAATTAATGTAGTTAAGGCTTTTTTTCCCTCACTGCAAAGGTAAATTTTTCCAAAGATGCTTAATGCAGCCGTTAATGAAGCAACAGGTTTAAGAGACAGAGCTGAAGAGCAGTGAGTCATTTAGTTTGGTACAGCAAAGCTATACTTACCTTACTAAGGTTTTCTCTAAAGGGTTTAAAGCTGCAGCATTTTCATATCATGCTACACCATCTGGATCAGGCTTGGAGCAGACAAAGTTCAAAATACTGCTCTTTTGATACTCAAGAAAGTATAGATTTATGCAGGCATGAAGAGATTCCCATCAGGATTATTTCCTTTATCATGTCCTTTGAAACATCATCCTGATTTTTTAACATAGGGGTTTCTTCTCTCCTCCACTTATAAGAAATCTGTACTTCTACAAATGAAGAACAAGTGGGACACAACCACAAAGACTGTGGGATGGTCTTAACTCCACTGTTAAAACATGTTCAGAAAGAACAAAAAAAGAAAAAAATCATTGATAGACCTTGGAAAGAAAAGCAGCACCTCTCTAGTTGCTCTCTAATCAGTCCCAGGTACAGATTTATTATGGGCTAAGAAGGAAAGCAGAATTGCTTTTACTACTGCCTGCCAAATGCATAATTGTTGCTGTTTAGGAAAGAATGTTCTCCTTTTTCCCAGCTTGTTGGAGTGGTAAATTACCCTTTCCTTAGTTTTGTGGAAAAACACATTCTCTCTGGAAAGTAAACCTGATACTACACATACTCTGATTTTTACGCCCTTTCTATTAAACAAGTTTAGCTGAGTAATATGTGATCTCCTTTGGTACTACACATGTGTATAATCAAATCAAAGGCCTGACACAGTTCTCCACATAACATGCAGTATTTTAAATACTGTCTTATTCAGACAGCTGGTGATGAATTTAAAAAAGCTCTTACCTGCCATTCTGGAAAGGTTCACTCGAGCAACTCTGAAAAGGCAAAGAGAAAAAGAAGGAAAAAGAAGGTGCATAAATTATTGTAGCCCTGGGGCAATGTGTGAGTTTTACAGGGCTATTTATTTTGCTTTTCAATAAAAATGTGTAATAGACCCACTGGACCCATTACCTCTATTGAACAAGGGTAGCACAGCTTAAAGAGAGGGGTGATTGGCAGCCAAGCTTCCTCCAGTCCAGCCAGGGCTGCGCCAGGGCTGCAGCCTGCCGCAGCTCCTGCTAGCCTGCTTCCCACCTTCCCCACAGTGAGAAAATGCAAAGACAGACAGAGAGGCTGCAGGAAGCCCTGGTGTCAGAGTGGCAGCAGAAAAGTACATTATGGCCATGAAGAAAAGCAGGTGTGAGCCTTTTGTTGTTCAGTCAAGCATCTCCTCAACCTGAAGCTGTTTAACAGGACAGGTCTGGCCAGGCAGAGTTGCAGCTGGGACAAGATGTCCTCAAGTAGGAAGGGATTAATGGTAATCTGTCCTTCTCGAGGCCTTGATCTAGCAAGGTGCTGATCACCAGGACTCCAGACTGGCTGAGCACAAAGTACAGGGTCAGGTACTTGGAGGGAGGCATATACAAAATTGCTCTCCAGCTAAATCTTTCCTTGCTTTCCAAATCTGATTACATTCTCGTCATGGTGTTCAGTACTTTTGAAGGTTAAACACATTTCACACAAATATTCAGACTTCATGCAATTGCTAAATAATTACTCTTCATAAACACAAAATTTAGAAAAAGCTGTTTAGTATTGGCAATTATAAATTAAATATTTCATGTTAAAGTCTCACATTACTGATGTCCTCTTTGTGTTAGTGTAAACTGATACAGAGACAACACCATACTTTGCTTGTATTCTTACCAAGCCTGATATGTGGCAGGAATATGAAAGTACCCAGCAGTTTCCCAGGGAAGAGCCACAGAATTACAGTATTCTTAGAAGAAACAGAATAAAAGGAAACTTACAACATCACTAGAAAAATTTCTGCAAAATTTATCCCAGTCAAAATAGCTCTCACACTCCATGAATTCAGGAGGTTCAGGCATGTTTCTCCTGGGAGAAAGAGGGGACATAAATTGTAATAACATAAATTCTTAACACAAAATGAATAAATAGAAGGAAAAGTTGTTGGTTTTGGGGGTTTGGGGGTTTTTTTTCTTCATTTTGTTTAGTTAGTTTGCCTGGGTTTTTTAAAAACTTATTTATTTTTAAATTATGTCCAGCCCATCAGGTATGCATTTTACTTAATACCAAAATGTAGAGCAGAGCAGACCTAAAAGACAGTATTATGCAATTCAACACCCACACTTACAAAATTTTTCGTGTGCGCAGGCTTCGAAAACTCTTTCAAGAAAAATAAGTATTCTTACTTGCATTCTATAGTTGTGAAAACTGATGAGAAATGGTTTACTTGTCCAAGGAGTTATTGCCAGTCATAGGAATGGAAGTGTTGGAGAACTCTGTTCCTTCAACACATGGAGTTTGCAGTTCCATTGCTATTGCAAACAACTTCAACAGGTTTGCTTCAGTTTGCATACTGAAGCCTTCCCAAAATCCCTGCAGAACCAGAATCCCTGGTTCACTTGTGTTGAGAACCCACCAAGAAACCCTTGGTAGTTGTGTATGAAGATACTGCATATCTCGATCTGCAAAGTTGTGTCAAGGCATAACAGTGTCCTCACATCTCAGCCACTCCCTCTGCTACCTGTACCTTCCTCAGTCTGTGCTACATCAAATACAAACCTTACAGTGCCAGGTTTGAAGCCTTCCTAATCTCCATTACTGCTAACTTTGTTCCCGGTGCACCAAAGATCAATTTGGAAGCAGTGAAGGTGCACCCCTGGCCAGTACTTCTGTGAAGGGAGAGTACTCTCATACGCATCTATTTGGCTCCTTCCCCAAACAGAGTTCTGCTCAATGCTTTTAAAATATAAAACCAATGGTCCTGAGCTTCCAGAAATGGCGTATGGAGTTGCTAGGCTTTCTTTTGTGGCAGCTGAGGCCACAGGAAACAGATGCTCTTCAATTCCCGTCTGAGCTCACGTTCATGTAGCACACCTTTTCTACTGTTTTAATTCAGCCTCTAATCCTTCTTTTTAAAACATTTAATAGTAGTAGTAGTAGTAGTAATAATAATAATAATATCAATAATAATAATAATAATAAATGGGTTATGTTATAGATCCTTCTCCTAGGGGCTTGCCTATAACATAGAACTACTTGTTGGTATAGAAACAAGCTAGAGGAGAGAAGAGTGGTGGTTGTTGCTCTTTGAATATTGGCATAGACAGATGTTGGAAATGATATTTTTATAATTTCTTACTGGAGAAAAGAAATCCAGATTAGAAATTTTTTAGTTTAGAATTTTCTAGATTGTTTTTGGAAAATCTGTGAACAACGACAACTAGAAATCTGAAATGCACTTAGATATTTGCTCTCTATTTGTTTTCTTTTTATTGCATAAAGCAATCAAAGGAGGGGGATTTCTATTTAAGTGCTAAGTTGGCTGCCAATGGTGATTTGTACTTTAATCTTTTTAATTTTTGGTTCCATCTCTATAAAAAAAATTATAAAGATTGGATGTAACGTGAGCATGAAGCAGAGGATAAACTGGAATGAAATTCAGTCCCTGGGCTGGAGTCTAAAGCTGTAAAACAATCCTTCCCGGCCACTGTCTTGGCCCATAAATTTGGAATGAAGCCACTGAACTTTCTATTCCTTTTTAAGGGCAGTGAGAATCACTCACATGTAGCTGCCAAACCAGAGCATTTAAAAAAAAAAAAACTGGCTCAGCCTGAACTAAATTAAACAGGTTTTGTTTCTTCTTGAAGAAATGAGGAAAAAAAGGAAAAAAGTGTTTGGGTCAATTGGGAACAGAACATTTCATTTAGAGGCACTGCATATAAAAGCAAATGAAGCAAAGAGACAGGTCCCAGAAGGAGAGAGATGGTTCACTCCTTTTATCCAAGATCCCAGTAGTTAAAGCGCCATATAAGACACAGGAGACCTGCATTCCACACCACTTGTGAGAATTTAATGTATAGCCTAGCTCCCAGTCTATAGCTACTTCTGCCATCTGTTAATCTCATTTTCTGAAATGAAGGATATTGCATGGAACTGCACATGGGGGACATGGGGAAGAAGGGACTCAGTGAATCAGACCATCACACAACCATATAGACTGAAAAGGACCTCAAGAGCTCTGTGGGCCCACCTTCTACTCCGAGGAGGTCTATTCAAATCAGGTTGTGTAGGACTATGTCCAGTTTAATCTTGAACAACTCCAAGGACAGAGATCCCACAGACTTACTGGATAACCTCTTCCTGTATTTGACCAACCTCATATTTGATCATAAAACAATGTCATCAAGAATTTTTGGATTTTCATGTGTTTCAAACCGTATCAGTTCCCTCTTGTCCTATCCCTGCACACACCTGGAAAGAGTTTGGCTTGGTCTTCTCTCCTGCTGGGTAGCTGTAGACAGAAAATAGATCCCTCTAAAAAATTCTCTTCTCCAGGATTAGCAGACCCAGCTGCCCCAGCCTCCCCTCCTATGCATGGAGCTTGCTTGTGGACTGGGAAACCCCAAACTGGGCACAATATTTCTTAAGTGCCAGATAGAGGGGAAGGGTGATTCCCTCCACTTTTGACTAGGTAAGAAAAGAGCCAACACAGCTCAGGATGCCCCAAGCCTCTATTGCTACAAGGGCACATTTCTGGCCCATGCCTAACTTATCCTCCAGGACCTCCCAGATCCTTTTCTCTAAAGCTGACATCCTGGGTGGTAATTACCAAAAGTCCAAGTGTCAAGAAATGCTAGACAAACAGCTACTATATGCACAGTAAGTCTATGGATATGTGGTAGTTCAAACTGGAAGTCAATCCCATAGTCTCACACAATGAGGCTGAACATGACCCAGCAATGTGCACTTGCAGCCCAGAAAGCCAATTTTGTCCTGGGCTGCATCCAAAGCAGCGTGGCCAACAGGGCAAGGGAGGGGATTCTGCCCCTCTGCTCTGCTCTCATGAGAGCCCACCTGGAGTGCTGCATCGAGCTCTGGTGTCCCCAGCACAAGAAGGACATGGACCAGCTGGAGCAAGTCCAGAGGAGGGCCATCAAGATGATTATTGGGATGGAGCACCTCTTCTACAAGGAAAGGCAGAGATAGTTAGGATTCTTCAGCCTGGAAAAGAGAAGGCTTTGGGGTGACCTAATTGTGGTCTTCCAGTACCTGAAGGGAGCCTAAAAGAAAGACAGAGAGGGATATTTTACAAGAGCATGTAGTGACAGAACCAGGGAGAATGGATTCAAACAGAAAGACAGTAGGTTTAGATTAGATATTAGAAAAAAAATCTCTACAGTGAGGGTGGTGAAGTGCTGAAAGAGGTAGCCCATAGAAGGTGTGGATGACCCATCCCTGGAAGTATTCCAGGCCAGGCTGGATGGAGCTCTGAGAAACTGGGTATAGTGAAAGGTGTCCCTGCCTATGGCAGGGGGATTCGAACTAGGTGATCTTTAAGGAGCCTTCCAACCTGAACTATTCCATGATTCTATAATTTTTATTTTTTTATGGTGAAAAGCTTGGAATTCTTAAGTGGCCATCACCTTATTGTCATCTGGTATGTGTTACTGATTGATATAATAACAGAAGTACATCAGTAAGAACTGTCTTGCAAAGAGCAGAAAAGGTTTTTGGCTTGCTGAGCAGGCAGTGGTAGGATGGGAGTGGTGGAATATTTGGGACTAGTTAAACATTAGTTTACATTAGTACCTCTAAAATTAAAGAGAAGAATGCTATAATCTTTAAGAACATATCATGAACTGGTGTTACAGGGGAGAAACAAGCCAAGGAAATTGTATGGCACCTAATGACATGCATTCAGTGAGCTTCCCCCAAGGAGTGACTGACACCACTACAAATTGCTTCAACATTTCACCTCAGTTACAAATGCAGCCATGCAAAGATGGCTGGAAACCTCTCTTTCACTCTCTCACTTACCCATCCATGCACATACACGTGCATTCCCCCACAGACACACACAGACATCTGATGTGTACTGTAAATTTCCATAATGTGCTTAAGGATATGAGGAATTATTTTAAAAGGGTAATTACTATCACTGTCTCTTTTATAATATCCTACAGATTGCAGAGACTCCTTGAAAGCTCACTTACCCTTTCATACCTTGTCTTCTGATAAAACAGAGAATTGTGGCTTTCAGACTTGCACTATGGGTTTGTCCTCATTTAAAAACACTGTGCAAAATCGTTGTGTGCTTTTGTTGGGGAGAAGGAAAAACAAATGCTGCAGCAGTATCCCTCTGTTGTATTACGTGTTTTTATAAAGATCATATGAATGTAACAGATATTTTGGGTGACCATAGCCTAGAAATCTTCCCTTTAAGCAGAATATGGATCATATAAAGAAACACAGCACATTATATGGACATTGAAGGAATTATTTTTTTCAACCTGAAATTTGTTAAAATTCTTTTACATTCAGAGTAAAAGTCAAAGCATTAGAGCAATGGAATTCTGAAAGACACCACCTTCCATTTCCTCAAATGTGAGAATTTTCACTTCAGTTGGATTTATGAATAATGTGCATATAAGCAATTTATGTGTGTGTGTGTATGGGTGTTAAATGGTAAACATATGTAAATAAATATATATTTATGCATATATATCATAATCTCACACTAAAATTATATTATTCTACTTTACACAAGTATTGAAATACCTCAAGAAACAGGATCCAAAGCATGTGGTTCGAGTACTCATAAAATTCAGAGAGCATTAAAAATATATCTGCCTTGTGTGGACTCTCAGCAGCATCATCAACATCAACAATCCTACACCTCAGACAGATTATCACTGCAGAGGTAGAGTTTGGGAGGAAGGTGTGTGTGCAGATACCATTTCACAAACTAGTTTGTGTGGACACAGACTTCCCCTTTAAGCCTGTGAACAGCAGATGATTTACACTGAGTTCAAGGGGATGCTTACAAGGGGGGCTGGGTTTCCCATGGAGGACTTGATGAGGTCATGAGGCCTTGCCTTTTGGCTGTGAGTAGGAGCTCACCTCCGAGCCAGGGGTTTGCCTGTTGAAGCCCCCATACTGACTGTGCCATCAGCTGTAACTGGCGTCATGCAGAAGGCTGACAGATACAATATCTGATGCTGTACCTCTGCTAATCTCCAAGGTTTGTCTCTCTTCACCTCATTTACCCAGAGATTTGTTGGCAGGCCACAGCCTGCAAGCAGCCAGTCAGTTTTGTCTCTGGGCATGTTAAGTGACATAGCACGTTTTAATTGCCCCTTAGGACATGCCTGACCATGCAGGGTCCAAAATGCTCCTGGTGGCAGGAAATGGTAGCACTGCAGGTAGCACTTGTAGGCTTCTTTGCCAAGGTCATGTCAACTATTTGTGAAGTCCCCCAAAATGCTATAAATATAGGCTTAATCATAACATAACCAATCACAACTCCTATCTGACAGAGACAATGGGTTCAGAGTTTCAAAAGAAGAGCTTTCCATACAAAACTAGCATGTTTTCTTTCCTCTCCCTTAAATAAACTTTTATTAGAGTTTTCGTTTTTGCCTCCAGATTGCTTAGGTCATAGAATCATAGAATCATAGAATCATAGAATAGCATGAGTTGGAAGGGATCTTAAAGATCATCTAGTTCCAACTCCCCTGCCATGGGCAGGGACACCTTCCACTAGACCAAGTTCCTCTGAGCACCATCAAATGTGGCCAGGTGGGATCTCACCAGAGCAGAGCAGAGGGGCAGAATCCCTTCCCTTGCCCTGTTGGCCATGCTGCTTTTGATGAAGCCCAAGACTCAAGTAGCTTTCTGGGATGCAAATGCACATTGCTAGATTATATCCAGTCTCTCATCCACCAGCAACCCCAAGTCCTTCTCAGCAGGGCTGCTCTGGATCTGTCCATTCCCCAGCCTCTGTTGATACCGGAGGTTGCCCTGACACAGGTGCCATGCCTTGTACTTGGCCTTGTTAATCCTCAGGAGATTCCCATGGACCCACTTCTCGAGCTTGTTCAGGTCCCTCTGGATGACATCCCATCCTTCAGGTGTGATAACAGCACCACTCAGCTTGGTGTCATCTACAAATTTGCTGAGGGTGATACCTTGATACCTTCTTCTATGAAATTGATGAAGATATTAAATAACACTGTTCCCAGTATGGGCTCCTGAGGGGCACCGCTTGTCACTGATGTCCATTGGGACTCAGAGATGTTGACCACTGCTCTCTGGATGTGACCATCCAACCACTTTCTCACCCATCAAACAGTCCACCCATCAAAACCATCTCTTTTCAATTTAGAGAGAAGGATGCTGTGGGGGATTATGTCAAAGGCCCTACAGAAGACCAGATAAATGACATCATTAGCCCTTCCCTTGTCCACTGATGTAGTCACTTCATCATAGAAGGCCACTAGGTTGGTCAGACAGGACATGCCCTGGATGAAGCCATGCTGGCTTGTCTCGAGTCACCTCCCTGTTCTCCATGTGTCTTAGTACAGCTTCTGGGAGGATCTGTTCCATGATCATCTCAGGCACAGAGGTGAGGCGGACAGGCTGGTAGTTCCTCAGGTCCTCCTTTCCACCCTTTTTAATTGGGTATAGTGTTTCCCTTTTTTCAGTCACTTGGGATTTCACCTGACTTCCATGACTTTTCAACTATCATAGAGAGTGGTTTGGCCTGTAGATCATACATTAGTACACAGGTTCTTGTCAGTCTCTGTTAAGTGTTGCTAAAGGTTTAATGCCTTACAATTCACCAATCTTGATGTTCATAAACCACTAGGAAATTATTCATGCCTAGGCTAACTCTTTACAGGTGTGCTGTGACTGATTGTAATGTGTTGTGAAATACAGAATATTAGACTGTTGGAAGACCATCAATGGCATTTTTTGATTAAAGGAGAACTAATATTTGGTCAGCAAAATTTAATGGCTTCACAGCCCTTATTTCTTTTCACTCTTCAGACATTTGCATTCATTCATACCATGCACACATGAATTGACAACTCCAGCAGCAGAACTGGGCTATGACTCTCTGAGTGTATGAGTTTGTATCTCCATGTATTTCTACGAAGATATAACTCTGCACATATGTTTATATACAATACAAGCACTGGACCATGTCTCACTTTTTCTCAGTACAATGTCTGTTTCTCTTATCTAGAGATGGTAACTTGCTCTATCTGGATTTCAGTTACTTCCAGGAAGGGCTAATTAAGAATCTGAATTTTAGCTTGGGACATGCAGATCAGACTTTGCCAACAAAATGAGAAATACAGAATCTGACCCTGTATTTTATGTAATAGGCTATCAATAAAATCCTTTTGATTCTACAAATGCGAAAAAACTAAAGTTGAATTCATTTCACTTACTTTCAGCGATATGAAAATTGAGCATCCAGTCTAAGCTGGTCACTGAGGCTAGATATAATGTCACTGCAAGGAGAAATAAAGGGCAATTGATCCTCAAAACAAGCATCTAAAATAGATGGAATGAACTGCCTCCAAAACGCTTATGTGCCTCTAACTGCAGTGACTATAAGTGGAGTCTACATGACCATTTGAAATAGGACACCCCACTGTCGGATGGCTGAAATTAGGCTGAGACATATCCCACCTGTGAAAAAGAATTTCTTCCCAAGACAAATTCATTAATATCACAAGTATCTTTAAAGATGCTTAAGCCTCTCTGGTTCTGCTGAGATGCATCTTAAGGAACTCCAACTCTGGGTTGTAGTAAGTAGGAAAGGTGGCTGGAAACACCTCAAAAATTAACCTGTTAATGTGTTTCTCGATGTCTTTGAGACGTGTCTCTAACAGACATAAGTAAATTAAAGAACTAAGATGTTTTCTCAACAACTTCAGAAACCTGCAGTTGGAAGGCAGCATTGCCATTTAGCAACTGCTCCTTAACAGGAGTTTTAGTATTCCTGTATTGCCGAAGGGTGAAAAGAAATGCCAGCTGGGAAGCAACATGACAAATGAAGGCAAGGACATTGCAGTACACACTGCAAATACAGAGAGGTGACCTGCAGGCTTCAAGAATCCTGTCTCCAGAGTTAAAGTAACAGAGACTTCGAAACACAAGGCTATAAATGACTGATGATATTCAGTATGGTCCTTTGATGCTGCTTGCAACCCTATGCACTGGACAACCGGTTTGGCCTAATTTCAAAGTCTCTGCCAATGCTAAATAACAAATGCCAAAAATCTGTACAAAAGCATCAAAGTCACAGGTGCTACGAAGGGCAAAAGGAAAAAAAAAGGCAACAAACCAACAACCAAAAAATCATAAGGAAAATAAAGAGTATTGCCAATAGCCTAGATGGTAAATCCTGGAGACCTGAAGAATGTACAGAGTTAAAAGTTATTTAGAAAGGGCAAAATAAAGGGTCATTATCCAGAAGTTGTATAAGCAACAGTGTACATATAAACATTTATATATGAATATGTATTAAGTTACGTAGGAAGGTATGTAGGTAGATTAATAGATATAGAAATATATAGATAGATTAGATAGATAGATAGATAGATAGATAGATAGATAGATAGACAGATAAATGTTGGAAGAACTTCCAAAAGATGTCTACTGACCTGAACCTGAGCAGAAAAGTATGATTAACTGAAGGATATGAAATACCTTGAAATACTTTTTTCTTAAATAACTAATACTTTGTTTTATTACTTGCTTTAAGAGAGAAGGCACAAGACTGGCACAGTCATATCACGAGAATGAACATTTGGCAAACCATGGGCTAGTCCAAAAGAACAAGGCCTGGCAGGTCTGTGAGATAAGAGTTGCATGCCTGATCCATAGAGGGTGAGTCAAATCCAAGCAGATTTGTAGCTTGGCGTTTCTAAGCAAAATACAATATCATATTGATTAGAAAGACACTTAGCATAGAGGCAAGAACATTCCAGAGTCAAACCCTTGACTTGAACACGGCAACAGCTTCTGCAGACTTAGCTTTGTGCATTGTGAGAAGTTCCAGTGACTCCAAAGGGAGTCAGTATGCCAGGTAAAGCACGTGTGCAAGCCTTCACAGGATGTAAAAACTTCCCTGAGACCGCCTTGACTATCAAATAGCATATGTAGTCCTGACTGAGTCTGGAAAAATATGTAGATGTTCATATCGCAGGAAATTACATTTCTAGTAAGATGCTTTTATGTAAATGCCTGCCGTAAAGAAGGCAGATTTATAAATTTTTGCCAACCCCATATCTTCTTGGAACTGCTCCAGCTATGCACAGATATCATACCACCATACTTTAGGGTCAGATACCTGAGCAACAACGTATCTGGTATTTCTTTGGATCAGTAATTTACCCCAAGAGTTTGGGCTCTAGAAAATCTGTTGAGAAAATTGGAATGCTAGTTACAACTTTGGAAAAATATTGCTTAGGTCTCTTGAAGGAATATATTGTCATTCATGAGCTCATTTTTTTGTTCACATTTTGGTAAAGGAAGACAAAATAATTGGCATGAAAAGTTCTGAGGCATTAGATAAAGGTCAGATGCCAAATTATATCAAATTATACATAAAGGTATTTCCTGTAATTTAATGTATCACTAAGATATGCATATTTTACTATTTCTACCATATTCTGTACCAACATGAAAAAAAAAGAAACTGAACAAAGAAAATGCAAGAAACTTATCTTATTACCATGAGTATCTTTTTTTACCATGTTCATTCCAATTCAATCCTCTTCAGCAAACTATAGGGACAATTGCCTAATTACAGGTAATTAAAGGTTTTTCTCTATCAGAAGAGGTGACATGTGATATCTGATTTTTAATTATGAATAAATCTCGGTCTATTCATACCTGTAGTCTCCTAATTAACTTCTAAAATATTTATGAAGGGTTTAAGAAAACAGCCCTGAATTTAATTTTATGTTTCTTAGCAGTGTTGTTAATAGAATAGTGGATATTATATGGGGAACTATAAGCTATTTTAATTATCCAGTTATTTAGGTATAAAACAATCCATGACTACTAAGGAAAAGACAAATGTCTTAGAGAGCAGCATCTCAGCTGGTATAACTCAGTATTTAAGTTTATAAGCTTATTTACTTGCAAACTTCACCATAAGTGGATTTCATGTCTGAATAACATTCTCACAGTAACTGTTATAGCAAACTGGAACACGACTCATCTTTGGGTTAGACTTTTCGTTATCATCCAGGGATTAGCAAAAATATCTAACAAATCATAAGTGTGCCTAACAATTTATTATTCTTGTGTCCACAGATACAATCCTGTCCATAGGTACATGCTTCCGGAACGCCTATAAATATGTGCACTTATGCTACCAAATAAGGCAAATACTTATAGGTTCAAAAATTGGTAATCAAATGCCAATATACTGCAGCGGGTCAAATTACCAGCAAATGTTTTACTAATTAACAGTAGAATATTATGCAATAAAAAAGAAAGGACTTATTTCCCGATCTACAGCGTGCCCATAATTTACACATATTTTTCAAATAGGGAAATGTAAGAACGGGTGTGATTGCAGCACACATTCATTATTTGTGCAGACACGCCATTTTCAGCAAGCTAAGTAAAAACATCCAGCAGCAGCAATGTGTGGGAAACCATTTTACATACAAGAACTCATTTTCATATGGGTTCATTTTTACTGTAATTTTTTGGGGACTGGGGGGGAAAAAAAGTCTGGATAAAGTTGATTTTAGCCTAGGTTACTGTGGGGGAAAATACATGCACAGATACCCAAGTACTACTGAATAACGTTGTTTGGTTTTGATCGACCAAATATGCATGCTTGAAAAAACATGCCATAAATATTATCTGGTGGGGAAAAAAATGATCACACAGGATACAATTGCAGGTTTTTATTTTGTTCATAAAAACACTTTCCTGAAACTGCAGAATTTTTAGTCTGACAGCGTGTACTTGCACATATAAAGCAAATGAAAGTCTGAAAGATGAATTCTCCCATTCACAAACAATCTAAAGGGGAAGTATGGAAAAAAGATTACACTGTTTAATGTATTTGTATATAGCATTATAAGGGCTATGTAAGACTGTATTCTGGTTTTATAGAAATATAGCATACCAGAAAATGCTATTATATTCTCACATGAATCCACCATCATAATAAAAAATGACTTCTTTGATTTCAGGGAAATACACCTTCTACTGATTATGGAACATAAATCCACTTTACATTTTTGAAATGCATCCAAAAGAGCTGAATCACAGCAATTTTCAGTGGAAATACCAATAAACAACATGGTTTTACATGCATATGTAAAAATTAAATACTCATTTAAGGCTAAAATGTGACTAAACCATTTTAAATGGCTTCTCCATTTCACAAACCGCAAGCACCCACACAAAATTAGTCAGCATCTAATGACTTTAAAAAACACCGAAACAATAACCATAAAACTTTAACCTCATCCTTAACCTCATCCTGCCATACACTTGCTATAGTTTTACAAGTATTTAGTATCAGTAATTTTATTGATACTACTCCATCGTTTCTCCCCTGTGCCCTGATCTTGCTTTATGACACCATCTCTACTGTGGGATCTCATTCTAAACCCAATTCACTATAATAGTATCAAACAATGAATAATGCAACTCTACCCTTGTATAAAGGGTGCACTGATGCTCTCCATGCACATCTCCCACCTCCTGCACCATGATTTAGGTGCAAATGACTGAAAGATCAGTTTGCAAGCTTGGCTTTACACCATGCGGTTATTTCCATTGAACCTCTGGAAATTATTCGCAGCAGGTAACATCAAGCACTTGACTGGCAAATGTCTACAAGCCTGGGATCTGAGTTGATTAACTAATGAAGGGGGCATGAAGAAGTGGTGGGAGAGGGCAGGGGGAAGATGGGGAACCATCTCCTTTCCACCTTCACAAAGAACGCATGCTGCAGCTCAGGTGCGGAAGAGTAATGAACAGTCAGCTTCTCTATGGTGTTGCAATACATAGTGACACGAAGCTGCTGGCTCCAGCAGGGTCTGCAGAAGCATGAGGGATCTGCACATTTGAACATCAGCATCCAGATGCCAAACCATGCAAACCCCTTTCACAAACCCCCAGTGTTGCTTTCTGGAGGTTTAGATGGGCAATCGCTAATGACATGTACAAGGGTTGCTGGGAGTGGGCTCTCTGCTTGCAAATCACCAGGGCAAGGGATTACAGTGAACATCTGATAGAGTACTTGAGTGCTTTAGGAAAACGTAGTGGGAAGTTCCAAGAGCACTTGGCAATGCCATTTAAGGATACCACTAAACACAGAATAGAGCTTGATTAAAGACAAATGAGAACATGGCACCACCTCACGGTCATTTATTGCATGATGATGATGTTGCAACACTCAAAGAAGCTTTGTGCTGCATGTGTGAGTAAATGCAACTCAAAGCCAAGATAGTATTTTACATGTAGATTATTAATATACATACTAATATTAATATAAAGTTTCATGCATAAAAAGGAATTTCCATATACATACATATGCACATCTCTATGTGTGTATATATCTGTGTGTGTGTCTCCATATGTACACGTACATAACAGCGAACAAAAAGATTTTCTGCAGAGATATGAATTTTCAAACCAGAATGTGGCATTCGTCTGGGTGTGCATATATAATCTTTGGTTGCTAGTAGCTGTAGTTAAATTAGAAGCATTTCTAAGGCTGTTACATTTTTTAGGGACCATTAGTCCTTCTGGAGCTCAATGCTATGCGAATAACGAATGCATCAGTCATACTGCAATGGATAAACTGAACCGCGAACATAAACTTTTAAAGCCTCGCTGTTTCTCTCTAAAGCAACTTTAATCTGTGCTTTGCCCAGTCCGTGCGCTTATTCCTGGCTGCTGGGTAATGTGCCGAGCTTGTTTCAAGGGTTTACACTTGCAACCTAAAAATCAATTATATGAAAAACAACAAAAAATATTCTTATTGCATGCCATAAAAAAAAAAAAAAAGAAAGAAAGAAAAAAAAAAGATACAAAAGGTTAAGCAGAGCAGCCGGCATCTGCACACTAATGACATGATTGTTATGATAGGTGTTTGCTTTACCCTGCAGTGGTAACATTATAATTCATCCACTGCTGAATGAGTGGGGACAATTAATGCAGTCAATGTGTCCCACGTGTTCCCTGCAGCATTAACAAGGCAGCTCCAGGCCCCTCGGCATACACGGGGCTGAAAATTGAGCCGGCTCTCCCGTTGAATGTGATCCTGATTACCTCCGCGGGGGCCACCTGCTGCTTCGTGCCTGCTGGTTTTGTGCGCTGGCCGCCTCTGCCCGCGGGGCCCCCGGGGAGCCCGGCCCGGGGCCGCGGGCAGCTGACACCAATCTGTCGAGCCGGGCAGCGACAATCGCGCCCCACGTGCCCGGCAGCGACACGCTGCGCTTGGCCACGCCGAGCCGCCACGGGCGGGCAGGGCAGGGCACTGCCCCCGCCGCTGCTTTGTGAGCCACGGCAAGCGGCGCTCCTGGCCCCGGGTGTCTCATTGCGCCTGCCTGCGCTGGGATGCAGGGGTGCTGGACTTGTTGGGATGCTGTAATGCCGGGGGATTCTTCTGGCGTTCAAAATGCGCTGTGGTTGTGCGGCTGAAAATGGCGGGCACCCGTGTACAGTGGGAGACCAACTGGTTGAGTCCTGAAGCCTGTCTGTGTCCGGCGATAATGGAGATAAAGTTTTGCTCTGGTTGTTGCAGTGCTCCTAAAGTAAACCCATGAAAGAACATGAAAACCGGCTTCCATCTCTGGGCCAGCAAGTGGCAGGCCCTCACCGCCCCCTGCTCAGGTATTGACAGGTGAGGACCGTGCTTGCAGCAGCACCGTGGTGCTTCTCGTTCTCAGCCTATCCCCAAAAGTAGGAGGGTTCCTGAGAGGCTGTGATCAGCTCTGCAGGTCTGTGCCGCTGCAGCTGTGGTCAGAGGGGCACTGTGCAGCAGCATGAGGGATCCATGCCTGAAAATAAGAGGAGGAGTCAAAAGGGAAGAGAGAGGTGAAAGAGCTGAGTGGTGCCAGGTTAGCACTGCTGTGCTGCAGGGTGGCAAACACAGGTTTCATTATTCTGTAGTGTGAGCTTCTTGCACAGGAAGTTTGGAGGGGTTTAGCAATCTGCTTTCCTTTGCCCTCTGCTAAGTGAAGGGCATTTGCTTCATGAATATTCCATTACCCTGCTGTTCCCTGCAAGCCCTCAACCAACTTTTGAAAATAAACAAGTGTACACACTTCTAGGCAACAGCATCCAGCCCTTGCTTTCTTTTTTTCCCCCTCTCTTCTAAATAGTAAAAAATGCCAGATGTTTTTTCCATGAAATTCGTAATCTCTTAGATAGATCTCTCACAAAATATGAAAGTGTGCTGCAGACAGATCCCAAGGAACTATCATCTCTTCGTGCCAGGCTATTAATCTGATTTAAATTATTTTAGGAAACTCACTTCTTCCTTAAAGCTTTCCAACAAGGGCCTCAAAACTCCTTTCAAAAGTATATTTTGATTCCTGGAGAATATGCCACCAATGAACATTATAAATCTGAACTCCTGCGACTACCTGTGTTACTGCACAAGCCAGCTGGAACTTGGCCAGGATCATTTTCTCTATTTGTAGACCACACAGCCGAGCTAACATGTAGGAAATAGAGAAATTTCTATGTATTATTCATACTAATTATTTGTATTCAACTGAGGCCGGACTCTTTGTGATATGTATCTTAACAGATGTGTTATTCGTATAAATGTGCAAGACGTGGGATTTCAGTTCTGGAGGGATGTTTGCGTTTCCAGACCTCCTTGCTTTTCATTCAAGATGGGCACAAAAATCTACCTAAAATAACAGCTGGAAAAAATATAACCAATATTTTCGTGGGTTTTTCCCCATTCTGCACATCTAAGCCACTTTCAGATCTGGATTTTAATCTAATATTTAGCTGATTCATCCATTCTTATTATGAGTTGGGGTGTCTGAGTTTACAATCTTAGATTTCTGTGTCTTGTCATCTCTTAAGATAATGGAGATAAGATGACTTGCCTCAGGGAGAGAACTGGAAGATGGGTCTGATCTCGAAGGGCTCAGATAATGGCCTCTCTGTGTACTTGTAGGTAGATAGAAGAATATTTGGTGGAAGTTATCCAAAAGAAGTAATAAGGTCACATCATTCAAAATTTGGAGGGTAAGAGAAGCAAGGAAAGGAAGATGATTCCTCCACAATTAATAAAAGGTAATTGGTAAGTAAAATACAAGCTTTCAAAAAATAAACCCTTTTCGTTTTGCTTTTGCTTACAATGGAATGATATATTTATGGGGGAAAAAAACCAGTATTTTAAGGGAAACAAAACTGTGCTCTGAGAATTGTCACTCATTAAAAGTATTTCTCAACTGGTTTCACAAGGCAAGAAAACTCAAATGCCCTAACTCCCAGACCAGAGCCCACCCACTGAGTTATTTGCCTCCCCAGAGGAAAAAGATAATTTTGATGCCATGAAAATAATATTAGTGCACAAAATTCAGATTCCTAAGGACATTAGCATCTTTTCAGTCCTGAATTAATGAACAAATTTAGTTCACAGTCGCAGCGAGCTATTTTTTTACTGTGTGATATCCAATTCAAAAGGAATTTATCAGCTTCCATCTGCTATTATGAAAAATACCAAAATTAGAGATTTTAGTAAAGAAACCTGAAAGCTGCACCCATTGAACTTTGAGCTAGAAGCCATGCTTGGTAACCCCAGGCTGTAAATAATTCCCTTTCTCCGAGGACTGGATAAAAAGTTAGACATACAGTGCTGTGTGATCAATTGATTTTACTGGCAGTGGGTCAGGTCAGGAGGACCAGAAGAAAGGCTATGGCAGCACAGCCAGTGAATAAATTGCTGGCTCAACCCAGAGTGCAGCCAGTTTGTTCTGAAAAATATGTCATCGTATATGTGGCCAAGTGTACTGCACCATGCTGCAGAGGCTTTGCTCAGGGCTCTTTTCAGACTTCTCTGTCTAGAAAATAAAAATATGGTGTGAATAACACTCAGACCTTTATTCTGAATCAAACCCAATGGCATCTGAGATTTTCTCCAAGATGAGTCAATTCATATTCATTTCAGCAGGAGCATAATTGAGTAGAATATTGCCCAGCCCCAAAATCTGTGTGAAGTCATGTTTAAGCTGTTCTTGTAGGCCTAGCAGGTCCGAGGAAATGGGAATCTCAAAGTTTCAACAGGTTCCTTGCTTCAGTTTTGAATGAATTTTGAATGTGTCCCACAGGTTTTTTGCTAAATCTAGTCTACATCCTGGCTCAAGTTCTAATGGCCTCCATATCACTCTTCCCTGAAAAACTTAGCTTCCTCCAGTTTTCATGTGTATTGAAACCCCTACCTGAATCTTGTAGAGAGTATTGGTTTGGCGTCAAAACACTGAGATCAGGGATTGCTCTCATGCTTCTCAACTTCACTTCTTGGAGTGCCCAGTTTGTGGAGTAAAACCTCTGTTGTAATTCAGTGAACGTCAGCAATTGGATTCCTCCCCATGTGGTTGCACGAGACACCCGTGCAGAGGTAACCTTTGTCAGTCAGGCATAGTCCTGCCTCCATAATGCCCATTTGATAAATTATACATGGGTACCTAATGTACTCTCATAAATTATTATAGGCTCTTATAGCCCTGTGCTTTATGGTGATATGTCATGGCACAGGAGCAGACAATATGTTGTCCCAGAAGATGCCATGGACTCTGAGATGGCATTACAAATTCTACCAGTAAAAAATAACAAATTAAGAGCTCTAAAAGTAGAATACTTGACAACGCCTCCCTTAATTGAAGAAAACGTTCCTAATGAAAGCGAGTTGTTGCAGGAATAGGTGCATTGGTGAGGGACAGACAGGGTTTGATTTAGGATCCCCTCTGGCTCTCTTGTTCCCCAAGCAATCAGGAGGAGCTTTGAGTGCTCAGTCCCTAGGGAAAGGCAAGCCTTACATCACTTACCAACCACGCGTCGTGTGATTAAGGGAAGAGGTGGAAGCCTTCGAAAGGATTTTCATCCAGTCCTTTTCACTAGGAGAAGGCTGAATAATATCTTCAAACTGTGGACTTAAAACATATCTAGGAAGGTGGGATGAAGAAGTCGAGTGGAATCAAATACTTGAAAGATGCAATAGCCATGTTCTGTCCCAGGGACAAAATGCAATGAGAAAATTTAGGACCACTTCAAATGGGTCTGCTTTTTGTCTCGAGATTAACATTAATCATTTAGGATGCTGCTCTCCAACATATGTTACAGCTATACCTAGAAAAGGCTGTAGGACAACACTCAGCAAAAGGTACTGCTCCATATAAGAAGGGCTGCCACAACTGCACCCACAGAGTCTGAAGTTTTCTTTATCCACCAAAGTGCAAAAATGATGGCACTCACAAAGGAATCACATTTAATTTTAAAAGTCTTAAATTATCTGAAATGCACAGGATGATGGATATATGTATTTAAGATGTTCTCATACCTTAGAAGTCTTTTTCTTTTAAAGGATGTTTAACATTTTACATCAGAGGCGCATTGACTTTGATCCAATTTTTCCAAAACACACTTAAGCTGTACAGCAGAACTTCAAGGCTGATGTGGCCTTAAGGTTAGGATCTGTAAAACAACAGTTGGCTGAAATAGTTTCCCACACATTTTAGTGGACAACTATTTTTCCCTTTTTTTTTAAAAAAAAAGCTTTTAAATCAAGGGATTTTTTTTCTTTTTAAATAAATAAATATATTTGATTTATAGGAAAAATTTTACCGTTTTACAGGGGAAGATTAACTGTTTTCAGGGTAAAATGTAAAACTTCCTTTTTTTCCTGCCTACCTTTGTTCTACCACAGTGTCAAGTCAGCTGTAGGAAAGAGTTCACCAGTCTAACCTAAAGATTTACTGCTGCAGATCTAGAGCCACAGTGTAAATGACATTATACTCAGGAAAATATTTCTGATGAAACCAGAAATTCCATGCTTGAGAGGCTGGAAAAGTTTTTACACAGAAAAATTAAAAATCTCTTGTACAGCTTAGTCTGTTTAGAGGTTTTGGGGATTCTTTTTTAACACACTGCTTCAGCTGAATGCAAGCCGTGTCCCTTGCTATCTAAAAGAGAGCAGTTTTCTTGGCAGTGTGTGAAGTGACTGTAATCTTTATTTTTAAGAAACTCCATTGCTTTAAAACTTGGGTGGCAGATATCTACCTTACAGTGGAAATCAGTGGATACCTGATTTGTGAAACAGGACTTGCCTACTCTTTGGGTTGGTTGTGTGTTGAAATGCCATGGCAGTGAGTACTGTAATCAGCCAATGGCACTTTTTAGTAAGAGCAGATATACAAAGCTCAGTCATTAGAAATGAGACGGTTACCAAGACAGGGTCATATGGTGAATGTGAAAATTAATAAAGTAGCAACTAATGATGATATATGGGTAGTTAGGAAATATTATATCTGAAGATTTTTAGGCTGCTACCCAAGAAATAAGCACTGATCATCTATTTCTACTTTTGAAAATAAGGAAACTGAGATCCAGGAAGAAGTGACTCACATAAATGCAGTGATGACAAATGCCATGACATTTCTTGGCTGTCTTCTGTGGATTAGCTAATGCAAGTAGTTGACAGTCACTCACCAGGAAAAAATTGCTTGAATAAAAAGAATGATTTGATCAAAAACAATTGTACAGGGATACCTGCTTAATGCCACCTTAAATGGCAGTGCTTCATGTGCTGGATTAGTTGATAGTGGAAGAAAAGCAATTAGTTAGAGTAGAACCATCCTTCTGATGTCATCTGCTGAATTTCTGGCAAGCACAGGTGACCCTTCTGCAGGGGCTGAACACCTTCCTCCCAGACTCACTGCAACAGCACCATTGATGAAAAGGGTGATACACATCTGGTCTGAAGCAGCAGGGAGCTGCCAGTGCTTCCAGGCAGGGGATGGGTGCTGGCCAGCAGGACCCCAGGCTGCCCAGCTCATCCATCATCCCCCCATTAACCAGGGAGAGCCCTTGCCATCCCCACCCAGCTCCCCTGGACATGGACAATGGCACCAGCTTGGCACCCTCCAGACGAGTGTACATGAAGTGCTGATGTGGATAGGGCTGTTTGAACAGCAGGGTCTGTCAGTGTGGGAACAGCAGCAATGTGCAACCAAGGGAAGAGCTCTGGGGGACCACCAGGCTGTGGCAGAGGAAGGAGACAGTGGCACCTTGGTTACTGCGTCAGCCCTGCCCAAATGCAAACCAGGTGGATGGAGACTCAGACAAGGGAAGGATGCTCAGCCATCAGACCAGCATGTACACATGAAGGCAAAATGCAAGGCCAGGCTACCTCTGGTGAATATTTGGCAAAGCTAAAGAAGAGATTGGAAATGGGTAGTGACCAAGATCTAATTACATTTTAAGTCTTCTTCAGGATAAATCTATCAAGAGTTGACATTGAAAACAGAATTTCTCTTTGGTGTTTTTATTTTGTTGCTTTTTTTTTTGGGGGGGGNGGGGGGGGGGGGGGGGGCAGGGTTTATTTCCCAAAGGGGGAAATTAGCCTCAGTGGCCTCAGGTAGCTCCCACTGACCTTAGATCCTTCCACTGACTTCAAAAGAAATTGGTTTAGGCCCAAGCAGTCTAGAAATGAAAGAGTGCATGGGAAAAAAAAATCAATTTGCTGAAATAGCAAAGGCTAACAACAAGAGAAGGCTGCTTGGCTGTCTTCTGAAAGATGGTGTATGAAAAATAGATTATCTCACTGTTTACAAATACACCATATTTTATCAGAACATAAAACACAGGCCTGAAGTGAGACTTCTGTGGTTCAGTCAGAGGTTTCCTTAGGCTGAACCATGATAACTGCAAGACACTTGGTCAGACTAAAGTGATTTACAGAAGTTCTGAAGATCTGGCCCACTGTATCTGTAGGGAAGTTGCTTTATGTGACTACAGTTCCCCTGCGGCCTGTTTTACCAGCACATACAGGCATCTGAAATTTCATCTACTGATGCGTTTATGTTCAGAAACAGCTAGGTAGGCAATCCAACACCAGTAGCTTCATCCAACAGAGTCTTTGTTTCTGCTCATGATAACATTCTGTTTTATTTTTTCTTTAAATTTACTCTCTAAAAATGCGGATGATTTTTGTTAATTTATTGTCCTCCTGTGAGTGGTATCTCCCTACAGCAGAAAGGACTCAGTTATCTGATCCTCATTGAAGCTGATGTACCTCAAGGGACCCAAAATTCATGCAGCTGCTTCAGACCAGCAATGAGTAAAGGAACATCACCAGAGTGGGATTTACAGCCTCCTCTGACCACTGTTAAGTACCAGTTCAACAAATCTAAGTTACAGTCACAGGTAGGAGGCAGCTAGAAGGGTTGGAAGCTGGTTGGAAAAGGCTGAACAGCTCCTTTTGCTGTCATGATGCTATAATGCTGCAGTACACAAGCACATGGGTGCAACAAAAAGAGATGTAGCAAGAAGCACTCTGGTCTGCAAGGAAATTCAGAACAAAAAAAATACCTGAAACCGCTAGAGAAATGAGACAACATTGTGCAAAACTTTCTGCTGCGCCACTGCGGCTTTATAATATTTAACTTTTTGAAAAATTTTAGAATTCAATTACTTTATTTCTTAAATATGTTTCAGAGCCTTAACACATCTAATAACAGCAGATCAATAGGCTCATTGCCCTACAGTGTATCACAGCACCAGCAAATACCTATGTTATGAAACTAAGTGAATTTACTGGAGTGTAAACCCCCAGTGAGTTGTCTGTAATCAGCCAGCAGGCCTTCAGGGCAACAGAATTAATGTATTTTAATATTTTAGGTTATCTTCCATATGGCATAATGCTATACCCCATCTGTATGTGTGAGTGTGCAAACAAATGTAGGAGGGTTTTTTTCCAGAAATAATTTTCCCTTAGTGGAAGCTCACCTGCATTCTAATGTCTTTTATCATCTACTCCTTCAAACAAACAAAACTTGGAAGAGTGTGAGCCTACAAATAGCATTAATGTCTGTAGAGCTGAATTATTTCAGATTATTTCAGATTTTTTTCTCTTTAGAGTGTTGAAATACCTGTTCTATTCTACTTTAAAGGACTCAACCATTTAAAAAACAAGGCATCCTTGAAAGAGACTTTTTTGTGGCACCTATCTATCACTGAATCACAAAATAGCATGTTCAAGGCTTCATATAATCATTGTCATACAAGTGTTCTGAAAGAGTTTACCTCTTGTGGACATACTGGCAGGGCAGCCATTGGCCAGGGGGTCTCTAGCTGACTTAACGTGCTCAGAAACACAGCTCTCAGTAAGAGCAGGTAAAGGGTGATGCCGAAAGAGGAAAACACACGCGCATTTATATTTACATAGGCATTTATGCTGGTTCCCGTGGAGCATTACGGAGAACTTTTAATAACTCTCCAGAACAGTCGTGGGGAGGCAACAAAGGGGAGGAAGCATCCCTTGCTGAATCCTCACATCCTGATCAACAGTCAGGATTTCACCTCCTTGGGTGCCCTGTTCTTAGCTTATGCAGACCAGGCGTGCAGTAAGCTCAGCAGCAGAGGTGTCAGTGACAGCTCTGGCACGGTACCACACAGCTTTCCCATGCTTGGCTGTATCAAGTTGAGTGAATCGCCTGTCAGAAACCCAAAGGAAGTAATTTTGGCGTCAGCATTAGATAATGTCCACCATCAAAAAAAATGTAGGTTGCTAATGATTTAAATTCAGGCTTACTTCAGGAGTTGTACAAACTAGGACAGCAACATCCTGCATTTATGCCTGCAGTAAAATATTTTTGAAAGACGGGCTTTTAAAGCTAAAGGAGAGGCTGCAACACTATCAGCACTACCATAGATTCAGCAAGAGAGACTGCAGCCTGATGATCACACATCAGCTGTCATGTGCCTTTGTAATAGAGGTATTATTTACTACTTCAAGAAAAAATAAACAGCACTATTTGTTTGATCTGTGTCTCAGAGAAGAAACAAACTGCAGAGACTTAAAGAGTGGCATTGTTAACTAGCACTGTTGGATAAATTCTTTTATGAAAAAAGAAAAAAACTTTAAAAACAAGTTACATAATAGACCACCTTTTGTAGTATGTTTTCTTCTGAATCCTGAAATTATTAATGTATTACTGATATTGTTAGAAACTCATTGAAGCATTGGTGCTGTGAACAGGAGGGTGGAATTCACAGAAGAAAACTCCCTTTCCAGAGACATACTGTCCAGGTAAATGTATGAATTTTCTTGGTGACAATTGTGAAAAAAATGTATTTTAAAAATATTTCCTTCTTCCTTTTGGTTTTTTTTTTTTTTGTTTTTTGGGGGTTTTTTTTGTTGTTTGTTTGTTTGTTTGTACTTTTTCTGGCAGTCATGTGGGAAAATACATTTTGCAGGGATATTGGCAATGGAAGAAATGAGTTTCACAGATGCAGGTGTACTGTCAGGAAAACAGAGACTGTGAAGGGCTTCCATGGAATCCTGTTAGCAGCACATGGCATGACAAGCATTTTTGTGCACCCTGGTGTAGCCATGCCCCATTTTTCAGGGTGTCCCATGGTGGTACAACCTGTACTGCCTCTGCTCCTGCTCTGTGTGAGGAGTTACCTTCAGCCCAGAGATGAAAGTCATCCACAGCCACAGATTTTGCAGAGTTGGAGGCTGAAGAGTTTGACAAAGTGAGAAGCAAGTAAAAGCCAGCATGTGGTTGCTGAACAGGAGGTATTCGAGTCAGAACAGAAGAGAATTTTTACAGAATTTTGGGGGAGAAGTCAGAGGAACTTAACATACCAAATGGTTGAGCCCTATCACCTAATCACACACCTACATCATCCCTGCTCATGTTGATTTAGGCCATGTCCTCAGCGTTCCTTAAAGCCCAGAACCAGTCTTTCACCCCGTTGCTACATATTTTTGCATAGACCTCCTTGAAGTAATTTTTCGAAGTCCTCATTTTGGGTTGTTCCCTGATGACATGGGTTGTGTATTCATGTTATTCATTCATATATGTCTGTTTCACACAATTCCCAATCCTTTCTCCTTAATCTAACCTCTATTTTTAATGACCAGGTGCAACAGTCATGCAAACTTCTTTCACAACCAAAATAAGTTAACTAAAATAATCTAAGAGAGGTGTGGATTATTTTTACTGCATTTTTTCCCTAACTAAACTAATGTCACTGGCTTCTTTCTGACATATCCCATCATTTATACTTCTCTAGTTTTTGTTGATTTTCTACATCTAAGAAAAAGTGAAACAGAGGGGAAAAAACAATAAAGCAGTATAATGGCACAAAAACATAATTTGAATCCATAGTGCATGGCAAGTTCATGCTAGAATCAAAATTATCAGTTACATTTGCAGTTTCCTCAAAGCAGCTCCCAACCCACTGCTGCATTTACATTTGATCAGTTTTTAAGTGTACAAACTACTAAAAAAGAGAGTTCCTCACAAAAACTAATGATGCAGATCACAGGTTTTTTCATTAACTTTTTCACAGCTTGACACTGACACTTTTAGCTGGGTTGATTTTTGTTTTGACTTGAAAACTTGCCTTTAATTTTGCCTGTTTCTTGGACTAGAAATGTTGATGTTGAGATCTTTTTCGAATAAACAGGTTTAATTCTGGGAGTTGATGATCATCCTGTCCCTATTGATACAAAGCACTCTGAGACAGCTCTGTCTTAGAGCATGCACATTCACCTCAGTGTGAGAAGTTTTCCTTTGAACTTATAATTATATCTACTTAAACAGCAATTCTAATACAATCTTTCATAAGAAATGCATGTGCATATGCATCTACATATATCTATACACACACACATATATTTTTTTTTTGTCTCTAACTGGACTGCCTTTAGAATTTCACTTCCATTGATCCAGGGGTCAACGGGTAAAAGAAGAACATCTATCTATTTCTCTTTAAAGAAACTTTGAACATATCGTAGGCTTGAAAATATACAATGTCAAATAATTGATGGTGAATATGTATATTTGGAACTGAAAAACAAAGTGTTTTGCATGGGGATTCTAAAGCAAACTGAGGTTTAAATTAGGAAGTGATGCAAAAAGTAAATCTGATCAATCTGCGACTAAATACTAAGGGGTTTTCTCTGCAGTGTATGTTAATTGGTATTCATTAATTTGTATTCACAACTTCTCATCAGGGTGTATACTTTATTTTTAGAGAAATTGAGGCAGTCAAAGGAGAGAAGTTCACAAGATTTAACCCTGAAAAAAAAAGGAGAAAGCAATACTCAAACACAGATTCTAGTTCAAGAGTTCCTGGCATGACCACCATAGTACCTAGGTCAGTGCAAATGAAATGGAGCAGTCCTGCCGTAACACAAAAGCAGCAGGAGAACTGCTACCTGCACAGACTGCTGGCTCCACAGGAAAAATATACCTCCTTCCACTGCCAGCTGAAAGAGCGTGAAACCAAGACGGAACTAATGTGTCTGGCTCTCTTTTTCGTCTAGTTTTTGCCTGCCTTCTACACAAATCCCATATTATCTCCTTTTTCTAATTGTAAAAGGAAGGACAGCTACACTTGCTGTTATGGTTAAGATTTTTGCATCATGTTTCATTGGCACCAACACCTATTTGTTCAGTGGCCTGAAGTAAGGTGAGCCTGGCTGGGATTTTAAAGAGCATGAGGGCTATATTTGATAAAGTTCTTCAGAAATCTGAAGATATAAACACGCATACAGTTCATTGAATGACACATATCTTGCCGGTTCAGGTACTTATCAAGAACCTCCAAGGCAACTAATTTTCATGTTTTAAGAACTAAGTGCTAGAAATGGTTAAACACCTTAGGTGAAATGGTTTTCCATTTGCAAAGGCATTTTTTTCTCAGATTCAAAGCATTTCACAGAGATGTGGCAAAGTGTATGACATTTCCTACAACTGAAAGTCAAACTAAATTGGATTGAACTTATCTCATTAAAGTAGACATTATTTCATACAAATAAAGGGAAAAGTATAATTTTACTGTTTTCTTATCTTTCATTTTGAAAATTTATTACATGTTCAATAATATTAAAAGCTAGACAACAAACATAATTATGTTACAATATTAACAAACAACCTGAAAATTGAATATGTTGGTGTTTCCCAACTGAAATTTTAGTTCTAGGAGAAATTTTGAACCTGTGTTTTGATTTGATATAAAAAATAAACTTCAGAGTTTCCTAAGCAAAGGGAATTTTTGGTTTTTTTAAGCAGTCCTAATAAGATCTCTGAAAATCTGGCACTTAGAGCTGGCTTAACTCTGTCTGCTTTCATGCTCTTTGTAATATTCCTAGTGACTTCAAAGGAATCAATTAGCTTAATGCTAAGGATTTTTAAAAATCTCATTCTCTTTCTGTTCACAATCTGTATAATGGAGAAGTGATTAGAATATCTATACTACAGAGGTATTCTGAAGTTTTAATTAAGTTCTAGAAATTAATTCAGGATCCTGAGATGGGAGAAATGGAAAGAAATAACACCCTCATGTGCTCTGGAGCCTCTGGCTGCAGACTGTGAAGCTGTAGCCACTTTTACCACTTGAAAATATGGAACTTTTAACTCCCAACAGTATGATCGGGAGCTAAATGTCTGTCTCTCTCTAAGTTGTGAAATGAAGAAAATCATTGTGTGTTTAGAAACCTCTTTGCTCATGTTTTGTAATGAGATGTCCAGTAGTCTCAGTCTTCAGTCTTTAATATTATTCCTCGCTAGGATTCTTTTTGTCAGCCACTTGTAGATGTTCCTCTGACTGCTCAGTCTTCTTTCCATCTCATCAGAATTCCTCATTTCAATAACAACACGGGCATCTTTGTGATAGTTTTTTTTCGTCATTTCCTGGTGCCTTAAGAAACACTATTTCTGTCTGAGCATGGTCAAGACTGACATCTGTATAAGTCTGGGTATTGGTGTGCATTCTGATACACTCGTCTCTAGAAGAAAAATCATTTGAATGTTTCCCCTTCCCACTATGAACCGTCAGCCTCTTTAAAATCTCTTGAGTGCAAAAGCCCTGTGTGATTGGAGATTGTGGGAGAATAGCTGCTCCTCCTTTGCTGATCCTTCTGAGACACACTAGAGATGGCCCACACCCTCCTGCTTTTGTGGGGACATGACCTCCATATAATCCCCACAAGGCAAAGGTAAATCCAAACTGCTGCATCTGTCTCTCTTGGCAGGTTCCCTCAGAAGTGGGCATTCAGGAAACCCCACAATGAGGGGGGAGTTCTCTGAACTGCTGCAGAGGTGAGGGAGAGTGATGATCCATAGACACAGCACTCAGTCAGCAAGTTTTCAGTCAGAGTCAGCATGTGACAGTTGTCACCCTGCTCCAGAGGTAAATTAAATGAGGTGGGTTGTATCTACAAACTGAAAGCACATACCTACATGATGCACAGAGAAACACCTGCACAGCCTTCCTAGAAAGGTTTGGAAAGTGTCTAGACAATCTGGTCCACTACATGTAATACACAAGGCCGGACAACTCATATTTTCCTTTCCAGTGGATTTTGATACTCACTCTGCTTCCACCCCGAGCCTGACACTGAAACTATCCTTTCTGATTGAAGATATTTCTGTAACTGCCCTAACCTCGAAACTCAGCTGTGGGTTTTGTGCCTCTGGGCACATTTCCTTGCTTGATGGTAAAGTACCTATCACAAGTAGTATCTCGGAAACCACCGCCCCTTACAGCATCCCTTGTCCCTACTTCGCAAAATACCTCTAATCATAACCTTTTACTGCCAGATGGAGTCAGTGGGGCTTAGCAGCGGGAGCATGGGCAGGACCCAGGGGCAGGATGTGATGGGCAAGGCTAACACATAGCTGCAGCAGTGCCACAAAACAGAGGAGTGTGGTCCACCTCATCAGGTGTTAATGGGCTATGAAGGGGTCATAACTTCTGGTTAAAACCCTCCCTTGTTTCTTTGGTTAATCTGCATGTCTAGTATTTTTCTGATCAAGCAATTTAGAAAACCAGTCTGCTTTAAATGGTCTGGATTGCATTGGCCTGGATGGGAAGTGCAAGGCAGAGTATCACAAAAATACAGTGAAGCCTTGAACTTTAAAATAAATGCCTAGAAGTTTTCTATCCATAAAATATACTGTGAGAATTAAAGGAGAAAAAAAGTTGCAGTTAGTTTAATTGTATTCTGAATAAATGGCATCTAAAATATCTCAAATTTAGAAGTGGAAAATTAGACAAATGTCGTCCAGAGGACTATTTTCATCTTGTTCTTCCAGAGTATTTAGCCCCTAACAGTGAAAACAAAACAGTACTATTAAAAACAGAAGAATGGGTACCACGTTAGAAATGCAACAACAACAACTGTAAAATCTCAAGTTTCTTGTGCCTCTGAACGTAAAATGCCTAATGTGACGGGCATTCCCATATTATTGTTTTCATTTGCCCTAAACTGCCGTATCACAATTCCACACACAAAGTGGCTGCATGGGGGAAACAGATAAAATAGTCCCTACTCATAAGGCTTCTGCAGTGTTGGTTGGTTTATAGCCACAAACTGTTGCGGTTTATGATTCACCGAGGTGAAAGTATGCAAAAAATATCAGCTCTCTCCATGGCTCATGAGTTTTTCTCACAAAATGAGACCTTTTCAGGACTCAGGAACTCTGCCTATGCAATGTAAATAGATGCTAAGATGAAGCAACAAGTTTCTTTGAGCTCCATTTCATTGCTGTGATATCAGGCATGACTTCAGCACTGCAGAGTCTTTACTCTGCAGGCACCTCTCTTTCTCTTTTGCATGACACTTAGTTACTGTCTCCAGAATGGGGAAGAAAAAAAAAATTTCAGCCTAAACAATTTAACCGAAAGCAGCTATTCAGAACGTAAAGAGTGGATGTCCTGTTTGTGCAATGTAACTGGGAAAACTTCAAAGTTTGTCCTGTCTGTTCCCTCCCTTCTTTCTTTCCCCAACAATCTCCCAACCAAACATTTATGGTTATTCAGTTGACAGCCAATAAATAGCGAAGTGTTTGGGGGAAATCTGTAGTTTTTTTGGAAAGAAACCTATAAAAGAAAGAGACGCAGGGAGAAAGAGGAGGAGAGAGAGCGTAATCTGTACACCATCTGTTGCCTAGTGCAATTCATGCTGACACAGGGCTTTTTGACATTTTATACCTCGAATGCAAGCACATAGATCATTTCTACCTTGTACTTTTCCCGTCTCATTATCGGAATTTATTCCCTCGCTTTGTTGTTGGTGGAGTCCCTATTCTAATTGTTTCTTACATGTGCTGTAAATCTGTCCTCCAATCAGTAAAGCCCTGGAACATGAAACTGAGACCTAGCAATTTCCTTTGCTTACCAGTGCATCTGCTGGAGCGTAGTGTTGAAATAAAATGAAACATGTTTGCACTCTTTTTCTATCATACTGTAATGCGCCTTTCATTTCGCTCAAGGAATTTTTAATATTCAAGCCATACCCTGTGCATGAAGTCATTTCCTTTCGATATAATTGTAATGGTAATACGCATGGCCTAACTGGCAGTGGCACAGCTGGCTGCTTGCCACAGCTGAGCCTCTGACTCAAAGACTTTAATTCTGTCATGCCTCATCTGGTTTTATGTACTCTTTTGTAGTTAGTTCACAAATTTATTCTAGGGTATCCATTGAGATGGGCAGGCCATTGACTTTTCTCTAAAGATAGCACACTAAACTAATGAAGGGCACCAAATATGTGCATTGATAACCTGTGTGCATACTGAATAGAAATCAGATTATAAGTCAACGTGCCTGTGTGGTCAGGACTTATTGACAGATGCTTAGACCCTGATTGTGAAAAGATTTAGTGGCAGTGAATAAAGGTAAGCATACGCAAAAGTCTTGCCTCATCGCTGCCTGCAGGATCTGCTGGCACAAGTAGCAAGTGGCACAGGGTCTGCACAAGCTGCATTAGCAGGTTGTTATCCCACAGGACCATTTAATGAATTAATAGCTGTGTTTTGATTTGCAGGTTTTAATTAACTGAGTCTTTCTGCAAAATTGTGGTGTGGCTTCGGTCCCGAGGAACTTTTAAAGTGTCTCTTCAGGTTTGTTTTCACTTACAAGGTCAGAAAAGAGTTCTTCAGCCTAAACTACCATGTCCTGATGCTTTATACGCCTACCATACCTCTTTCCCTGCTTCTATCACTGGGCCCAAAATGCACGCCCCCAAAGCAAGGTTCTGTGTTTATCTTTCTGATTTCATTCCTTTCTGCTTTCACTAAAGCCTTCCATCTTTATTCCTCTAACTCCCCTAGAAAAGTGATTGTTTCAAGAAGCCAGAACGTCTGACCCCTGCTTCCAATTACCCACTGGAAATATACTTCAAATGATGGTTACCATCTTCATCCATCCTCACCTTTCTGAGTCTGCTGTTTGTCTCCTCTCTATTTGTCCATAATAACGTAGAAGGTTTGCTTTTGTCTATAAAGCTCAATGCACATCTACTGAGTTACAAGAGCAATAAAGTGTTGTTTACCAGGTTTATGGATCACTCACTTTCAGTCTATCATTTAAATGTGAGCCCCCTCTGAAAGTTAAAAGCTGTTAGTGTGAATCGATCAGGACTTCATTTTATGCTAGCTGAAATCAATGACCAAGCCTGTTTCTCACTGTGGAAGAGAGGTCTTACTAGCTGCACACACTGCAGATTTTCTTCATTTGATGGTGAAGCCATAATGCTGAAAAAATGTTATTTGAACAAAAAATTTCATTCAACCTGAGATGAAAATTCTTTTTTAGTTGTGCATTAATTATAACTATTCTAAAATGATGAAGTGAAATTCAAAAGAAAATGCTGATTCAAAATGGAAAATATATGACTTTAGGGAAATTAGAAAGAGTTTGGCCTTCTTTTAAATTAACTTTTTTTTTTTCCTTACCTTTTGGGAAAAAAAATATTGTACCAGATCCTTTTGTAGGATTGAGGAAGAAAAGAAAATACGGTAAAGCAAACAAGTTCTGTCAACCTCATACTTACTCCCACTCTCAAATAGTGACTCAGCCAATCTGCTGTATAGATCACCTCTGATCTGTATTTTGGGATGCAGGAGTAAATAAGCAGATATAAGGGAATACTGGCACCTTGGCAAGTGTTGCCCTGATAAGAAGCCAAACATAGACATAGTCTACATGTAAACTGAAGTTCACAGATATCATTGTTTTAGGAAAAGAGCATCTCAGGCCTTTCAATAAAATATTCTGCTGTTCTCTTTTGAAGATTGCTTTGGGAATAGCAACTACCACAAACAAGCAAAAGGTTTTCCAATTTGAAATCTGGGAGCTGAATGTGGCAGACCTAAGAAGAAAAGACTGAGGGGAGACTGCATCGCAGTCTTCAACTTCCTTGTGAGGGGAAGAGGAGGGGCAGGCACTGATCTCTTCTCTATGGTGACCAGGGAGAGGACCCAAGGGAATGGCCTGAAGCTGTGTCAGGGGAAGTTTAGGTGGGATACTGGAAAAAAGTTCTTCACCCAGAGGGTGGTGGGGCACTGGAACAGGCTCCCCAGGGAAGTGGTCACAGCACCAGCCCGTCAGAGTTCAAACCTGTGTGTGTTCGAGGACGTGGTGTGATTCTTGGGGCTGTCCTGTGCAGGGCCTAGAGTTGGACTTGGTGATCCTTTTGGATCCCTTCCAACTCAGGATATATTGTGATTCTGTGAAAACTCACAATTTAAGGGCTTAAACTCTCAAAAATTAATGCAAATTTTCATTTGAAATATTCCTTGTTTTGCGTACCACTTGAAAAAGACAATTTATTCACATGCTCCAACCGTTAAGGATTTGACTATAAGCATTTAGTTTGCAAACTCTTGATTCTCCTCTCCACTGTACCAATGTTTTCCCCTTCCTTCATCTCAAAAGAATCTAAGCTTGGAGTGTGTGCCAAGCAACCACTTTCCTGATCTTCCTGATAATCCATGTAACTGACTGATATGATAATAAGGTACAGAAGTTAATTACATTTGGTGAAAGCACAAAAAAATTCATTTAATGCCACCCCCATCTCTGAAATACTATCCTGGCCCATGCTGTTCATACATACCCATGTCAAAGGTAGCCTAAGGAAAAAAACCACTTGTGCCTCCAGTACGTGCTTGTGTTTAGAATTTTCCAGCCCCTGTTACTCTGTTCACAATTTATTTTCTTCATATCAGCTTTAAATATGAAGTAGGTTCCCAATGTTTACTTAAATTTTTCAGTTTTTAAAAATAGTATTGCAAGCATATGATTCTCATAAAGCATTTTGTGCAGGGAGAAAAGTAAGCCTAGAGGCAAATCCTGTAACTCTCCAGACTGTAAAGACAGAATGATGACAAATTGTATAAATATGTGCAAATTGTCCAAATGATGTCATGTATTCAGGCTTGCAAAAGGCAGGAAGAATACTTGAGTCTAAGGTCAGCACAGACTCTGTCTTGGAATAAAATTGAGCAATTAGATTCAATTTGCTTAAATTTATCACCAAGAAAAATGTTTTGTTTAATCTTAATCTTCGTCTTATTTTTCAAGCATTTTAGGACCTACTGTATTACTACATCAGTGAAGGCCCCCAATAAATTCAGGGAAAACCTGATAGCAGCATGCATTAAGCAGGCTGCCTGTTGGAAAGGATTGGTGAAGTAGGGCAGCATACTTGTGACCTACCACATGAAACTTCTCTATACAATTTAAATAGCAAATTGCAGACCCTTGTAAGGTGGGGTTTTTTTTCTTGAAACAAGCAGGAAAATTGCATACTGAAACTTTCTGGGGCTAGACGACAGGAGTACGTTCTCTGGGCTCCAACTGGTCTGCAAATGCTTATACTGAAGTATTTTTGATTTACATTACACGGGTCTTCATTTCTCTCTTCCTCTTTTTCTCCCTCTCTCCCTCTCCACCCCTCCCCTTTCAGTATCAAGGTCAACCTTCTCCAATTATTTGTCTGCAAACCATTTCTTTCTTCAAGTTTTCCCATTTACATTACATAGGTCGGTGTCTCCTTGGGTCAAGCTGCTTTAACTTCCACTGCATTATTTTCTCACCTTCCAGTGCTTTGTTTCCTCTCTGGTCTCACCCTCCACCCAGAGTCCTTCCAGGTTTGGCGAGAGCAAATTACTGTAAAAGGGGAAAGAAAAATGGATTGTTTCTGCTTTCCTGACAAATATCTTCTAGCCACAACCATTGGAAGAAAGGTCCAGCTGAATGCGCAGGTGGTTTTTAACTATGCATTGAGCTGATTGTTGTCCCCTCACAAATACATCTGCTCCTAGTGGGGACAATTCATTATCTGTTGTTCAGGTTGCATACTTTGGCGGTGGGTGTGAATGTCCGTGCAGACCGTCTCAAACCTACTGATGTTTTGAACAGTTTGGAGCACCTCAGTAATATTCATCTGACAGATTGTGAAACTGTAGTTTTTGGCAGTAGACCTCTATTCCCAATATCAGCTGGACTTTAGTTCCTGTCATTAAAAGAAACAAACTTACAGTTACTTATTTGTGTAGGTTTAAGAATGAATGTCCAAAGAGAGAGGGGTGACAAATTAAAAACCCAAAACATTAAAATACATCTGTTGTGGCTCTGCCCGTGTGATACACAGGGTTTGGTATATTAACAGTAGTGCCTGCTGCATTTGAGAGGTCAAAGAGATTTGTCGTAAATATATAACATGCACTTGCCTCTATCTCGGGATCAGAGCGCCTGCACGCTTTTGTGAGCCGTGACTCATACAAGGAGTCGATGTGAGCAAAGGGTTTGCTTTCTAGCCTGCCTGTTTAGGAAAGAAATTAAGAACAGATGGAACCTGTTACAAAAGAATTTCTGAAGCACGAGCTTTTAAAATGGTTGTGTTTTTTTGATTTGTTTTTTTTTTTTTTTAAGAAAAAGAGAAGCTCTTACGATGCTAGTGGGATGATATGTGGTGCACAACTAATTTGGCAGCATGCAATCTGATCCAACATCAAGTTAACACTGGAGCTGCTGAATGAGCTATTCTCCAAACATGTCTCAGCTGCATACGTTAAAGCCCCTGTAACTGTTACTTTTAAGAGTGCATTAAAAAGGTTGTGAAAACTGCTCCTTGTAATGATTTCTACAACAGGATCTCTGCAAACTCACAGCTGGAGGCTATCAAACACACACCTCCCTAATAGACAACACTGTGTGTACAATTAACACATTAATTTATGGAGTAAACTGATCAGGGGAGACTAGAGCTTCAAAGCCAAACACTCACCATTAAGGAAGAAGTGAAGTTACATGGCAGGAGCTGCCTTGCTCACTGCAGCCCTTCCTGACACAAAATGCCTGTGCTGCTGAGCCCAGAGGTTCTCCCTGGCTCCTGTGCCCAGGTGCATGCCTCTGCCAGACCCCAATTCCCAACGGGGATAGGAGCAAGGTATGCTTCTACCTGTCCTATTCTTCAGTCCTCCCCTTGGCATTAAAGAAAACCTCGGGCCATAGACCAGATAGGCATGCTGCAACAAAATACTCCACCTGACTGACTGGGGAGGAGGTGGATAGCACATAATCTCCTGCCTGCATGGTGTATCCAGCACAAAAACACCAAACCAGCCAAAGACACCAGACAAACCACCATAATAATTTCACATTAGGAGTATTTTGTGTATGTCTATCAGAGCAGAGCGTGGTTTCCTTGCTGGGTTTATGCCCCACTCTTACATGGAAGAGGAGAGTTTGGTGCAGGATGAGGCACAAGGCATCCTGCTTTAAGCATGGACCCACCAAAAGTAAGTCCCATTCATCATGCCAGGACTCAGAATTAACCAGGGAGGAAGCAGCATGACCTGGCTAACCATCGTCACTTCTCAGTGTTGGAGACGCAGGTCTGAATTGAAGATGCAGTACTTGGAAACACCTCTTAGAGCAGGGTGTTTAGGCTTTTTCTGGAGAAGACAGCCTCGACTTTTTTTTTAATATGTGAGGATTTAGGCTCCTTTTGTATTATAACCTGTTGATTAGAGCATTCATGAGGAACTGGTTAACTCATGCTAAGTCTCAACCAGAGGCATTCAGATTCATCCATACAGCCGGGTGTGATCTACACATTTTGTCAAAGGGTGTTTTGCAGAGGACCACTCTACTTTATCCTTCTCCTGCTCTCAGCCTTCCCAGCCCCACCTGATTTTCAGGACCTGCCTCCCTCTGATACCCTCTCTAGGCATGTTCTGCATGCCTGGAATTACCCCTGCTCGAGGACTCTGGGTTTGCCTTCTAGGTGTCTCCCATCAGGACAGGAGTACTAAGATTTTCAAGCTCAGAATGAGTTGTTGGGGTTTTAGTTCTTTGTTTTAAAGTCCAATACCAGCTATCCTCTTTCTCTTTCCACTGTCTACAGCTCCTCAGAGGACAAAGCAATTGGATAATTCCTCCATCTCAGAAGGATCCTGTACTTCCCCACCACACATACTCCCTTCTCTACAGGTAAATGCAGTGAGTGTGGGCAGCATATACAAAGCACTAAGGGCTAACCAGATCAGCAGTGAGGAAAAAATATGACCTGCCTGAAGGAAAAGAAGCCCAGCTTTGAGTAAGCAGAGAAGCAGTTCTTAACGTTACTGTCTCTGAAGAGAGAAATGACTGAATGGTCTGGCCAACATTTGTTTGTGTGGTTCATCATTAGATTAATTTTTGAGGTCAAAACAAGAGTGTTGCTGAGAGAGATTCAGATACTTGGAGGTTAGGGGATTGCTTTCTTATTTACTTCCATCGCCACAGCCACAATAGACACAGGCCAGGTGCAGCCACCATGAACTGTCCTTTGATGGGTTTGCATTTTTTGAGTAAAACCCAAAACTGCCAACTCTGACACTCCTGGCCATAGATTTTCACTTCTGTGAGTCGTTTACCTCCCCTTGCACATTTTGCTGCTGACTTCCTGTGGAGTCAAAAGGAATTTGGTCATTTGCTCACAGCTTCTGAATCTACTGAGTTTCCAAGCACTTGAAAATCCCAGACAAGTGGTCATCTCCTGTATAAACCTGCTTAACATCTCACATCCATGCTGAGTGCACTGAGCCTGCTGAGCGTGCAGAGATAGATCTCACAGTGACAACACAGGAAATCAGGTGCATCCTGGGTATACTTGGATTCTTTGTTTATAAAACTCTGTATAAATCCTGAGTAGTTGGATGGACCTAGGGCACAAGTTTACCTGTTTTGTTTCACACAGCACCTATAGGTTCACAAGGATATCTATCCACCAAGGAGAAAATTATTTGGTTTTCTAATCTCATTTAAGGATCTCAAATCTGAAATCAATTTCACCTTCTGTCCTACTTTGCTTCATGCCTAAAAGATCTTTTCCTGCAATGGCTTGCATATTCACCACTCCCCTTTGCTAAAGAACTTAATAAAGTGTCTATTAAATACTTGCCTTCATAATCCATCTTTCCACTGCTTTGACCAGTCTTCCTCTTTGTGCCCTAGAAATACACCTGCCAACACTAGACTTCTGGTCCAACATGCTCATTTTGCAAAACTTCTATTGCTGCTAAAATGACAGGCACAGGATACCCTGTGGGGTACCTTGCTCAGAGGATCAGTGAGGTCTTGCCTTTTCAAACAACAGCAGCAGGAGGATTCAAGCAGCAAGTGCCTGACTTTTCAGGAGGGAAAGCCAGCCTGCAAGAGCAAGATGCTACTGGCCTCTCCAAGTGGCATGCAGAGAGGGAGCAGGAGGCTGTGCAGGAGCAGGCAGCCATAAGAACCAGACTCAGCCTATCTGCCAAGTCTACCACTTATAACATTTCAAATGTTGGCAGGTATGAAGCCAGAGCATGGTTTCAAGAGCACTTGTAACACCTTGGACTTCTCTCACACCTCCGATGTTCACTGACAGCTCTCATTAAATTAATCCCTATAAAGCAGTAGGGATTTGAACAATTTTGCCACTCTCTCAGAAGGTGTTACACCTCTACTTCAGCACCATTAAGAAGCCTGGCCACCCAGTCTCTTGTCCCAGAAAAACCAAGTATTTGAAAAAAAAAAATCCCATCAACAGAATTCTAGGAAAAACAAGGTTGCCCAGGGAAGTCTAACCAACAGCTAACGCTCATGGACTCAGAATAAACAGAGACCTACAAGCAGCCATCATAAAATTAACAATTTAATGGAAACTGAGGGAGACGTTCTTATAAAATTCAGAACAGTCGCAGCCATGGGATATATCGATTTCTTCAGAAGGAAAGTTTCCCATACAATGATTTCAAGCTTTGTAGTTGAATTTTGTTTTTTAAGTTTCTCACAAGTAGTGTTCGTATGTGCTGTCCTTGGACTGGGCCCTTAGGCTATCAGTGAACATGTTGCCTTGGTTAAACCATTTCTAACTCTGGATGGAAATAAAAATCTATTCACCACCATTTTGAAGCTAAAAATGTTTAGACTCTGCCTTAACTCCAAAAATTACTTCATAAAAGTATTTTCTGCCAAGAGATCATGAGGTAAAATTAATGATATTAAATTATTTGCCTGTCTTCTCCTTTTGCCTCTGCAATGCCAAACTGTCCTTTCCTCTAATACACATCATCAGAAAAACAGCTAGAAATAAACCTGTGAAAGTCCTGCTGTGATAAACTGATGAGACACAAGGGATTCTGGAGAGCATGACTTGTCTGCAATGATGGCAGAAAGATCCTATATTCACCTTGCCAGCATCTTTTGCTGGAATAACTAACCCCTTTATTTTACACAGTAAGGCTCAGTCACATCTGAGAAGCCTTATTAGCCACCAGGAACTAATAAAAAATAGCCTGAAAGTGAAATATTCTCTGTCCAAGAACATGACCCCTTCAGACAAGTTGTCATGGAACATGGAACATGGACAACTCACCAAATAAACTTTTGTGCTGCTGACCCCTGGAAAGCCAGACATAATAGAGAACACATGCGATCGCTCCTCATGGATACCAAAGACAATTTTCATAACTAATCAAAGAGCAAAAGTCTCCTTTTCAAGGATGCCTTTTTTACTGTAGATTATGTCCTACTTAAAGATTTAGAAACTTTGCCTAGGGGCCTTTTTAGGTATTTTGTTTAGGTGTGATGCTTAGCACAGGACCTCACCTGCAGATATCTTAGCCTTTGACTGTTATCTGATCTACACCCAGAATTTGGATTCACCAGCTAAAGAGGGAAAAATAACTTAACTTCACTGATCTCACAGCTTAAAACAGAACTTTTCCGGTCGTCAACTTCTCAAAAGTTTTCATTTCAAGGAATAACAAAAATCAAATCTTTCTTTCTCAGTAAAGGACAAATATTGTCATTTAAGGATATTTTTAATTCTTAGAAAAATCTGAGGACCTCAGGTTTAAAAAACCATGATTTGATGAAATTAAACTTCTTAGACATGGTTAAACTGTAACTGGACTTTGGGGGTAAAATTTTAAACGTTTCATGCAGTCCCGGCAGAGGTAGTCAGCACACTAATGTCAGCCATAAACACGCTTTGCTGTATTAAAAGTCAGGCTGGAGAATTTTCATTAGATTTTTGCATTTTACTTTTGACCCAACATGAAGCAAGAGCAAAAGACCTTCTCACTTGGGGCAAAACGCATTTAAACAATCTCTGCCAAATCGCTGCAATTAGAGGTAGAATATAACCCACAATTCCAAAATTCAAAATCTATGGATTACATGAAGTAGAAAGTAATATTAATAATTGCCAGTTATTAGCCTGAAGCTTCTTAAAGTGGGTACGGTTCTAAATAAAAGTTGTTTGTTTCATTTTCATTTGAACCTGTAGATGCTGCATGGAGGAGTAATCACTGAAACATATAAACATATGGACATTAATCATGCTAATGTTGATTCTCATGTAGCTAGAAGAAAGAATGTAAAAAATGTGGTAATCTTTTATCTCTGGAAACCAAGCAATGGTAAACCCTTTAAATGGTTTAAAAGCTAAAATGCATCTGAAATGTAAAGGGGCAAACACATCTGTGTTGCAATAAGCACAGGCAAATCCAAGGAGATCAACAAACGTTTATGTGGATGTTGTTTCAGATCAAAAGCCTGGACTATTTTATACTATTAATCACTCCGTCATTTACATATTTGTATCAGAAAATAACTGACATCAGATCCCTTTAACTATGTGTTTAATTTAAAATTCTGAACCTAATAAAATATCTGAAAAAATGATACAAAACCCCATTCTTTATCCTATGTGGCCGATGACTTTCTGCTGGTCAGTCTGAAACCACTGGCAGCAGTTTGAGGGGATTTTTCGTCTTTTAGACACCCACCTATGAACACCTGACCTCTTTCTTTCTTTCTTTCTTTCTTTCTTTCTTTCTTCCTTCCTTCCTTCCTTCCTTCCTTCCTTCCTTCCTTCCTTCCTTCCTTTCCTTCTTCCTTTCTTCCTTTCTTTCTCCCTTTTTTTTTTCTTTTTTTTTTAATATTTTAATTGGAAATGGTCACCATGATGGAAAACCATTTATTCTCTGCTTTGCAGTACTGCCACAACGTTTAGCTACGTGCAGCTTATCAACCCCACAATTATTTCCATTGGGAGTGAAAAACCCATCAAAGTTTTTAGGTTGCCAAAGTGACAACTGGAGACAAAGATTGTTGTCATAAAATGGAATTGTGCTGAGGTTTTAGTAGTCACCTGATACAGAGCAAGTTCCTTCTCTCAAACTGTCCTGGAGACACCTGTGCTTTCCTGCACTGGGGAATTGACAAAAGATTCAGGGCAGGAAAACTGAGTCAGGAAGCATTTCTCCTAACCAATTTACCATTGTATTAAAGTTGCCTTTTCCAACCCAATATCAAAAAGATTTTTAATTTTTTTTATTGCTGACACCCTCAGAACAATCAGTGCAATCACAATTACTTTGACAGGCGTGCTGGAATTGGAGTAGGCAGAAAATGGCCTTAATGGGAATCTTTTACAAAGCAGCTGTTAGAGTGTGGTAACAAGACTCTGAATAAATGGCAGCTACATAACTTCCCCTAATCAGATTGGAGCAATCAGCTTGAAAAATTTTCCCATATGTTGAAGAGTGGAGCTTAGGCCTAGGGTTATGGCAGGGACACAGGCCATGGTAAGGTTACAAAGTCTGGCTACAATTAAACACTCACTGCAGAAATTGTGATGATGCTTCGGGGAGCTATTGCACTTTAGCCATTTGTAATTGCACGTTCGGAAATTACTCACTCCAAAATTACTCGGGGCCCAGTTACACGGTTTACAAACATATGTTCTCAGAGAGAAGGAAAAACATTATCCTTCCAATGGGCACCATTTATAGATTTTTTTTAATGGTTATTAATGAAATGTAACTTTGTGAGATTGTTTACTAATAGTTCATGTGATTTTTAGGGAGTTCTATTTATCATTAATTAAATTATTAAGGCACATTTCTGCCTGGCAGGGTCAAATCTGCAATTCTTGCAGTCTTTTAATGCCCTGGTTTAATGCTTCTCCTGTCAGCACTCATTGAGTAACCCAGGCAGAGCATTTCTCCTCAGTAGAGGTATTTCTTAGTTGTTTGCAGACTGCACCACACTTCTGCGGGTCACATTATCCGGAGCAGGATATGTGGGCTGGCACCTGATCTGTGTATCAGTGCTGCCACTTCAGATACATTTTAGGGCTGATAAAGTGTGAAAGTTATGTAGAAAATTAGCATGTCACAAGCTTTGTAATTATACAGCTTTTTATGAATTTAATGAAGAAAGACAAGGCCTTCAGGGTGTCTCTTTTTACTGGTAGTTAATACAAGGAAATTTTCCATTATATTCCAAAGCCTATCCTTCCTGCATTTCCCAAGTCTGGGAAGCAGACAGTGAGCCCAACGTGCTTTGCAGTTCTAGAGAACAAGATGTGCTGGTGACTGACAGCACTAATGACCTGTCCCCTTTATTGAACGAGAAAGGAGAAGCGTAGGGCACCAAGTGTGTTCGTGGTACAAATGGGGCCGATCAGCAAACCAACAGGAGGAGGTAAGAATCACTTTAGGAAATGCAATCCGCACCCTTTTCAAATGCACGTGGTTCACACACAGGGCTTCAGAAACATGGAGAGGTGTAGTGCTTGATATGCTGTTTGGAGACTTCACTCTGTGCAGTAGGACCTCCAGTAGTCTCCAAACAATGTTTTGTACAAACAATGAGGCATGATAATCCATATCTCATGGGAGGCTCTAAAAGTGAGAGAATTTTTCCAGTGCTGTGGGCCGCTGTTAAGATCTTCAATATTGTCTCATGACAGAAACTGAATGCAAAAACATACAAATGAACAGCTTCATCATTTGCTTTAAACAGAGTAGATGTGATTCCCCATGCTTTTATTCATTATTTTAGCTTCCAACAGAGGTGCAAAATTATGTAACTGGGGGAGAAATTTGGAAAACAAATTGCTCTCCTGTAGGTGACTGAAGTCAATGGTCTTCCTCATCCCCACGAATAGTCAGGAAACAAAAGTTGGCTCTTTGAGAAGGTAGCTCAGACCTTCTGCTCTGAATGGACATGGTTTGGCACCAGAGCACGTTCAGGCCTGGGATAACGCCTCTGAGTGCGTGCACTTTCCCGTGAGCCAAGGGGCTCCCTGAGAGTACCTGTTTCTCCATTGCTCCAGGTGTAAAATATGTTGTTCTTGCCCTTGCGAGTATTCCAAGTGGCATAAACTAATATAGGATCCTGCTTTAGGATTTAGGATGTTTCAGGCCCCCCTTTCTGTTTCGCAGCAAGTAGAGTAAAATCTTAACTTCTGTAAATATGAATTAGTTAGATTCTGTTAACAATGTGTTTGAATTCACTTACTAGGCCAAATATTTTGGTTTGGTTCTTTTTTCACAAGAATTTTTAAACATAATTTTACAATCCTCTTATTCAGAAAAAGTCTGTTTTAGCTTGCTTGTGTTTTCTCTCATGGGACTTTTATTTTGTCTCCTTCTCATTCTATGGGCCGAGATACAGCAGGCGGGCAGGATGTCATTAAAAAGTACTTGTACTAATGTAGTCCTGATACCACTTGCTGCACTTTTTATTGGACTGTAGATACTAGCTTTGGATTTCAATTTCGTTTGGAAGGATATGTTGGGTAACAGGATTATTCACGCTGCCTTCTGGAGAAACAGCACTACACTTCATCCTTCCTTAAATGCATAAAAAGCTAATGTGAAGAAGTTTTTTTTTATTTTGGGAAAAATTAAGAAGACTCCTGCTAAGATTATATTTTTAATTTAAAATATTCATCCAGAAAATTATTGAGTTCATTTCCTTTTCAATCTTTCTTTCCTTTTACTACTGTGAAAAGGATATGAAGAAAAAGTAATTCAGATTTTGACGAAGTATCTTAAATCTCTGTTTGGTGAGAAAATTCAAACAGAAAGGATATTTGTATCTTTCAACAGTGCTTATTTAATTTTCACCCCATTCTGATGCTAACACGAGAAAAGGGGTGACATAAATAGTGAACACTTCAGTGTAGACAGCTTTCTGGCTCAGAAGCCATTTTCAGGACATGTCAAGCACAAAGAGCACTGTCGATGGCTTCTGGAGCCAGGCAGCTGTCTACACTAGGGCTCACTCTCCTGTTAATACCAGGCTAGTGGAATCAGTGCCTCTTCAGATTTTAATCAAACTACCTGAAACGTTGCTGAATACTGTGTGAGCTGGGGGACAGGAGGACTTAAATTGTTTTCAGCACTGTTCAGACGTGGTCACTGTTGACACCAGTCATCAGCAGCCAGTACTTTTCCTAGGGTGCATGAGGCCATAATGTCCTCACAGCCTGAAAATCATTCATTCTCACAACACCCACACATTCTTCTTCATGTGGTACGTTTTCTTGAGAAAAAAAAAAAAAAAAGAGATAGTCCAAATAAAACAATACTTGCATTAAAAAAACATAGCTATTCACAGGGGTTGTAGATATGTAGTCATTTGTAAATTGGTTATAAAGATTTGAAAACTTAAAGAGACAGACACAGTCTGTGGTTGTTAGATATGTGGATTTCTCTCTCCCTCTTAGAGAAAAGAAAACATTTATATTCAGCTTTAAAATTGTTTTTGGAACTAAGCTGCAATTGTGCATGTTCATTGAAAGAGAGTGGAAAGAGAGTGGAGAGTAGTAGTCTGTCACCCGAGAGCCCCAAATGTAAATGAAAGACTCTTAGAAAGAAAGCACAGCTATCCGTCCTACTATCCATCACTGAAGTGTTAAGGTTAAAATGTATCCCCCTCGGTACCATGTCTCGTATTTGTGTAATGTGAGGAAAGTGTAGAGCTAGACCATAACCTGATTCTCCGGTACTTACCCACACAAAGCTTTTCAACACCCTGGATGTGTGCCAGCAGTAGCAAACAGGGCTGTTTCCAGCTGAACAAGGCGTATTGAGTGATATAAGCAGAGCCCCACATGTGGGTATATGGGCTGTTCTTGTCTGGGTATCATTCCTGCTTCAGAGCTACTTTACCCTTTGGTTTTTGCCCAGCCACTAAGTTCTCTGACCACATGCCAAGGACCTCCTAGCTCCTCCACCTAAAATCTCCCAGGGTCCTTCATCTGACCCCTCTGGTCTGCATGGGCATTTGGCAGGTCCCTCGGAGGGGAGGTAGAGCTGCCACCCATCTTGCTCATGGATCTCACACAGTGCCCAGTCACAGCAGGGGCAGTAACTCTGCCGATGGACTGGGCAGCCGTGTCATTTCAGGGAGTCTCGAAGACTGTGGAAGGCCAAAAGTGATCTTCAGACAAGTCTATGCATGCAAGGTAATGGCTTCTGTTTGCACAGGCGTGAAGACCATGCAAGTTTAATGTGAAACACTCCAGTAATGGTTTGAATAGTTCATAGTAAATATAAAATTAGGGGCTTGCGGGTGGAGATGGTGTAGAGACAGAGAAAGAAAGGAAGAGAGAAAAAGAAAAGAAGGGAGAAAGTAAGAGAGAAAGAAGAGAGAAAGAAAGAATGAGAGAAAGAGCAAAAGAGAGAGGAAGAAGAAAGAAAGAAAGAAAGAAAGAAAGAAAGAAAGAAAGAAAGAAAGAAAGAAAGAGAAAGAAAGAAAGAAAGAAAAAGAAAGAAAGAAAGAAAAAGAAAGAAAGAAAGAAAGAAAAAAGAAAAAAAGAAAAAAAAAGACTGAAGAATTTCTAGCTGAGTTAACTGTGAGGAAATTTACAGCTGGTCAAAATTCCACGGGTTCGCCTCCAATGCTGATGAATGTGTTAAAGCTGGTGGGAGCCACAACCACAGTTTTCATTAAACCTATTGAAAAAGCTAAGCAAAATGGTGGTAAAAATAGCTACATTCATAGACCTCTTGTCTACCCTGTGGTTCCCACCAGTGGGAATTTTTTTTCTTATTTGCACACTTCCGCAAATCAAATCAGTAGTATAGCATGGACATGAGGTATTTTACAACCAAGTTAGAAGGGCCAACCACTTCTTAGAATGGCATGTTTCCGGAGTTTAGACAAGGCTTAAGGAATTGAACTAGCAATGAAAATGAATCCCTGGTTGATCATAACACTTCTGAAATGGTACCTAAGAGTTTTGTCTGGTCTGCTGTACTCCTTGCTTTTATTTCCAGCTTGTTCAATGGAACCTCTGACTGCGAGAGATTCATCCATTTTAGAGTAATTCAGTTGAGAGTTTTACCTGAGTAAAGCCTGCAGGAACATGGTTTACCCTTACAATAGTGTCAGTTCCTACAGCCATCACATTTAAAAATCAGGAAGATTAAAAATGCATAGATATCTTAATTTTCATCCATACGTCCTGCCACTCTGGGAAGATCTCGACAACTAAACATACAGAAAGTTGCAGTGACTGTGGGTCAGGAAGTTTGATGATTAGTGGTGAAGAAACAAAATACCTTCCTCATCTTGCACACCTACCTAAATGTCTTCAAGGAAAATGAGCAGCTCTATTTGCCTAATTATCACTTACACAAAGGCAAAATGCCACTCAGCTCTTCAGATTAAATTAATAACTTCATGGCCAGTACATAAAACATTTATTCCAATTGCTCCAATTTCTACAAAACAGAAGTTGAAACTTTCTCTTTTACAACAATAAGAAAGGATTTGGAGTACAAATTTTCCCACCAAGTTGTGCAGAGTCTTTAATAAGTCAGTGTATCTTGTCTGTTTATATAATGTTCTGAAATATATTTCCCCTGATATCCTCTTCAAATGTCAGATTAGTTCTGCACTGTGTAACTACGGGAAGGAAAGGATTAAGAAGCAAAATCAGACCACGAAAGAAAGCTGTTTACCTCTACTTGCATGTGAAGTTCATCTGCTCCAAGCGCTAGAAACGCTGTTGTATCTCAACTGCCCAAGACCTGTTTGGATCCCCCCCATCAAAGTGAAGAGCTGCTGCTCCTTTCGCAAGGAGATGGTTTCTCACTGGACTCTCACTCAGATACACTTGTTGTCTTGGTTTATTTTTCTCATTAAAAAAAAAAAACTTGGATCAATGTTACTTTGGAAAACTAAGAATTTAATGAAGATGGAAGATGCAGCCAAGTCTCACAACAGAAGCTCTCATCTTGACACTAAGAGTGCAAAGGAGGTTTTGTGGATGGTGTTAGGAGCTGCAGTAGTTTTAAGCACCCTGACAACATATATATATGTTCCTTGCAGGTGTCCTCCATTCGTCCCTCTTTCATTCACTGGGCTCTTCCAAGTTTTGACAATTATCAGTCTCCAGACCTCTGGCCTGGGTGAGAGGAATAAGATCTTTACATCTTGCTCTGTCTCCGGAGAGTCCTTGGAAGTGAAGTGAGAGTAGATCAGGTGAGATGAGACTAGAAAGGTGCAGTGGCACAGGTGGTGGAAAGCAGTGAGCTCCACCAACCTCAGTAGGGCAGCGCGCATTAATACAAGCTGGCAATGAGTCCTCAACAGCGCTGTCATTCTGTGCTGTCCACCACACAGGCTGTCTGTCACCCTGCTCCTGCATCTTCCCAGAGCAGAACTCATCTGCCAGTTGAATACATAGGGTTTTTTTCCCCTTTAAAATCCTGGTTTCTCTCCTCACTTCAGAGCAGTAATAACTTCAAAGGATTTACACAAGAGACACCAATGATAGGCTTTGGTTGAAGCTGCTGACTTCAGCAAAGACACTGAAGGTCTTAGGGCTTAAGTTCTCTGTGCTAATATATTAATGATAATTCAATATTTACAGCGTGAAAACTTGAGTTTTTTTTTTTTTTTTTTTTTTTTTTAGGGAAAACAACACATATTGTGCACCAAAGGCTAACATCAAAATTTTTCAAGGCTGATTGCAGTTATGTGTTATCAGTACGACTGTAAATTTACAGGGGTTTTTTGTAATATTTTATCACTGTTAGGAGAAAAGGCCAAAAACTGCTTGCTTTATCACAGCCAATACCCTTCTTAAACTTAGAAGAACTATTCTATTTTAGCCTGGGAAAAAGCTTTGTTCCCCAGACATGAAATCTTACAGATTAGTAAAACTCCAAGGGTTGCTAGTAGGCAAAACAGCTCCTTTGTAAAACTGTGTGCCTGCAAGTATGTTTGAGCTACCCGAGCACTCCAGAAAATGTGCATTGAGAAGCCTTGCAGTGGGAGTGCTGCCTGCCCTCCCCCAGAGGCAGTGGGACACAGAGGCACCAATACCCTTCCACTACATCATTCTCAGCTGCAGTGGAGCAACTGTAGAGGAAAAAATTTATTTCCTGTCCCCTTGGTTGACAGACTTTCAGGCACAGCTGCCAGCAGCAGCTGAAGTGTTATGGCGGTTTCAGATGTAACCCCACAGTCACAGTATCAGTTGGCACGAGCTCGCATAGTCACCTATCATCACCACATAGTCCCCTTTTTGGGGTAACAATAAGCAAAGACTTGAGAAGTGAGGAAGGAGACTCCAAAAATGAGAGAGCTGGAGAAGCCCTTTGCTCTGTTACCATTTATCTGAGTGACTTTGCCTAACCACAGACACTGCCATGAATTACCTAGGGGTAGCGGGGAGAGGCTGCCTGAGACTGTACATTTCTACAAAAGGGCAGTTGCAGCACTAGCTTGAGTGTCTCAGTGAAGTACCTGAAACAGGTGCAATAAATTCAGACCTTAGTGAGCATAGACAGATCTCCCTCACTTACTGTTTGTTCCTAATATTTAAAATATAGCAAATAAAACTTCACCACCATGAAGGGGAGTTGTGTGTACGCCTACAAGAAGGACGGTGACATGCTTGGGGACTGCAGTGTTAGAGACTGCAGGAGCACCTTAAACTCAGGAGTGCAATTAAGTGGGTGCTTATCTTTGCTTAGATGTGTTGCCATCAGCAGCAAAGCAGAAGAGAGTGATTAGTTCCCTCTTTTTTCTTAATCTACATTTTAATTCAAGCTTGGGTTTTGGTTGGGTTTTTTTTCTTTTTTCCTGACAGTGAGTTTTCTTCTTCTCTTTTCTTTCAAAGCTTCCTTAAGACAATGGAAATGTCACGGATCACACTGGGCAGAATTCAAATTGAGGTCTCTGAGATGCTACAAGCGACATTTAAACTTTGATCATCAGCTTCTCCAACTTCTGTTATTCTTGATTTCATAGTGGGTGAAAGGAAAGCAGTCTGAGTAAAAAGTGCTTTGTGCAAAATATTTCACAAAATCCCATGAACAATTAAATGATGAATTTTCCTACGTTGATTCTCTTCTGGACCAGGAAATGACTGCTTTGCAAATGGATATTTCCAATATTTGGGAGGAAGAGTCTCCTTGTGAAAGCCTCGTGTTACAGTTCCGTGTTTGGGAACTAATTACTAGTCATAGGTTAATAATTCATTAAAAAATCATATTTGCTGAATGTACCTATCCATTCATGGATTTCTTCTGTACAAACTGATTTTGTCAAATATATTCATTATTGTAAAAAAGCATTCATTATTCTGTGGGTTCTTAAACAGCACATAGATTATGCACTGTTCGTCTCTACCTAAGTCTCAATATATTTTGAAGCGGGAAATTGGGGTTACGTGATGTACATTCCTGTGTCCTGGCTAGATGAGAATTAGCTTATTTAAGCAAATGCTTGCAATTTCCAGTTTCTCTCTCCTTCTGTAAATATTCTGTGGTCCGTCTGTCTATATATTTGCTATATAACCACCAAAAACAACTACAAAAAGGCAGGAACTTACTTGAACCCTCCCCAGCACATAAGACTGCATTTTTTTTTGTTTAGTGCAGAACTGAACTAAAGATCATTACATTAAGGTTTTAAAAAGAAAGGGGACATCATCTAGTTAAAATAAGTCAGAGGGTGAACAGCAAATGCTGTCTTCACCTGCTTGTGAATTTCACTACAGAGAGGAAAAAGAAGCAGAAAGGTTTTTTTTATTTTCACCTGCAATTTTTTGTGGTCTTTGAGCTCTATCAAAATGAATTATAATCCCACTTCACCTTTGTAAAATTTGATATACCACTTTAAAACATTGGCCCTGGTCTCTTACAAAAATATGAAGGACATAACTTTCCAACACGACATTCTACAATGTTCATATAACCACCCAAAATCCGAGTTTCTGGATAAGATTCTAAATGTGCACGTCCAAGGTTTCCTTAGCATAGGGATCTTTAAACTGTGCATACTATTAAAATTTTAAAGAATCCTCCATTACTTACATATCAATATTGAGGAATGCACCAATGAGCTTTTCTGAAATTGAAATTAACTTCAAGACACTCACAGTGTGAGTAAGATGTTACCTGGGGAAATCTTACTGAAATGAAGATGACATGATAATGTCCTCTTTCCAGTAAATGAAATTACATGTCATTAGAAAAATACATGCTTTTGTGTTGAGTGGCTTTCTGATGTTATCTGTGAAATACACAAACATACTTTTTGCTCACTTAAAGAGAACAGATAATTCTTCTTCTTGGCTCATTTATGTACCATGAATCATATCTTATTTGCTATACAGAGTTACAGTTCAGGGAAGGGGCAGACAGCGAGACAAGAAGAGTAGGAAATGATCCAAATAATCATTAGTTAGTCCCTGGGTGGAAAAAACAGAAATGCAAAAAGGATCAGTTGCATAAGCTAAAAACTGTAGACTACATCGTGCCAGGGAACTCCTGCTGTTTCATGGAAAGCTAGCAGACCCTGTGGACGTACAGCTATCAGCACTTATGATTGCATTCTTTGCAAGCAGTGAACCACCTACAATTCTACAGAAAATTGGTAATGGTAAGCTAGTACATGCATCATATAGCCCAGCTGGAATAGTCTCTTAAGTACTGCTTTTCTAGAGGAAAAGACGTAGGTAGGTACCTGCTCCAAGTGCTCCCAGCCCTCAACAGTCTAGGACACAATAAAAGGGAGCATCCTCATCTTCAGGGATGAGTTGTAGGCAATGTCCATAGAAAAGGGCCATGGCTAAACATTCCTTGGAACTCTTTTTTTCAATAGTGTATGCTATTGGCAAATTTAAAACACTTGTGCCCAAATTGTTCTTGTGCATCTGCCTGTTTCTGAAATTACTGTTGAGATGCAGCATTCCCGGTTTTGAGGACATGACTGAGTAGCATTACTGAGTAGCGCTGAGTAGCAAGATTTAGAGCTTGGATACAGTTTACCATGGAGAAAATGAAGAACATAGAGCCACAAGCCCAAAACAGCTGAACAGCTGAACAAATTAAATCTGTGTCTGCAAGGAGATTCACTTGTTGTGCTCTTACTGCAGTGGTGAAGGAGATTTTATGCACTGGATAAAAAGAGAAATGTTTTTTCTGGGTAAAGACAGCTAAGAGAATTCTAGGCTCAAATCAGCTAAAATCTTGCTTAACTAAAAATATTTAGAGGAGCCGCACATCATCAAAAAGAAAGAAAGATGTTAAAAAATGCGGAGAGCAGAAAGTTTAGGGCTGCTATAGGGCAGCACTTGTTCACGAGCAGAGGAGTCCGATGCTCTCTCTGCTGAGGAGAAAAGCACTGCGAACTAGAGCATGGAGGGTCTAAGAAGCCCTGAGCCTAGAGTTCTGAGAAGGCTGTACGAGCCAGGCCTCCTGATGATCCATCTAAAAAGGACACAGAACTAATTACTCTGCAATATGTGAAAAGAAAAACTGGGTTATTAAAGGGCTTTTGAGGTTTGGAGGCGGACTTTGAAGGACACGTATTCAGTAGTAAAACAATGTCAAAATTAACAGAATATATTGATGATAATGATCTGTCACAAACATTGCAGCAACATAAAGTCACTGCATGTGAAGCTTCATTGTGGTGGCTAAAGGTGAAATAAGCACTAAGCTTGAAGGTGATGGTCATCCAGGTGTCTGAAAAAGGTTAGCATCTTAAATCTAGCAAAGACTATAAATCTTATAAAATTCATGAACATTATGGAAATTATGTGAAAAATGTGCATAAGGTATGTAAATGAAAATTCATTTTTTCAAGAACAGCTTATTAGTCCACAAGAAAACTTGTATTCCATCTTCAAGACAGAGTTCAATTCTGTGTAAAAATTCATCCTGATCCACGAATGACAGTAACTTTACTCAATATTTATATATAAATGCAGGTAACATACCAAGTACATATATGTGCATTTAATTACTCTGTGTTATGTATGAAATATATGTTTTCTGTCAAAGTATTTTATATTTGGAATGAAGTGTATAAAATAAGTAGCATAAGTTCATGTACATAGGGAGTAATAGCAAGAATTTCTTCTAAGGGCTAATCAGTTTCAAAAAAGAGGGAAGGAGAGAGACACATTTAAGCCAAGAAGGCTTCAATGAGGTATATTTCTGTCAGTTTGTTTCCCTTTTGGCTTCAAACCATTCTGTAATGCAAAGCTATCTTGACTTCAGTGGTGCTTTGACTCCGTTACTCACAGGTGATTTCGTGAACAAACTAGGGAAATATCAGTGGTGAAAAAGTTATTGGATGGGGAAGTTTATTGCAAGATTAATTATAAACTTCCTACTGAAGCATATTTTTATTAATGACTTCAATAAAAGAATTACAAATGCATTCATTGAGTCTTCAGATTAAGCCATCTGGAAAGGAACACAACACGTTGGAGGTTGCAGTTAAATTTTAAGATTGATAAAGTGAAGAAGTATTCAGAAAAAAAAAAAATCAATGCATGATTCAGTAAAGAAAACTGCAGATTTCTGCCCTGTATGGAAATAATCAAGTAGTAGATGAAGAATGATCTGTGATTTTAGTGTATTACAAAATGACAGAAAGTCAAATTTTAGAAATAAACTCTTAATAAATTTGTGTGAGTATTAAGAAAGCTCCTTACTACTTGAGTAATCAGATTCTAAAGCAGTCTTCCAGATAGAAGAATGAGATAAAAAATAACCTTGTGCTACTCATTTAACCTGTTTCAGTTGACTCAATATTTAAATGGAGATAGCAATATTAATTTAGCTCATCAGAATATCAAATGGTTTCATTGTGTAAATCTTTTAACACAATTTGATCGAGAATATTTGTAAGTGTTCTGACCTACAATATAATGTGATACACAGATGTCTATGTATCTACGTTGGTGTTGCTAGAGCTCTGTGATCACCTGCCATAGCTCTCAGTATGATGGCACAGCTCACTCCTGGTACGCTGTGTACACTCCTTGTCTTAGGGGACGTTTTAAGTTTCTTCTAAAACACAGACTCCGTCTCATTGCAGTTTTTTACTTGCTGCACCTTCTTCCTTCATTACAAAGAATTAGAGACTGCAGTTTCTTTATTGTGTGCTATGTATTTTGTCTGAGGCACTGGGTCTGATTTTGACATCTCTTCCACCTCGGAGTGATCTCTCAACTAAACGATAAACAGGGCTTTAAATCTGAACATTTGAATTAGCCACAGGGATTTTAAATAGACTTTTTGACCTACGACTGTAAAATTCTATGTATTGTTATACACCTCTCTGTGGGACCGTTTGATCACTTTATTATTTATAGATTAAAGAACATTGTTGCTAATTAATACTGTTCTAATTGTTGGCAGTGTATACGTGCTTGCTTTGATGTTTTTTTGATCCTGTATTTTGGGGATTTCACTTACTACTTTTTTTGGATGATTTGGGATTTTGGAACCTGCATTTTCAAGCCCTTGTTTCATTTTCTTATTACTGAGGTCTTCTCTATTCTAACTTCTTTGCTTCTCATCATGCAATTCCTTTTTCTTTTTAATCGAGTCTTATGAAATGGGGCAGCCCCAATTAATTCCGCAACACTACACAAGGAGATTCATTTTTCATTGTCTTCTGAAAAAATGTACTAGTACAAAGGTTAATATTTAGTTACCTATATGACATTAGCCTTGTTAAGAGGAATGCAGTTAATGCAATACAGTGATTTCAGGCTAATCAGAAAGGGTAAGCCAGCAGTCTGCTAACATTTAAGTTCGTTCCTCCGATGAAGTATTTCTCCTGCAATCTCTTGGATGCACACTCTTCATAGTGAGTAAAGTCACAGCATGGGAATTTCTCTCTCACGGTCTGCCAGATGAGCATTTGAGTACATAAGGTCAGACTGCATGGCTGAATCAGTTCCTACTGATCTTAAGGTCTGTGAATGATTCAATCAAAAATCCCAGCTTTTGAATGCCTTGAATAGAAATCTTTAAGTTTAGCATATTATTAAGATGTTAAGTTACTAAATTATGTAGCTAGCTGTTACACATATATTTGCATGACTACTTACACCCATTAAGTAATGTGTTTTAAATATGACCAACATGAACTAATTGAAATGTTGTTTGGTTTTTTCCTTTCTTTTTTTTCTTTTATTCTTTAATGATCGGCAGAAATTCAAGCTTTTCAACAGAAAAAAAGTCATACATCTGGTTTCATGATAAAATTCTACACCTACCATCCAATACCAGAATTCATATTCACCACAAACACCTAATTTTTGCAGATAGAGAGAACGTGATACTACACTTTTAAAAGTAAAAAAATAATTGTACATAATGTCTCAAACAAGAATATTGTAAGGCATTAGGCAGACAACTACAGTTAAGTTATAATTAGTTCCATTGTGAGTTTCAGCTTCAAAGAAACCCAAAACTTCTAAGAAAAAATTCAGCTGACTCCACCAAGCTTTGCCTATATGCTATGGCCTAGATCCGCTAAAAGAATTAGGAGCCTAACAGCCATTGTAAACATCTAAGTCCAAAATGTAGATCTTCAAAGCCCCAGCTGAGCTGCTGCCTCACCCCGGGGGAAGACGGTTGTCTTCCCATGGCACCTAAGTTTCTGCTAATAATGTTCTCTAGATATGTTAGACAACATCTAGAAAGACAGGTAGGTGTCTCTAGCAGGAATTAGGAAAAAATGTATATGTCTCTGCACCAGACTGCAACCCCAAGAAGGTCCATTAAGCTGCCACTTGACCTGCCAGGCACTGAAACTTTCTGCAGAAAACATAAAACTTTTGTCTCTGCAAGTGTCCTGATGTGACTCAGTTTTGCTCTCCGTCTTGCCTCATGGTTATGCATAGTCAGCATCCAGAAACTTGCTTTTCTCTAGTTAAATTTTCTGAGGATATGTTTGCTCTGCTAGCTAAGAGGTAGAAATGACGACTTTGTGCATAGCCCACACTGCTTTACTGTTAGCATGATGCCTGGTTCTGCCTTGGACCACTCCTAGTGCCTTTCCACCAGCCCACGCCTGCATGTGGCCCTGGGGTCAGCCCGCACACGCTCAAACAGCACTGCACCACGTCAAGGAGAGAGTGGAAAGCTGAGACAAAATGCTTACCACTGCTTCTTTGGGGCTGCCTATGCAGCCGGCTGGATTCCACAGAAAACTTTCCCAAGTCCTATCTCATCTCAGCTGGGGGATCTAACTCAGACCTGGGGATCCCATGAAAGAGAAGAGTCACAGAGTGTTAGATGGAGGTCCATCCAACTACACTAGATTTGCCATTTGACCAAATGAAAATTTTGTATGCTCTCACACATGTCGTCCCTTGAAACTCAGTGCAGTTTCTAGCAAGAGTAAAATTCAAGTCAGGGACAATCTGAAAAACTTTAGAGAGTCTCTAACACAAGGCAGACTGCACATGGGTTTGACTTTTACTCCTTTGTGCAGATCACAGAATCACAGAATATTCTGCATGGCAGTAGCCCTACAAGGATCATCGAGTCCAGTTCTTAAGCAAATTGCCCATATGGGGATCAAATCTGTGACCCTGGCATTACTAACACCATGCTCCATCTGCAGAAGCAGTGAAAGTAGTGAAAAGTAGAGAAGTCAAGTGCAAAGGGTAAAGTCTTAATCTCAGAGAATAAAATGTAGAAACCCCCCAGAAAGACCCACAGTCTAATTCCCCATTTCCATAGGCCTTCCTCATCCACCTCCAGCCTTCATCATGCTAGCCTGCTTCCTATATTTTCACTCTAGAAATCTGTGCTCAACTTTTTTTCCCAGGAATTTTTGTGGGGTGCATCTACTCAGACTTAAATTGCCAGAATAGTCATTAAAGTATCCCTCCATTTGATTTAGTCCATGAGGAAAACACAAGAATTTTTAGTTTCTGTGGGAAGTGGAAGTGTAGAACACAGTAAAGAGAAGAGTCCCATGACAATGAGCAGTATTAATGATTAATATTTTCGCCTGAAAAAAATTGTCTCTAATTTCTACTCCTTTAAGTCTAGAAAGTCAGTTTGAATGAAATACTTTCATTTTATTTTTGGTGTAGGAGAAAATGGCTTGCTTATCTGTTGGTGGGGAATTCTGATAGTGGGTTGTGCTCTAGCAGAAATGGAATTTAACTTTTTTTCCATATTACACATTAACTTACTGACACCAGCAGTTCCTCCAAAAAATGGCAAAAGTTTGATCCTTTTCCCAGGTGCCAGAGTTAATAAATGGAGGGACTCTGGATGAACTCTAGTCCCATTGAAGTTTGTAAGAAAACTGTTAGAGAGGTTAATAAGAGCAAAGCTAGGCCAGTGTTGAAGGCACTTGCAGTTCTCCTACTACTTACGCAATATTCTCATTTAGTTGATTTTGCTTATAAAAATGGAAAATTATTTTAATATTTTAAACTTTCAGGAATAAAGCTCCACTTTCTATTACAGTAAAAATCATACACCACTGCTTCTGCTTGTCTTCTGCTTACATAAGACTCCTTCTCATATTTATAGTCTTGTTATAATTTGGAGAATTCTCAGAATGGCTTAAATTAAAATCTTTCACATTTTAATTTTTTTAAGTAAAGAGGAATGCGCAGGCTTTTCTAGGCTAAACCTTGTAACTAATAAAACATCAAAGAAAGATGATGAAAGAGATACAAAGATAGTATATGTAAATGCTACCAAGTGATCGTAGGTTATAAGAGGAATTTAGTATAGCAAAGATTTGGAATTGCCAACTGAGATTTTAAAAAATGAACCACTAAAATCTTACCTCTGCATTCACTAAGGAGCTTTAACTATGTATTTCCCTCTAGAACCCTTGGAAGTTGCCTAAGTACACCTCTGCTTCGCTTTCCAAATTCAGGGCTGGTGCGCACTCCCTGCATAAGGCACGCCAAAGGTGGCCCAGACTCTCCTCTGTGTGTGTCCCTTCCACTGTCACGTCCCCAGAAAGCTGTCTCCAGTGGCACTGTACCGAGGTCATGTTCAGCCAGGGTAGCTGGGCACCAAGAGCTACCGTGTTTCTGGAGATTCTCCACCTGCCCCTGAGCTCACAGGGAAAACGGACAGAAATCTGCTGAGGGTAAACTGAGTAACCTCCAGCTCTGCTGTGTGACTGCGCTGATCCAAGTCCTCCACTGTTAGGCAGTCATCAATCATTTTTCCACCTCACTTATGGCCAAATTCCATTCTCAGATGTGCATTCGCAAATCCCGTTGACGTCAGTGGTTAGCGGTTTACCAAAGGAGAAGAATTTAACTCTTCATATAGTTTTCTCCCCTTTTCTGGAGATCCTTTTTGCCTTTCCTGAGGCAATAATTCTCCTCTAGATTTACATTTAAATTTAAATGTCATCAAACATTAAAAAGGCTGACATTGCCACTGTCTTGTATCACCTCACGGAGCCGATAAAAAACTTTCTAAAGCTGATGGTGATCCCTTTGCATTCCTGTTTTGATTTGTAAGATACCCTGATAAGAAACAGGGTACACTGGCAAACTTAGATTTACAGAAGCTTCATGGGAAAAACATCTCATGTCTTGGGACTTGCTTAAAAAGAACCAGGGAAAAGAGTCTGTATAAAAGAAAAAAAAAAAAAGATATGAACATTCAGCATTTCAGGATACCTTGTCATGAGATTTCAAGTCATCCAAAAGGCCATGTCATTAGGGACTGGACTGTTTTTTAAAAATACAACCTAATTTTATGTGTCTTATATAGGCTAAGGACTAAATGAGCTCCCTGAGCATCCAGTTCTTCGGTGTATTTTTGAGGGCTAGGACAAGCCCTTGTGAGCCCATTTTAGAGACAAATATATTGCAATCCTGAGAGTCACAATTTTGTTTTGTTGGAGTCTTTCTTCTCAAGCTAGAAATGAAAATGCTCTTTGTTTTCAAATGTGGGAAGTATCCTGGCTAGCTTTTAAGTTTACTCTCAACAGTGCAATTTATTGCTGATTCGACGATTTCAAATAAAGTTTGGAACTTACTCTGGGATGTGCGGCTGAAGTGGGAGGATGTTAATCTTCAGTCCTCAGCTATTCCTACTAAAGAACGTTAGTGGCTGCTGAAATGCAGTCCTGCAGGACTGGTTCACCAGCATAAGTCAGTCTTTCCCTAGGATGTCCTCCCATGTTCTCAGAAGTGATAAAGTGTTTCATGGGGTATCATCAGTCTCTGGGAGGAAGAAAAGAAAGGGAAGAAAAGGAGAAGAAAAAAAGGATTTGGTCATTCACAGCTCCCCTCAAGAATTTGGATTTCTTCTTTTCCAACACAACTTTCTATTAGCTGAATCTGATTTGGGGCCAACTGCGGAATCCTCCCACTGCAGGCTGCAGCTCAGCTGCACAGTAGTATCTTTACATCTGTGCCAGCTAGGGTTATTACTGAGTTTTATAACTTCTGCTATAAATAAAGCCTTGTCATCTAAGCATTCAATTTAAATACCTCTCAGTTTATTTTTGAACACTGGAAGTTAATAATAAATATCATCTTTGTTTTCTAATTTTTTTACTGAGTTGATTTAAATGCTCTTGACAGCTCCAATCCAATCCTCCCATCCAAGCTGACAAGCATGACATGCATCTCTGCATACAAGCTCTCAATTATGCATAATCCAATGTTTTCTAGGGTTTTAATTGAATCACTAGTCTCAAACTTGTTATTTTTAATTTACAACATTTGATTTCTGACACTGGCCCCTCTATGTCATAAATTATGCAGGCAAGAGCCTTAGTTGTGTGGGTGATTAAAAAAAACTAATTAGGCATGATTAAAAAAAAATAAAACAGAGACCTCTTAAATATGTGCATGTTACCATGTAAGAGAGGCTTATTTCACTGGAAATGCCTGGGTGATTTTTTTTTTTTAAGAGATTATGTTCAGTTCAGTACAATTTGATTGATTTTGACAGAAATGAAAGAAAATGTAGGATTTTTTCTTCCTGCATATATACCAGAAATTGCATTACATGCCCGTTGATGTGAATTTCTCCCACAGCTCATTGAATGTAATTTTGTTAAGTGGGCAGGAAAATGAATATGAAGAAAACTGAATAGAATCCAACATTTTCCTTGGCACCAGTAGCAAAGCGAGACATGGCATATATAGATATAAATATATGTATATACGTATGTGAGGTACAATTAGAGGTATTAACCTTTTATGCCTCGGCTAACAGCGGCAAAAAGGAAAATGTGCAGAATGTTAAACACCACTAAAAGACAGATAGCAGAGGAACGATGTGCCTGCAAAGGCTATAGCACTATAGCAGCAAATTAAAGGAAAAGAATGATTTTCTCTTAAATGAATTAAAGAAGTTACAAATGTACTTGCTACATGAACTTGCAGGTGTTTATCATTATTATTCACTAACAGCTTAAATCTGGCTATTTCAAATACACTGTGTCAAAAAGAACACAATCTTCACACTTTTTAGCATGTTCTTAGCAATCTGGGGAAAAATGAGGAAGAATCATTGCTTCCCTCCAGCTGTGCTCTGAGCCTCAAGTCTGTGCACAATGGATGTATGCAGTACAGCTGCTTTATCACCCTAAATCAGGCTGTGGTGATAATATGAATGAACTAAGGAGTTGCTTCATCAGAAACTTCCATTTCAGGGAAGAATTTAAACTTATACTCAATGTTGAACCAGTGCATAGCCCCAGAAATGCTGCCCTTCCACTCACATGTAGTCGTATGCTTAAAGAGTTTGCTGGATTAGGACCAAGGACTCAGATGGAGGTGCCCGAGGAAGAAGCTGGCAGATTTGTTAGTGCTAACACCCTTAACAGCTTTAAAAATTCATGGTGCTGATTGAAAATCCAGGATGATTGGTTGATCCTCTACAAAACTCACCATGAATTCTGGATCTGAGATGACGTTTCACCTGCATCCAGGCAGAAGATATTTCACAAGAACAGGGGTCTTTGCAACTACTGGTGTCCCCAGAAATGTATCACTGGTAAGCTGTTCTCTTTTCCCCATGAGGAGGCTCCCTCAGAAAAGAGACAAGGATGTTGGAAAAGTCTGAAGGGAGACTGAGATGGGAGGGCTGAGCCCTCAGTATTTTTCTACAGTGGGCAAAGCTACAAAAGCAAGAGAAAAATCCACCCTTCCAGTTCAACCATCCTGGGGTGCCACTGTGGGACAGAGGGGTCCTGAGAATGTGACAAGGCGTTGAGGAGCATCATAATTCTTGGCACATCATCTGCATGAATGTCCTCAGCTGCTGCCTGTTGCTCGGAACGGTTAGGGGAGACACTGTAATTCAAAGCTCATTGAATTTTACGAAAATTCAAGATGTTCATTAATAAGCTATAAAGAAAAACTTAAATGTTTGTTGTTATGATTAAATTGATACCCAAACAACTTTTTTTCTAGATCAAGAAATATGAGTGCTTGGACATGGAAGAAAAGAGGTCTGAACTCTCTTCAAAGTGATCCTCCTGTAAGTCCTGAGAAAGATTTTGAATGTACCCTTGTCCTGGGTTGCAGTGTATTCTATTGCCATCTTCATGAGCTGTTGAAACCAGGTGGGGTGGTGTTCCTTGCCTCCTCCCTCCAGACTATCTCCTGTTCATGGGCCAGCTGTTGAAACCAGGTGGGGCAGGGTTCTTTATCTCTCCCATGGCCCATCCTCCCTTTAGGGGATATCTTCTGTTAATGGGCCATCCAGTCTCACAGCATTATCCCATTGTGAGATGCTCCACCCAGAGGGAGGAACCAAGCATTCCATCCTGGATATAAGCTGAGCTTTCAAACACCACAAGCAGTCTTTCCCTGCTGGTTTTCCAGAGGATAAGAGCTACTACTGGACTGTCAGAGTGATGACCAGACCTTTTTTTTTTTTCAACAGAACCATCACTCCAGGAGGACTGCAGCCACTATTTTATTGGACTGCTACTAGCACCCTGACTGACAGGGTGTCAGGTTGTACTCTGACTCTGTCAGTGGTTTCTTTTTGTACTATTTCATTTATTTTTTTTTTCCTATTAAATTGTATTTCTGACTCGGAGTCTCTCAGTGGTTCGTTTTCAAACCAGCACAACCCTGGAAATGGAATTGGAGATAAATTGAGAATAGGATGATACCATGCTCTAACATTTTATCTTCTCCTACCTGAAGGCCTGTCTGAACTGGCCAGACATCTGTTTTAAGATTTGGAAAGTGCTTCATATTCCTAAGGAGAAATCATTGGGAAAATCTAAGGCTTATCTGCAATTTCAAATATTGGAAAAGGTACCAAACTACAAGTATTGGAGGTAGAATAGAGACACTAAAACTGTATTCACATGTTTTCATATCTGTCTTCTAAATCTAGATTGTGTTCCGTTACTGCACATATTCTTAAAAGCTCTACTAGAAATGCTCAGTACTTTTGCAAATCCAAATTCTATTTAGAGAGTATCTTCTAACATAAATAGATCTAACCAAAACATTTATTTATTACCAACAAAATCTAAGGTTTCCCTCAAAAGAGGGAGGGTATTTTGCAGAAGACGTAATTGGAGATGAAACTGTGAATTTTCAAAAAGCTCTTCAACCATTGTGGTCAAAGCGGTTATAAATCTCCTAAGGCCTGTGCTACAGCTGGCCTTTGTATTAGTGCACAGTGGAATAGGCAAGGGAGAAACGGCTTCCTTCTCTTGGGTAAATTGCTCTCAAAGACTTAGCAAAACAAAAACAAAGCAGTAGAAGTGCTATAAAAATAATGGAGTTTGTGGAGAATTTGACAGTGGCCGTAATTTTTTTACAACAGCCTTCAGCCAGGAAGCTTCTAAAATACAACTTAAAATAAACCAAGGCTTAAGACTGGATCAGCTAGAACACCTTAATATGATAGGCAAACCCACATCATTCAAAGTTCTTAAGAAATCTGTCAGGTATTTTAAACTCTAAACTGGATAGGCTTTGTAATTACAAAGAGTCTTTCTCTGTTAAATTCTTGTAATAATTAGAAACCTTTCTCTAATTTCTCTGTGGACACTTTCTAAACAAATGTTCTGTTTCCTATTTTGTCCTTCAGCATAAATAACTCTCTTGTCATTACCGTTTGGATATACTTTAGGATAGATGTCCTATTTTCCCATAGTTTTGCTTTTGCCAAATTTAGTTAGTCTGTTCCTCCTTCTTTGCCTGAAATAAATATTCAAATTACCCAACCTACATCATCTCTGTCCCCTTATATATGTCCTAATATAATTTCATATATATACAAATAACTGTCTACACATACATTGGTGGTGAGGGGCTGGACATGAGCCAGCAATGTGCACTTGCAGCCCAGAAAGCCAAACCTATCCTGGGCTGCATCAAAAGCAGCGTGGCCAGCAGGGCAAAGGAGGTGATTCTGCCCCTCTGCTCTGCTCTCATGAGAGCCCACCTGGAGTGCTGCATCCAGCTCTGGTAACCTCAGCAAAGGAAAGACATGGACCTGTTGGAGCAAGTCCAGAGGAGGGCCACTGAGATGATTAGCAGGATGAAGCACCCCTCCTATGAGGAAAGGCTGAGAGAATTGGAATTGTTCAGCCTAGAAAAGTGGAAAGGCTACCGGGTGACCTAATTCTGGCCTTCCAGTACCTGAAGGGAACCTACAAGAAAGAAGGAGAGATACTTTTTGGAAGGGAATGTAGAGAGAGGACAAAGGGGAATGGCTTCAAACTGAAAGAGAGTGGATTTAGGTTAGATATAAGGAAGAAATAATTCTTTACTCTGAGGATAGTGAGGTACTGGAACAGGTTGCCTGTAGACATGGTGATTGCCTCATCACTGGAAGTTTTCAAAGCCACTGGATGCTGTTTTGAGCAACCTCGTCTAGTGGAAAGTCTCCCTGCCCATGGCAGGGGGCTGAAACTAGATGAACTTTAAGGTCCCTTCCAATCCAAGCCATTCTATGATGACTAAGGGCCTTTTTCTTTTCCCTTAACACCTCCTTTTTCTAGTTCTACTCAATCTGATCATTTTTATTTAATCTCTTTTACCACAATTTATCTCAATTTAATTGAGATGTCTACAGTGTCATTTAATACATCTGAACTAGTTATCCTAAAATGATTTTTTATGATGTATTTCTTCTCACTTCTCCCACATTTTTATGTGAGTAAAAGAGTTGCATAACTGAAAAAAATGTTTGTTTCTCTCTTACTGTAGAAATAGTAGAGTGTGACTAACCCAGGAATAAACACACATTGTCGGCATATGTCTTTGGTTAGAAACATCCAACCCAATAACATCCTGGCCTTTCAGTCACAGCCTTCTTCGGGTATAATGCTTTGGGAGTCTTCTTAAGCTCTCCACTTACTTATTCCCAATGCCTATTGAGCATAGATATTCACCTTTTCAGCAGAATTCTCTTTTCAGCTGTTTCTCACAGTTATTCTAATTTGGTTCTTATTTCCTCAAAGCAAACCTACCTTTTAACATGAGAGAAGAAAATAACACTTTTCTTCAGTAAGCACAGAACTGAAGCTAGGTATTCACTAAGATGCTAGTTTCCTCTTCCTGCTTAGAAAAACTGAGAAACTTTTCTTAGAAGCCTCTAAATAGATGCTTGTAGAAGTCCCTAGGTCACAGACCCATGTTGCTACTTCCTTGGCAGCATTAAAAAAAAAGGATGCATATGTAAGAGAATCCACATATAATGCATATGTCAGTCATGCCTTGAATTCAGGTACAATTTCCAGGAGAAAGTACTTTTCTGAAATTCTATGCTTCCTTGTACCCAGCTTCTGACAACCGACTAGTGTGAGATGGAGAAGTCAGTTCCTGTGATGAAGCTGTAGATACAGGCAAACAGGTAGACTACATCCACAGCCTTTCTCTCATCCTCTCTGTGGGTTACTCGTGAGCTCAAAATCAGGCAAATCATTCATGGGACAATTTTATAGAAATGCATGTGTTTCTGAGTGGGCTAAACAAGACTGTGAAGAAAGGCTATCCACATCCAAATCCATCACCTGGAGGCTTCTGAGTGAGACCAATTTATTCTATCAAATTGAATAGTAAGTGCCTGTACATTTCTATTTGTAGGATTGACACCCACTTTTGTGCCACATCTGTTCATCAGTTATTTTCCCCACCTGTTTCATCATGTCTTCAGCTCTTGGCCTACTATTATATTGCATACAGGATCTAGCACTTCAGAAGTTTAGATTTCCTAGGGCCTCTAGTCAAGCATTGATGTAAATAATATTTGTTGTGGTTTAACCCCAGCCAGCAGCGAAGCCTCACTCAGCTGCTCTGTCACTCCACCCACAGTGAGATGGGGAGAGAATTGCAACAGCAAGAAAACTCATGAGTTGAGATAAAGACAGATAAGTAAAGCAAAAGCTGTGCACACAAGCAAAGCAAATGAAGGAATTCCCTCACTGCTTCCCATGGGCAGGCAGGTGTTCAGCCATCTCCAGGAGAGCAGGGCCCCATCACACACAACAGTGACTTGGGAAGGCAAGCGCCATCACTCCAAACATCCCCCCTTCCTCCAGTTTTACATCTCTTCCCCCAGTTTTACACACCAAGCATGAGGCCACATCGTCTGGCACATGGCCGTGGCCAGACGGTATCAAGCTGTCCTGACTGTGTCCCCTCCCAACTCCTTGTTCACCCCCAGCGTGTTCACTGCTGGGGTAAGAAGCAGAAATGGACTTGACTGTGCAAGCACTGCTCAGCTCTCTGTGCTATCTCATCTCTGGAAATGTATAAGGCCAGGTTGGATGGAATTCTGAGCAATCTGGTCTAGTGAAAGGTGTCCCTGCCTATGACAGGGGGGCTGGAATTAGATAATCTTTAAGGTCTCTTCCAAACCAGGCCATTCTATGAATCTATGATTCTATGATACTGTGATTGACGCTATGATTCTATCTACACTGTTCCAAGCACAAATGCAAAACACTGCCCCACCAGCTACCATGAAGAAAATTAACTTTACCCTAGTCATAAACACCATAGTGAGAAAGATATTAATTTCTGCTGAAGAATCCTAACAAAAATGTGATCAGATTCAATTTTAACTGAGCGTCTGCAGTTAGCTCTTCTGCTTAATTTTTCTCCTATAAAATTACACCATGGCATTCTGTGGTGGAGATAAGGAAGGACAGGTTCAGTGCCCATGTAAAGAAAATTACTAAAAAAATATAGAACTTACATCCACTTCAGGTCTGTGATCTTGCCCTTACTATGGTTGTGGCATACAAGTCACCTACCTAATCTTCTTGTTAGAATTGTTTCCACTTTCATCATGCCAGGGATTTGTTTGTCTCCTGAGCTCTGTATACAAGCTTTATTCTCTGTATGAGAACATAGGAAAAGAATTGTCCTTTCAAGAAAAGAAAAGGAAAAAAGCTTGGCCAACACAAATAACAATAACTCCAACTGCAAAGGCTAATGAAGATTAACAAAAAGACCTTTCTCTGTGTTTATTCAATGAGAATTTGGGTGCCTACATTGCTGTTACTTGAAGACACTGTAGGGCGAAGTCCCTTCTCTAATGAAGATACTTAAATGGAATACAATCAATCCTAATAGACATTTCATTTCTGTCATGAGAAGGAAGACTGTAGCAGTTAAATTCTCTGAATCACACAAGTTATTCTGGAATAAATCACCCACAGCTCCAGAACATGTTAGCTGTGTAAACCTGTCAGTCATGATCAGCAAATTGTTAAACATTGTAATACAGAAGAGGATGGCTTTGATACTCAAGCCCTTGATATAGGTGCTGCAACTTCAACACCAAAGATGTATGTTTCTGCAAGCATGTGAGATGAAATTTTATACCAAAAAGCCTCGACTATTATTCCTTGAAGACTTCTCAGCAAGGATTAGAATATACATATTTCATGTAAAAATCAGACATAAAACCCAAAATGGCTCTTATTTATGAGTAGGGAAATTCAAAACCTAGAGCTGCAACCTTTACTTAATGCCAAGGCCATGAAAATGCAATGATCTACAGAAATTCACACTTTCGTCTCTGGGGGCATTGTTACAGGCTCAAAAAAGTCAAATTGCTGTTACTTGAGCTTGCAAATAATTTATACCTATCATTTGTCTTATAGTCCTAGCATTTGCCTGCTGTGCTGACCACCTACTCATGGATGTATGTTGTAGCAATCTCGTTCTTGACACAGTAACCAGAAGAGAAGAATGTGCTATTTTAGAGTATTTGAAATGTCTGGGACTAATCTACCAAACAAACACTACAAGCTCATACATTGGAAAAAAAAGGTATTTTTCCAAAGTATTACATCATGAGTTATCAAGCAATTTTTTAAAAGGTAACGACTGACTGCACGAGACACCAAGGGATCACTGCTCTGATTGTCACTTCTTTAATTCCTCATAGGATTTAAATATGTATACAACATTTTTAAGAAAGAATTTGCCAACACCAGTACTCCACATTCAATGTAAACATGAAAGTACACATTTTACAAACATTATATTTGTTATTGCCATTTTTGATATATTAATGCTTTAAATATTAATCTTTCACATCCTGTTCAATCATAAATCACAGAATATTATTAGTCAGCAAGAACTGAAATATATTCACAACCTGGCCTTACCATTATCCCCTATACTGCAAAACACATTTTTTCTGATGCCTTATATATAGTTTCCCAGAGTTTGTGAGTAGGGAAGATTTAAATTAAATATTTTTATATCAAGCAGTGAAATCTACACTTTTTGGTGCCAATGATTTTCCTTTTCATTGCAGAAAAATTGCTGCAAAATCCAAGCGGAAATCCAAATTGGAATCATCTCTGTTAAAGAGAGGTTGTGTGTAATCACTCCAGCATTTTCAATCCTTTGGCCAAGGGGACAAATATGTCAGTATCTTTCTTCTTTGGATTTATTTAATAGACCTTAGACAGGAAAAAAGAAAAACTCATTAGATCATCCAGTTGGTTCTGCCAATCTCTGTATCTATCATCTCATCTTGGGAAAGTACTGTAGACAGCCTCTGGGTGTTCTCTACATATAATATTGGCAGAATAGGGCCCAAAGTTTTTGTTTTCTTACTACAAGTCACCAAAACAAACAAACAAAAATCCCTCTGAGCTGAAACTAAACAAAAAGAGAACTACAACCAGCTGACCTAAAAAAGATCTGCAGGAGCTGTGTATTAACCGAGTTTTCCACCCTTTCACTATTCATTTCTAACACAAAAGCTGATCTTAGTGAATTTGCAATGATGTCAGTCAGGGAAGTACAGTCCTATTTTTGGCACCAAAAGGAAAGAAGCATTAAACTTTCATATAATAAAATAGCAGCATTAGGTTTAGAGAACATAAGAATCAAAATATTCTAATGTTTCCCTAGGTTCAGTTTAATTCATATCTGTGCCATCAGGAAAATAGTAACAGATCATAGTGTTGTTGAATTGTTTTTTCCCACTCCTTCCCTTTCCTTGACAAATTGAGAAAAGAAAATTGCTTCAAATCAGGAACACTAGTATTTCTTCTTTGTTATTCAAATGGAGACTGGGACTGCTGAAAACAATTTATTTCCACATACATTTCAATCATGCGATATCAAATTTTATGAAGAAAAAAAAAAAAGAGAGCCAAACCACAGCAAATTTACATTTTAAAAACTTGAGTATTTTTTTTTTGCCATACGGAATATTGATTTTAATGACGGTGTCAAGTTTTTAAGAGATCACAGGCCCACTTCTTTGTAACTCCAGTGAACCATAACTGTGGCTTAGACTCCACAAAATGTTTAGCCTCACAAGGCAAGAAATATACAGACCTTTTATTTGTAAAGAAGATTCATACTAACACCAATGGGTTAGTATGAAATAAAGTTCTTCAACAGATAAATTCTTTAATTTTTGAATATTAGTTTAGTTTAAAAATGTCTGTATTGTACAAAAACTTCAATCTTTTGCTAATGGTATCACAAAAATTATCCTTGTATATTCTGTACAAGATACACTCAGACCCTTCAGCCGAGCAAAACAAACTCATCGATTACAAGTTTTCCCCCTGGTAAACTCTGGAACTGGCAGGGTCTTGCACTGTGATAAAAACTCAATATGAAATCTGAAAATTACTTCAGCATTTCATCAGAATCATGTGGCTTCTGGATCATCAAGAGGTAGGTTTCACACCTGAAGAGCCCCTCCCTCAGCCCATATAATTTTTGCTTACCATTGAATGAGAAACTCACTCCTTGCTGGCTAAAGCTAAAAAGACGGTAAGGACCTGCATCCAAATCCTTGTGAATTTAATAGAAAAATTCCCACTGGAATGAAGAGGCTGAGGAGGATCCAGCCCTGGGCAATTTACAGTATGCCTCCTGATTTGTATTTTAAGCCTGGTAGAGACGGAATGCAAAGTGTTCATTGTACATGTATTAGATATGTTTAATATAATTCCAAGGCACATCTTTGATTAAGGTATTGGAAATATGTGAAAGCAAAAGTAACGTTATAATATAAAGCATGCACCCATTTATTTTCGTATATTCATGTGCATTCACTGATAATACTTTCCTGAAGTTTCCAGATAGGCTTTAATACAAAACAGTGATAAATGCCCCTCACTAGACACTCTCCACTGATCTCATACTAAAAAAATTGCAAAACATCAAAATACAAATTTACACCTCCAGTTTAACTCTTGCTTAAGACAACCAGATGTTGGAGCTTCAGTTCACACAGGTTTCTTTCCCACCAAATGTTTCCGAATGGCAATAGCAAACAAAACTAAAGCAAGTCAGAATGTTTCTCTTTTCAGATGAGTTATGTCTGATCAGGAAATACTGGAGTTACTACCAGAGGATTTTATTGTAAACATTTTAACTAGTGTTGGTAAATGCCACTTTTGCTAAACTTAAAAAAAGTCTGTACAGAAAGGATGCAGTCTTACTTCTATGAACAGGAACAGTGACAACGTTTGGTAAATGTCCCTCCCAAATTATATTTAACACTGATGTCTGAATATGAAGTTTCATTGTCCATATCAATGAAAGTCTGGTGCTAATAGGGTCTCACTAAAAATTATAGTTTTCATTCCAACTTTGACACTTTTATATTAAAAATACATATCTATTTAGGCAGGTAAATCAAAATCTTTGCAAGGAATGTACCCTGTTAGTACCCACAGTCCATTTTTCTGAAAATGGAACATGCATAATTCTCTTTAAGAGGACATGCGAGGAAAGTCTCCTCCTGAAAATTTCACGGAGTTTGAATGTATTTTTACTCTCATAACTAAATATTGTGAAAGAGATACAATATAATTGCATGTCTTGAAATCAGAGAAAGTGAAATCAATTAAGTGAAATTATTTTTTGGCCACTCAATAAGTGTGGCAAAAATTATAATGTTGCTTAATGTCTTTATACATGGGCAATTTCATTCTATTGATTGATTACCCTCTAGAATGTCCTAGACTTAGTCCCTTAATGGGATTTTTTATGTGGTTGATAGGGTTTAGGTCAGTACATCCACACAGTGGCAGATCTGTGCCCGAAGTTCTGAGTCATTGACAGAGCAGCAGGAAGGACCATGACTGCAAGAATAATCAACTACCAGTCGACCCTGAAATTGCTTCAAGTGGATCCCTACGAATCTATGGGGCCTAATTACAAGAATCCTCGAAGAGCTAGCTGATGTCTAAAAAGTGGTGTAGAACCACTCTCAATGACTTTTGAACAGTCTTGAAAATATGGAGAGGTCCCAGCTGACTGGAAGCTGGCAAACATTCCCCTGATTTCCAAGAAGAGCAAGAAGGAGGAGCCCAGAAACTGCAGGCCTGTCAGTCTCACTTTAGTGGCTGGGGAAGTTATGGAGAAGATTATTCTGGGAGATATCAAAAAACACCTGAGAGGCAATGCTGTCATTGGTCCAGCATGGGTTCATGAGAGGAAAGTCCTGCTTATCAAATCTGATTTCCTTTTATGACGAGGTAACCCACCAAGTTGATCAAGGGAAGCCAGTTGATGTAATCTTTTTGGATTTCAGTAAACCTTTCAAAACTGTCTCTCACAGTATCCTTCTGGAAAAAATGTCCAGCACACAGCTGGATAAACACATCATGGGATGGATCAGCAGCTGGCTCATGATTTGGGCACAAACAGTGAATGGGGTGACATCAGACCTATCACTAGTGGAGTTCCACAAGGTTTTGGTAGAGGGGAGGCTGCAGAGGAGGCTTCTGTGAGAAGACACCAGAAGCTGCCCCCCCACGTTGGACAGAGCCATTTTCATCCAGCTGCAAGATGGACTCACCGCCAGCTAAAGCTGAGTCCAGCAGCAACATAAGTCTCAGAGGATCGTATATTCTTCTGTGCCATCTATATCTTACCACACCTTTCATGGTAGCTCTCAATGCTTAATATTATGTAGGACTGGAACTCTTCTCAAATCATGGCTATTTTCAAATAAAATAGGAACTAAAAAAGTGGAAAGAAGTATTGGAAGTCACTACCATCTATTAATCTCATTTAAATAAAATACTTATGTTGGTATGTTTCTTATGTTGGTACAGATATGACTTTAAAATAAATGTGTTTCACAAGTGATAACCCTAAAAAATTACAAAAATTCTTAAAGCATATCTAACAGGGGTGGAAGCACTTAAGTAGTTAAATTATGGCATTCCTAAATATTAATATAATCAAACCATAAGTAAATAGATGTATATTAGAAACTGACAATGTTAGTCCTGAAGATAATTTGGGGGCAATTGAAAAGCTGCTCCAAACCAAAATCATGTTTTTATGTATGTGCAGTGTAGCCTGAATGTTGCAGTATTCTCCACATGCAAGGCTTTCCTTTTCTTTCTAGTGTTGCTGGGAAGCCACCCAGGGTAAGAGAGTTTATTCCCAAAGAAATTCAATAAACTCTTTTTGTCTTGCAGTTCTGCAGAGGAAATAATGTGGTGCTAACAGTATTAGCAAAAAAAAAAAAAAAACAAACCAAAAAACCAAAATACCAAAACAAAACACAAACAAAACAAAACAACAACAAAAGAAAAATTCCACCAGGATGGGGAAAAAAAAAAAAGATGAATCCTTGTGATAGCTGATGTAAGCCCATGAAACACTCTGAAGGGCAGAGCGTGGTCTCTGTTCAGACCATAATGGCCATCTACCAGCAGATGACATGGTCCCTTACCTTAAGCAGAGTTTGTGGGCTTGAGACAGTCTACATCTTTTGGGTGGACTTTTTTCTCAACTATTTTAGCCATCCAGGCTAAGAGTAATTCTACTGTGAGTAGACATGGTCCAGACTCTTTATATCTGGAAGGGAAACTGGACATTTCTAGGACACATCCCATTAAGGAGAACTGGGATAAATCACCACCTACAGATGCCTTTTCCACCAGACACCAGGCTTCAGACAGCTGAGACAGATGTGTCCTTTCAGGCCAATATTCACGTTCTCTTTCCACATGTCAGCCTCAGTCTCGAACGTTGTCCAGGGCAGGACAGAGTGCTCTCACCGGCTGCAGCCCAATTCGCTGCCTGCGCGACAGCAGTTTGTTACTGCACAGGAAGGTCACCTGTAGCAACACACGCTGGCACAACTAGAAATAGGAATGCAATACTCCTTCCTGAGACAAAAAGAGGCATTCCCAAGCAACCACTCTTCCTAGCTTATAAGTGGTTTTAGGACTATTGGAGCAGAGCATTTAAGACAATTGCTACAATCTAGAGCTGTGCATTTAAGCCATGTCATGAACTCCTGTAAATTTGCCCAGTAATCTCAGCTGTAAATAGTTTCTTCATAATTTGTGACAAGATGCCAAAGCAAGTGGGTGTGACACCAGCCTCATCAATTCTTTGGCTACAGACACTAACTTTCATTAATCTCATATTTTACATAGCCTATTATGATCCGTGAACTTTGTAATCCTAATAACGATTTTGAAGCATCTTTGCATGTGGATATTAATCTACAAAAAAAAGGTCAGCCCGGTATGAAACTAAATTCTCTGAAGTGTTTTAGAGATCAACATGAAGGACTTTTACTTCAAGATGTCTACAGTCATATTAGTCATTAATTATTACCTTTTGCCTCCTGCGCATCTCCTTGGGACATGCAAAATTGAGGAGTGTTGGCCCCTTTTTGGTGAGTTCCAGCTTGGTAACTATGTGCCATACTGCCATGGACACGTTTGTCTGCATAACTCTCTAACTTCCACTGATCAGTGATGTGACAGGAGGTGTTAGCGCAGTCAAATCTGCTGTTCCAAGGAAAACATTCCTTAAACTTATTACTAAAAGTATATTTTGTCTAAATGCAGTTTTGTAAGCTAAATAGAATAAGAAATAGGCATTCATTGCTTCTTGTAGAACAGATCTTGGGGATGAGGGAGTTTTGCAGGCCGTAGTTTCTAGAGGTTGATTTACCCTCTTTTTTAAAAGCAACTAAAATTGCTACAGGATGTCTTGTTATATATATTCCTATTAGTATTTTCGTTAACTCTGTACACAGTTAATTAAATAAATGAGGGGGTTTTTTTCATTTTTACCCCCATTTTTTACTTCTTTCCCCAAACTATCACATGTTCCAGGCCACACATGCCAACATCGTTTGAAATCCGGAGACTACAACAAAATGTGCTCTTACGTAACACATCTTGTCCTCTGTATCACCCTGTCATTGCCACCTTCATGCTGACAATCACTGATTAACTCAGCCCCAGCATATGTCTGAAGTGAAGCCCAATGTGATGTCTGATTCCTCAGCAATATTTCAGAAGGGCCAGTTTTTTGCTTTTAGCTATGATTTAGGTAAGTAAATGTGAAGATACTGTAAGATTCAAATGGTATACTGTACATTAGACTCCTAGCTGCAGACTTATCCTATTATCCTTTACAATCTTGGCTCAAAATCCAGAGGGACTCTGGATCACTTAATTAGTTAATTTCTGTTTTGATTGGAAAGACAAAAGTAAACCTTTTGGAAATGAATTCATCAATTCAAACTGCATAACAGGCTTTATTGAAATGCAGTCTGCGATGTTCTTAAGTCAGCCTCACCACCGAATGTTGGGACTTATCTTAATTATGGTTGGTTGTGATACTGTACTTATATTAATAATGTTCTTATGTTAAAGAGATTTTTTTGACCTTTTGCAGTGCAGAAATCAATGAGAAGTTGATAAAGCCAAGTTCATTGCTGCCTAAAGTAAAGCAAGCCTGATTTGTTTACTTACCTAAGCCTTCATCTGTCAGACCCATTCTGAAATGATTTATAGACCTCTACCCAATGAAATCATTTAAAGTAGATTAGATTCAAGGAACAATCACCTCTAATATGACAAGCTGATGGAGGCTGACAGGTAACCAAGTTGCTCTGGATGGCAAACAAGTTCCTGAAATTCTGATTAAATTAAAATATTAATGGTACCACTGGGAAAATAAGATTGAATCATGTTAGGCGAATTCAGTATTAGAAACAAAATGCAAATAGAGAATCATTCTGTGCGAAGAAAGCCAGCTGAGGTACCAAGGGAAGTTACCTCCAGTAAACAAGAGAGCAGGAAGCGAATTCAAATGAAAAGCATTGTGTCAAGAGCTCACCTTCACCTTTCTGAGGTCTCTAAAACAACAAGGCCTAACAGGCTCTGGGGTTGGTCTGAACACTTTTGAGAGGTTACATATTTATTTGGACTTGCAGCCTAGTACTAATGAACAACTCCTGCTTTCCTAAGGTTATAAGGTTATTCTTTGAAGCCCTGATCCATGATTTTTTTCCTCTTTTTTCATGTTTGTTTAGTTTCTGTTTTCAATCCTGTACATTAAGTGGCTCTGGCTGCACTATAATTGCTATATAACTAAATGTATTGAGGCTGCCTGCTTTGGGATCTGTATTAATTTTGACATACAGGGTAATTAAATGTGCTATGTGTCTCACGTGCATTAAAGGAACAATAGATGCCTTATCTGCCAGACACGCTGACGTGTGCAATTACAACATGTTAAGAGCAGTTGTTTTTTGCTTCACAACACCTTTTATTAAGGTTCTTTTAAATATCTTTAGATGTTATTTAATGGCTGTGAAGTAAAGACTATCCATCACGAGTAACACTGATGGGATTTATCTCCCCTCAATTTAGACAGGGTAGACATCTTCATCTGACCTAATTGCCTACCCCCACGTTGCAGTCAGCAGAGAGAAAGAGCTGCTTGTAGATTGCCAGTCATCTGGTCTGGTTTTTATAGTTGCATTTGGGTTTAATAAACTGCAACCTGAACACACCCCCCACACAGACTATTCTGTATCTTTACAGGAGGAAGAAGCTTGGTGGAGGCAGCAGGAAACACCGAGAGGAAACACTGCACCCACAGCGCCTCTCTAAATAGCAAAGTGACAATCTGGTTTCAGAGTACAGAGATCTCTTTTTTTTCCCTAGAAGGCACTATATGGTGGCAATGGTCAGTCCAGTGAGATCCAAAGCCAGGAGAGGAATGTGATTAACAGGAAAACAAACCAGCAGCAACACAGCAGCAGCGAGGGAGAGCCTCCTAGATACCCTTATTTACTGGGAAGGTTAGCTTTTACGGATAAAAAATACTGTTATGCGATATGGAAGCAGTGGAAAGGAGGACAGGACATGCATAAAGAGCTGACCATAGTGAAATAAAAATGAGAAACCTAAAGTTTTTATCATCTTGGGGCGGGGAGGGGAGGGTGTGCGGGGAGGGGGG